>OY978530.1:37148638-37366138 GCA_963854835.1 Megamerina dolium
TTGAACGTTGACATTATGTGTGAAATACTACATCATTTAAATGACCACCACGCGAGTTGTTGCAAGCATCGATTCTTTTGAGGTAATTTTCGACCACTTTTTGAGACATATTGGGCGGTATCTCAGCCATAACGTGACGAATGTTGGTTTTTAGGTGCTCAAGAGTTAAAGGTTTATCTGTATAAACACGGTCTTTCGCGTAGCCCCACAAAAAAAAGTCAAGCGGTGTCAAATCGCATGATCTTGTTGGCCACTTGATATCACCATGACGAGAAATTACGCGGCCAGAAAATTTCTCTTGCAATAAAGCCATATTCGCTCGAGTTGTGTGGCATGTGGCACCGTCTTGTTGAAACCACATATTCTCTAAGTCGTATTCTTCAATAGCAGGCAAAAAAAAAGTCGGTTATCATTTTATATGGATGTAGGTGTAGATCCAAATGCAAAATACGCCATAATGTGCCGTAAGACAGTCCTAATTCCTGAGAACGACGAGGAATCGACACATTCGGGTCTTCGGCAACACTTTCACTTACAGCAGCGATATTTTCGGTGGTACGAGCGAAACGATGATGCACAGGCCTTACAATATCTGTAACCGATCCAGTCTCTTCATATTTCTTCACACTTTTGCCAATTGCTTGCGTAGTTGGACGATTATGTAAACCATAATCTCCTCTTAAAGCACGATATGTGGCTGTGGCAGAATCACCATTTTTGTAGTAGATTTTTGTAATTTAATTGCGTTGTGCGATAGTTAAGCGATCCATTTTCGCAAATGTCAGACTTTGAACTGAAAAAGAAAGAAATTGTTTTAACAACTCAGTTTGACAGATGTCGAATTCTATACTTTTGAAACCGCGAAATGGATAACCCTTTATATCACAGTTTACGAGTGACATTAAACATATTAATGGTGAAGCAAATATTGTACTGTATCTGACATTATCTAGAGACCCCAACACAGAAACTATTTAAATTGACAATCTAAATTTAAAAATGCTATATCAAGAACGCTGAAAACACAACTCTTCACACTCATTTTCTCCCTGTACGATTCTTTAGCAGGTCTCGTACCGCCAGTACGCAGTGGATTTAGGTAGGCGGCGCCTTTTTCTGCGGTAGCGTCGCGACACTCCTGGTCATACCTATTATTCCTCAGAGGCTGGTAGTAAATGATTACCTCTACGGTAGCAGCAGTCATGTGATATATGTGCTTACCATGTGGATGTAGCATTAAGTGGGTAAGTGTTCTGCATAAGCAGATACGATAGATGAGTGGCAAAAGCATATGATGTCTGTGGTGATTGTAGATTACTGAGACCAAACCTTCTTTATGTGGGATTTCATGTGATGTTTGCGACACAGAAACGTGTTCGCACTTTAGCTACAACAAGGTAGTGATTCCAGTCGATGTTGGCACCATATGTGGATTTCACGTCCATAACACTGGACACAGCCGCGTCGTTTTATGGATTTGGTGAAATCGATCAGCCTCATTCCGTTATCGGAGGTGTTCTAGTGAAGGTTTAACTTTCCGAGAGTTTGACGCAAAATAAAAATTACCGATTCCAAGATTTCTAAATTCTATTTTACGTAAAATAAAAAAGCTTAATCTTTCAAAATCATCGTACCTAGGAATGAATTAGATAAAGGTTTTAAAAAATTTAACCAGCTGGTGGTGTAGTGCGTGGATTCGCATTTGAGCAGAAAGGGAACACTGGTACACAAGCCGCTGTTTATATATTTCGACTATCTTACTTACTTATTTATGTGGCCATTACAATCGAAAATCGATTTAGGCCGAATCCGACATGCTTCGCCAGCTACCTCTTTCCTTCGCTAGCTGGCGCCAGTTAGAAATTTTTAGCACGGTCAAGTTCTCCAGTAATTGGCATTACCACTGGAGGTCTACCTCTTTTGCGTCGTCCACCAGCGGTTTCCAAATATAAGACCTTATTAGCTGGATCGTGGTTTTCTATTCCCTTGGTATGACCTAGCCAGCGCATCCGATAAATTTTAATGCACTTTACTATGTCGTTGTCGGCATAGAGCTCATACAGCTCATGGTTGTATCTTATTCGATACTCGAAATCAACGCAAATAGGTCCCAAAATCTTGCGTAGGACTTTTCTCTCGAAATCTCAGAGCATTATTTCATCTGAAGTGGAAAATGTCCAAGCTTAGGCGAAATATGTAAGGACAGGCATGACTTCCAGCGTGTGGTTTTTATTTCTCGAGAGAGGGATCGACTTCTGAATTGGTTACTTAGCTTAGAGAAGCACCTGTAAGCAAGATTGGCGCCGTGACTTTTTGTTTGTCGCTAGGTACGTCGTCTTGCCCTCGTTCATTGGAAGATCCATTCGAGTCATTTCCAACTATAAGAATGCTGCACTGACTGCTCACGTGTTCATGACGATTATTTCAATATCATCGCCATACTCTAAACATGATTTCCTACAAAATACTAATTGGTACTCGAACATTCCTGAACGTTTTTTAGCAGAATGTTAATTGCTTAAATTAGAAGCTGTGTGATTTATTTCTAAAAAGTTTTGAAAGCCGGTTAGATATTCTAATCTTGGCTCAAACCCTCAATTCAATAAGAGATACACTAATAGATATTCGGGCGGACGTGTTTTTGTTTGCTCCGTGTATTTAATTGTTTTCCTAAGAATCAACAAATATTTTATTGTTAAGACTAATCGTAAACTAAACATGATGCAAGACATGATATGAAACCAAAATCTGCTTTTGCACTTCCTCCTAGCAAAGCCGTAAGTGCTTTAAAAATCTTCCACTGGAATGCAAATGGCGTAAGTCAACATAAAAATGAGCTTAAACTGTTTCTCAAAGAACGCTCCATCTGAAACTCACCTCACTCAAAAAAATTGTTTTCAAATTGAAGGATACACAGTTTATGGCAGCTATTCTTATAAAAAAAATAATAAGGCATTTCTCAATGCAGGGCTACTATACTGATCACTTACAAGCAACGACACTTCATCTCGAATAATATATCAAGGGCCTAACAATCTCACCAATACAAAAAATGTTTGATTATTCTTTGTACTAAATATATAGATGCTGGAGATTTTAATGCAAAGCATATACACTGGGGCTCACGTTTAATAACTGCTAAAGGAAGAAAGCTGTTGTCAGTAGTAAATGCGCTTGGACTTGATGTTTTATCCAATGGGAATCCCACATATTGGCCATCAGATAGACGGAACACTCCTCTCCACACTAAAGGGTTGAAGAATGTACACGATACTCTGAAAACTCTCAGCAGAAAATCGGAAGAAGCTATCTTTACTATAAACAGCCTGGCTAAAGTATCAAAAGTATATAAGCTCAGATCTCAATATTACATAATTATCCTCTTAAATCAGAACATGAAATAAGCTCAGCTATTTCCAAACGGAGTTGCTTTCCGACTGCGAGCGACTGCAAAACTAAAAAGGCCTATACAAGCAGAGTCTCCAATCCGTCTCCCAAATGGTGACTGGGCAATAAGTGATGCAGAAAGGGGAATTGCTTTTGCCAATCACCTACTCCAAGTATTTACCCGTAACGTGGCTAGCTTTGATACCCCGTTGCCGTAGCAGTTCACCCTAACTTGAGCTTTGGCACGTGGTTCTTTCACAGACAGTCCAACCTCAAACTGTACTATAAAGTACTACTTTATAAAGCTGTCATTAAATACAGATGGCTTTACGGTACCTTATTCCGCATCACCATCAAATGTTGAAAAACTCCAAAGAACCCAATCTATAATTCTTCGAATGATTACCAATGCTCCTTGGTACATTAAAAACTCCAATATCCAATGAGACTTACACATCCCGATTGTAACTGATGAAGTTTCCAAATTTGTTAACAACTTTTTAGCTAAGCTTGAAAGGCTTTCCAATGCCTTGACGTTCTGCCTACTAAAAAGCTAAGGACATATCCGCCTAAAGAGAAAAGAGGCAATTTAAATGTATTGTGGATGATTTAATCATATTTTTTCTTTGCTAAACCGTAATAACTCAAAGCATTGGCAATGAGTGTTTGCTACATTAACTATATATATAAGTAATTTCAAAATGTGATTGTTTATTTATTCAATATATATAATTCAAAAAAAATTAGACAGAAATATTATGTAATGTAATGTTGGACAGTTTCTCATTGCCCCGATTATACCTATGCACGCTAGTCACTAGATTTTTTCCAATTCCGATTGCGTTGTCTTAAGCTATGTTCTGCCATGTCAAGCTATTGCTACATAAGTCACGATTGGGCGAACCATCATCCTGTACATCCAATGTAAGATTTGGGGTCTACAACCCCAAGACTTTCGTGCCAATCTTTTGCAAGTCATTAGAGCAAGCTTGGCAATGAATATTACATGTGATTTCCATGTAATTTACTGTCTAGAATAGCCTTAGATACTTTACCTTTGTTCTGGGTGTTATTGTCTCCCCTTACAGTTGTATGTCTCTCCATCTTGGAAGAGTCGTTTTTCTGGTAAATGGAACAATTGTGGTCTTAGTAGGATTAATGCTTAATCATACAGACCTGGACCATTGCCCAACAATTCGTAGTCCCCTTTGAATGAAGTCAAACAGGGTTTCTTCAAATTTGACTATGGCAATTAACACGATGTCATCAGCATAGCCTTAGCATTCGATACCCTCTTAGGACAATGTTGTTAACAGTTCATTCACGACCAAGCTCCACATGAGGAGCGAGAGACCACCTCCTTGTGGACAGCTCCTGGTTGTGGTGACAGCTATTGTGTGTTCTCCAGCAGATGAAATTTCCGGCATTCTTTATGGTGCTAAATGACTGCTCATCAATTTCAAAATTGATTAGCTGTCCATTGCCATCTTCTATGATTTATGGGGCTCTCCAGACTGGCGTGTTTAAGCCCTCGTTTTGAGCAATAATTAAAGCTATAATTTGTTCCGTCGTTAGATCGGAACTTTTTGGTAAGAAGATATATATTACATGTGCTCTGGGTACTTCATCTCCAAAGCATGCTACTACTGATGCTCCTTTCCATGTTGATAGCTTCGGATCCTCGTTCTTAAGCCATTGAGCAGTCTCCATGTCCTTGCAGTCAACCAGTATATGCCCCTGTCGAAAGTGGATGCTCTCAAAAATCAATTTGTGGTCGCACCCTATTGCCACTTCCACAAGGATCGCTTCTTCCAGGGCAGTCATTTCCATATTGGCAAGATTTACCTGAGGGTACTCTTTCGGTGGTAGCACCGTCATCCTAACCGCCTTCGACACCTTGTCTTGTCTTGTCTTTTTTTTCGTTCAGCCTTAGTTTCTTGCCTTTTACCATTTGTGGTGGCGTTAGGACTTTGTTGCCTCTTTTGTCCGTCTGTTAGTATACCGACGTCGCTTCTTCTGGCTTAGCCTTATGTTCTTGCGCCTCCTTCCTGGCTTCATTCGGTTCTAGACTTTTTTCCAGGTACTTCAGGTACCACCTGTAGCCGGATTATCGATTGCTCCAGACTGGCCAAGAGGAGGAATCTTCTGCTTACGTTGGTTTTCATGACCCTGAGACTTTGGCTTATGATCTGCTACTGTAGATACTGTCGCCTTCACACCCAATTTGGGGCGCCAGCCTACAGTGCCGCATGCTGCTGTTGCCGCTGCCTCTGCCTTTTTCGTCAAACAGCTCGGTGCCTCGGCAGCAACAGCGTGTTTTACAATTGCACCACTCGCCGCTGATACCGCAGCAGCGTGTCGTTGTGCTGCTGAGTGTGGCTGCTGCTAATGCACAAATTCTCAGTTGTTGGCCTTTGTTTTCGCCAATTTCTTTTTCTTTGCGTGTCTTGCGCTGAGGCAGATTCACATGGCTCCTGCTGGTAGAAGCCGAACTATGCAAACTGTCACTACAGAGCTCAAGCTCCATTTTGGTTTGCAAGTTCCGTCGCGGTTAGTCCCCGCATAACACGCTTGTTGATATTTCTTTTGCTTGTGTCCATCTATTTTTACGACTGTTAACCCGCCTTGGCAGTCTCCAATATTAACATCGGGACTGGGATGGTCAACCATGACAGAGCCCGGATGGTATGGAAAGGTCAAATTAGTCTTGGATTTGACCCGGTGTCCAAGAGGCTCCGTTAGAATACATTACCATCTTAAGTGACCCTATCTTAAGTGACGAGATACCCCTGCCGACCGATGTGCGAATTTGTAATTTAAAATACTTGAAAAATAATAATAAAGAACCTATCTATCTATGGCCGTCATGCTAGCAGTCACTCAAGGAGATTAACATGTACCTCGGTATATGATGTAATTAAGTTTCTGGGGAAAGTTGGGCCTATCACCTCCAGGTGGTGATGGCTGGTAACAAATACACATCGGAAATCCGGAGATGCTTGTTTTAAGAGGGGTGTTGCCCTGGTGTGCACACGCACATCGGTCGGCAGGGGTATCTCGTCACTTTAAATAATTTAAAAACTGGTTTTGTGCTAATGTAGTAATACCTCTCAACTCAATTTTACAATCATTCAAATTTCATATACCTTGGAGCTTGTTCATGACGCTTTTGTTAGCTTCAGTTGTATGTATGATACTCTTTAGCTTGACTAAACTACGCTAGCTACAGGTCTATATATATCATATGAAATGATAGATTTTGATTAGTACATTAGACGAAAATTGTCAAATTAAAAATTTGTCTATTCTTTCCTTAAATATTTATGTTTGAAGATATTAAAATTGCGAAAGTGAATGGTTATGAAATAGAAGCATTTAGCGCAAAGCTACATTGTTATAAATATATTGTATATGTAAATAGTCGTATGTGCATATGTACTATGAGACAAGTTCGCAGAATCACTTTGAAATATTTATGTGCGCTAGATTTACTTCGTGTTTATACAATTTTGGTCTGTTTTGCTTCCCTTATTCACACAATGATTGTCGTGTTTAAAGGCTTGATGAATTAATATTCGATAATGTTATGTACTTATACATGTAGATTTATTCCTCTCAAAGTCAAACAAACAGGTACACATACATACATATATGTATGATCATAGTATATGCCTAGTTATAAAAAAAAATAAATATGTGGCACTTAAAGCCGCAAAGGGTTCATTGGCCGAGCTTCTCTTCCATTACTGTTGTGCGTCTTAAATTTGGACAGTATTAGAACGGACCTACTTATTTTAACCGGTTCCGAACGGCAGAACACTTGTGACATCACTTTTTTCTGAGCTTTGTCACAGAGTTCTTTTAGAAGCTTTTTCATGGCAAGTTGTTACTATCGGAAGAATTTCCAATTGCTTGCCGACAGGTGGGTACCGTGCGAAAGAAAAATCTTTTCGATATTAAATTTGTTATGCATCAGCCGGGAATTGAACTACGACCTACAGATCAGAAGGCGAACACACTAACCACTGAGCTACGGCACCCACGGCCTAGTTATACCCTGCATAATATAACATGCAAGGTATATTCATTCATAGAAAATTATATATATTCGTGATCAGCGTCGCTTAAATTTTCGATTTAACGATGTCCGTCCATCCGTCCGTCTGTCTGTTACCTGGCTGGTTCGCACGATAACTTGAGCAAATATTGAGCTGTTTTGACGAAATTTGGCATAAGTAACCTATGATCCAAGGCTACGGAGGGAATTAATAGTGGGCATGATCGGTCAATAACCACGCCCACATGAAGCATTCATGGCGACTAACCTCGGAATTTTCAGAACCTTTAACCTGCTATAACTCACTTATTATACCATCTGAACTAACAATATTTAGCAAGTGGAGTTATATTATATTGCTACATAACGTAGCCAGAAATGGACGAGCTACGCCTACTTTTTGTAGTAGCTCCCATACAAAGTGCGTGAACCTCTTTTAAATTGAAACGGCTTTAACTTCTGCAATCTTCTGTCCAGATTAACCATAATTGACACTTAGATTAATATGGTAGTCGGAAATAATCTGGCAAAAATCAGCGTGCCACGCCTACTTCTTATTGGGGCTCCAATACAAAGTTACGTTAATTAAAAAAAATGTTAAGTGCCATAACTTACAAACTATTCAATGTCGAACAACAAGATTTAAGGTGTGGATCAGCATTGTAAGGGTAACTAGACTCACAAGAGATGGGCCAGCCACACCCACTGTTTATAGTAGCCCCCATACAAAATGACTGTAATTCTTTGAAATTAAAACAACTTCTGTCTGTCTGTCTGTCTTCTTCAATCTTCTGTCTAGAATAACCATAATTGACACTTGGATTAATATGGTAGTTGGAAATAATCTGGCAAAAAATCAGCATGCAACGCCCACTCCTATCGATTATCATTGTAAAGTTAACTAGATTTAGAAGAAATGGGGGAGCCACGCCCACTGCTTGTAGTAGCTCCCATACAATATGACTAAATTACTTTTCAATTGAAACAGTTGTAACTTCGGCAATCTTCTGTCTAGAGCAACCATATTTGACACTTGGATTAATATCGATTAATATCGAACTAAAGCGGCATGAAACTAGCATGCCCAAGCCCACTTTTTAATGGGGCTACCATACAAAGTTGGGAAAATTTTTAAAAATTTAAACCGCCTTAACTTACAAACTATTCAGCGTAGGGCAGCCAAATTTAAGGCGTGGATTAATATTTCAAAGACAGTTAGATTTACAAGAAAAAGGCACGCCACTCCCACTTTTTATATAGCTTCCATACAAAGCCTCGGAATTATCGTAAACGGTAAAAAACCCATAACTTACAAAATAATACACCTAGGTCAACCATATTTCAGGTGTAGTTTAGTATTATAGGCAGAAATTGTTCCTAAAAAAATTGGTGAGCCACGCCTGCTTCTTAATGTAGCTCCTATACAAAAAAAGGATGGTATGTAAGGCGACTGTAAGGTTTTTTTTTTTAACTCATTTATGTATTCTTAATGGGGATAAAAAAAAAATAAATAAATATGTGGCACTTAAAGCCCCGAAGGGCTCATTGGCCGAGCTTCTCTTCTATTACTGTTGTGCGTCTTAAATTTTGGACAATATTAGAAGGGACCTACTTATTTTAGCCGGTTCCGAACGGCAGAACACATGTGACATCACTTTTTCTGAGCTTTGTCACAGAGTTCTTTAAGAAGCTTTTTCATGGCAAGTTGTTACTGTCGGAAGAATTGCCAATTGCTTGCCGACAGGTGGGTACCATTCGAAAGAAAAATCTTTTTCGATATAAAATTTGTTATGCATCAGCCGGGTATTGAACCACGACCTACAGATCAGAAGGCGAACACACTAACCACTGAGCTACGGCACCCGAACGGATGGGGATACTGTGAATTTATTTCAACTTTTGGTGGGCTGGTAATAATATTCCCAAAACGTCAGTGCAAGTTGCAAAAACTAAAAACACGTTTTGATGGGAGTAGAAAACTAATGTCGCAAGATTTCTGCTATTCGAAACCGGCTAAAATATAAGTAGGTCCCTTCTTACACTGTCTAAAATTTGACACGCACAACAGTAATGGAAGAGAAGTTTGGCCAGAGAGCCCTTTGGGGCTTATAAGTGCCACTTATTTATTTTCTATTTAAGTGATTGTAAAAATAATTTTCTCGAAAATATTGTCAAATATATTTCGAATTTTTGTCAAATATTATCAATTAAAAATTATGAGTGTTTGTATTTGTACAGCTAATTTGACTAGTAATTTTACGTGGAGCCATGACTGAAGCTTTCCGTACAGTTCCCATCATATTCTTAAGGGCATCGTGAGATTTTTTTACAGCTTTGTTTCTTTTTCCCTACATGTGGGATTTTACATCCTTACATATGTCGTCTTACATATGTCCTTAAATATGGCGCCGAAGCTTGGACAATTTCCACCTCAGATGAGAAAATGTTCGGAGTTTTCGAGAGAAAAGTCTTACGAAAAATCTTGGATCTATTTGCATTGGCGGGGAGTATCGAATAAGGGCATGTATTCAGCTAAAATTTATATTTTCATTACTTAATTAAACGAGAGAATTTGCATTTGAATTATCGGAACTTAACTTCATATCATTTTTTGTTTTACGTATTCAAATATAGACTATTGTGCGATTGTCAAAAGCGTCAACGATTATGGAGATGATACTATAACTAGAAAAATAGCAGCGAAGTGGTTTGCTCGTTTTCGATCTGATAATTTTGATGTTAAACATGCACCTCGCTCTGGTTGACCAATCACTGAGAAAGTCGATGAAATCATGGGAAATATTGAGCAACACCGGCACATAAGCAGCGTTGAAACTAGGCATTCATCACCAAACACGTATCAACCATTTGAAGAAAGTTGGATACACAAAGAAGCTCGATGTTTGGGTGCCACATGAATTAACTGTGAAAAATTTGAAAAACCGAATTTCCATTTGTGATTCACTGCCAAAATGGAACGAAATCGGATCATTTCTGAAGCGAATGATTACGGGCGATGAAAAGTGGATCACGTACGACAATAGTGTGTGAAAAATATCATGGACGAAGCGATGTGAAGCTTCGCAAACGGTTGCAAAGCCAGGATTGAGAACAAGAAAGGTAATACTGTGCGTCTGGTGGGATTGGAATGGAATTGTTTATTATGAGCTTGTACAACATGGTCAAGCGATTGGTTCTGATCTTTACTGTAAAAAATTAATTATTCTGAATCAAGAAATTTAATTAAAATGGTCAGAACTGATCAACTGTTGTATTGCATCGCCAGACCACATACACCTTTGATGACGCGGCAGAAACTGAGAGAGTTTGGCTGCTAAGTTGTGATGTATTCCCCATATAGCCCGGACCTTGCACCTTCAGATTATCATTTGTTTCGATCTCTGCAGAACTCTGCTTAATGCCGCTCGGAAAACCCACACAGATGAAATAATGGCTTTACCCCAAAAATGGCAAAAGCTTATCGAACGAAACAGGACATATTTAGTAAAATTTGTAACCGGTGTAGCCACCGGTGAATCCTAATTTCACAACAGTCTTCTCGTCACACACTTTACCTTCTAATGATTTTCAACTCAATCAAAAACTACATTTCTATTTTCACCACCTATTATATTTCTATTTTTTATCGCTTACTATATTAAACAAGTGTTTTCCTCGTACTAACGTGTATAACCTTTCTTTCGCTCAGGCAACATGTTCTTGCTTGACATATCTATTGCAGCTCAGACACAGCCATTCTGACAGGTCACACATCTCCGTATGACTCTTCTCGTACTCAGTTAATTCTGATTCAATAATACAACTGCAACCAGCATTCGACATGCTTATAAAGGTCTTTATTTGAATACGTAGAACAAAAATGAGACAATGCTAAGTTCCGATAATTCAAGTGCGAATTCTTTGGTTTAATTAGGCAATGAAAATATAAATTTTAACTGAATACATCCGCACACTTGATTAAGGACTTAAAATTCAAATTAAAAATTCATCACACTTCACCATACTATTATTACAGCCATCCTGGCATATATTTATGGATTCGTGCTATTCTTCTTCATATTCATTAACCACTTCCCTCCAGTGTCAATTAGCACCATTCTAACACTTAACCAAGGGCAAAGTTAACAATTTCAAATTTCCGTTCATTACCACTTCCATCCAGTGTTAATGTTTGTCATTCCAGCACTTTATTACATTATTCCTCCTTCACTTCGTCTAACAAATATCAGAAAACCAACTATCAGCATGTATTCAGTTTAACATAGAAAAAAATATAATAGAAGTTCAATAGCAAATAATATTGTATCATTTACTCAACGTTAACAGTATCCAACCTAACTTAACATCAGGCATTCTACGCAAACGCTTATGAGCATATCTATCAGATCTCTCGGATTTAGGATTCGAAATGACATACCTATCTCCATCTAATATCTCAATAATTTTAAATTTACTTACTTACTTACTTATGTATCCCTTATAACCGAAAATCGATTTAGGCCGAATATAGCATGCTTCGTCAGCCAGCATGTTAGAAATTCCAAGCAATGACAAGTTCTCCAGTACTTGGTCTTTGCATCGGAGGTTAGGTCTGCCTCTTCTGCGTCGTCCACCAGCGGGTTCCGAATTAACATCTTCTTAGCCATCAAGTTTCGTTTGATTTGTTCCTCATTTTGAAGCAAAACAAATTTCACCAAGAGCAAACTTGTTAGTTTTTTACAAATTTAATTTTGTCACATTTAGCAGTATTTTCAATATTGGATATGGTCTGTTGTCATGCTGTGTCAATATTAACGTCTCGTTCGGTCCCATCTAGTAACTTAAGGTCAAGAGGTCTAGCAACTTTATCATCAACTCAAGGTGGCTAGATTTGATAACATGGCTAATAGTACTAGTTGTATATCGAGCAGAGCATCTTGGGGAGATCTAATATATTGATATTCGTAAATCATTCCTCTTGTTAAATGAAGGAGATTTCTTTGCAAAGTGATGCTTTAAACTCACTCTTCCGCTGAGTTCCTTTGTAGGGGATTTGTTATTACGGCTCGTACACATATTGGTCGGGAGTTGACTTCTCATTCTACAAGATTTGTAAGATCTTTTTCTTGCAGCTTGAGAGAGAGCTGAAAAGCGGTCAACATTAATCCTCGCATTAGGGTCAAGCAGTGAACTATGTTGCTTTCCACAAAGCAGCAGCGCAAGGGCAACATGTATTTATAACTGCAGTATTCATCGACCTAACAGTTTTAATGATTGATGGGGAGTTATCGACACCTTTTAATTGTTGTCGACTACTGGATTGCGTTTGAAACGTAGTGCATGGAGCATCGTGAAACGAACAGTGGAGTTTTTCGAAATTTACTCCAGTATGAAATGAATGAAGGAGAGCTTCTATGTATATTTCCATCTGCCAACCGTATCCAGAGAGCTCTTACGTAAGTTGGCAGATATCGGATGTGAAAGAGCGTTCCCGTAAGTTTCTTTAACACGAAGAATCAACTTTCAGCGATATACTCGAGTCAATCTGATAGCCGATCACAAATGAACACCTTTTTATTGAATGTGCCGTAACTACTTCATTCAGCCCGGTGACTTCAGTTCAAAATTCGCAAAGAGGAAGGCTCAACCTGTTACGTTCTGAAATGAAGTTTCCCTCGGAGCCTGAGTCGATCAAGACACGGGCTGTAAATGTAATGTTGTGATGTCGGATATATACTAGTGCTGCTCCAAGGAGCACTAGTATATGTCAGCATTTTCAGTAGTAACAGCTTGCAGCTGGGAAGTAAATGACTTACAAGGTCATCCAAGAGATGCATCAGCGGAAGTTGGCACATGAGTTACTTCACGATGACTGCTCGATGAGTTTCCCAGTCTGTGAAGTAGGGAATGATGCACGATGAGCACGTGAAGACGCTTTTGAAGTTACCGTAGTCTTGGGAATTAGCGAGGCAGTTGGTGCACAGTGTGTGCTTTGTCACTATATTGTATCGGTCATCGATTGATAATTTAATAAAATCGGGACAATGGTGAAGTGGGTGTGCCTTTCTATACAAAAAGCAATCACGATATGAAAAGTTGATATGATATGTTCTTATTTTTCGGGAGTTCACTGGAGGGTCGCTTCGGAGGGTCGAATCGATGGCAGGCATCTCTTTGGTGCCAGACATCTCTTCGGTGACTGGCTGAATGGCCGAGAACTACTTCGCATATCTGAGACAGAGTCCAGTGTCTAACACGCTCAGGTAAGAAAGCGTCAAAATCACTTCACTTCGAAATTTCACGCTTGTTTTTCAACGATTGCTCAGTTTCTTGAAAAACCGACCACAAATTAAAGAGAGTCTTCAACTACATATTTATAAGTATTTTTTTCATTTCGTACCTTTCTTCAAGTTGTATCACGCCAATGCAAAGCCATCGTTGGTCTAAGGGGTCGACTTAATGATACTGTGAGCTTCACCACAGGTCTTTTGTAGCAAGTGATACAAATTTCCAAATGGGGAAAATCGGGTATTATTTCGGTATAAAGCCGTGAAAAGGTCTCAGAAACTAAGACATGATAAATAATCGCTCGAGAAACCAGATGTGGCATGAAGGTAACTGAATCACAGGAGAGCTGCATTGATTGTGTAATTTTCGGGAGGTAGGCCGGGAGCAGAGGGAGAGGACATAATAGTAGTGACATTGTGAATACATTTATAGTAGAATGGCATCGAATGTACAAAGTTTGACATTTTCTATATTCTTACTTAATTTGGCAAATGTCAACACTTTCATCCGTTTCTGCCGTTAAAATACGAGTAGAGTGATATGCCCTTTTCTGTACACTTCATTCGCATTCAAGCTCCTTCTTATGAACTTCGAGAGAAATGGCCTGAAAATAAAAGTCGAAATCATAGATTTCCTTTACAATGACTTTAAATAGTTTGACTGCTGACATTTTAAAGTTAATGAGTTCTTTTTAGGACACCTGCTCGATATAGCGTGAGAGATTTAATATTATGTGTGTAATCCAATTAATCAATATGCACTGTTAAAAAATCTTTTGTGATTTAATAGAAATTCCAGATGAAAATAATTTAATAATTAACATGCGCCCGCTCCTTGAGTCCTACTGTTATATTTTAATAGTAATGGCTAATAAATAGTTTGGCGACAAAAAATGTTGTGTACTATTTTTAGCCGCGCGGTGAAATTTCAAAGGTTAAGGACCACTTTTTTCTCTTCGATGGGTGTAAACAAATAAATTAATAATTTGTCAATAAGCCAATTATATGTTCGATTAGTGTTTATGTATGTGATTTCTCTCCGTATATAAAAAAAGTATGCAGATTCAATGTGATCAACTGAAGTTGTTGTCATAAGTTGACATAATTGACAAAGTTTTGTCAATTTCCGTGTTACTTAAATCGGATTCTACTGGTCCGATTAAGTTCGTTTAACGTCCGTTGGACGTATATATATATATATATATATATATATATATATATATATATATATATATATATATATACATATATATATATATATATATATATAAATATATATATATATATATATATATATATATATATATATATATACATATATATATATATATATACATATATATATATATATATATATATATATATATGTATATATATGTATATATATATATATATATATATATATATATATACATATATATATATATATATATATATAAATATATATATATATATATATATATATATATATATATATATATATAGAGGAAGAGTTGTACTACAGACCTTACAAAAGCAATAATTGAGCTTCAAGCCGGAGGATTTTCATATCAGGAATAATGTGAAAGTCACCAATAAGAGTGGAGGTGTTTGATAGAGTCGGAAAAGTGATTGTTTTCGGTAAAAATAAATTTTAATATTTTGCGAAAAGACGCTAAGAAACTCAAGGAGTTATTTCGGTGATTTTTTTTTTTAGAAAAAAAAAAATAAAATAAAATAATATCTTTTGCAAACAATTTGTTTATAATATGAGTGTTCAGCGCTCTCCTCCCTGGCAACGGCAATCGCCTGTTAATGTGTGTGTAAACAATAATTTGCAATCACCCTCGCAAACCCCCCCGATAAGTGCATTATCAAAAAAAAACAGTTGATACACACTGCACAAGTGAAAGTAACAGTGTAAATCTTTTGCCTGTACATATTCCTCGCTCTAACACTACATCAAAATTTGCAACAACAATAAATACAGACAAAAAAAATTGTTTGTTCTCTCGTGATATACTATCTCCCTCTATACCGTGGAGTGTACAATGCGCTTCTCCTGCTGTAACACCAACAGCTACAACATCAAAGCAAACAAATAACGGCCTTTCTACTGAAGTGCATGACCCAGTAGTTAAAGCAACTAGTGCGATGACTAACAAAGAACCAGTTGCTGTTCAAACTGGAATTGATCGCTACATTACTGTAGTAAAGCGAAAAAGAAGTCCACAAAATTCAAAACAAATGAATTCAACAAAAATTCAAAAGCAGAACACTGCCCCTATTAGTTCGGAAAATAGATACGCTCTACTTTCAGGTGATGAAAGTGACGAAAATATTATCTCCAAGAAAAATTTCAAACCCCCACCCATTTTCTTAAGAGAACGCAACTCAGATAAGTTGATTTCTAGAATTATAAGTCTTATAGGACCAAAGAATTTCCACGTTGTTCCTATTCGTAAAGGCCAAATTGAGGAAACGAAAGTGCAAATCTACAGCGAAACTCATTATCGCAAAGTAATCGCGGAATTTGATGCTGTAAAAAAGAATTACTACACATATCAGCTAAAAAGTAGTAAGGGCTTATTCGTTGTACTCAAAGGCGTCGAACCCAACGTTGATATTAACGAAATCAAACTTGCCCTTCAGGAAGAAGGGTTTCAAGCCAAAACAGTATTCAATATTCTCAAAAAGAGCAATATACCTCAACCGTTATATCGTATTGAGCTTCAGCCTGAAACAAAACCCCTAAAAAAAGGTGAAGTACACCCCATATATAAAATTCGATATTTATTGCATCGCAAAATCACAATCGAGGAACCCCATAAGAGAACTGGACCTCCTCAGTGCAGTAACTGCGAAGAATATGGACATACTAAGACATATTGTACCCTGCCAGCTGTTTGTGTGATTTGTGAAGATCTCCATAAATCAAACATATGCCCAAAATCTAAAGGCGATGCTAGCATGAAAAAATGCAGCAATTGTGGAGGTAATCACACCGCAAATTATAGAGGTTGCCCAGTATATACAACCCTAAAGCTAAATTTCTCCGCTAGCAATCAACCTCTAAAACCAGTTGAGCAAACTCAGATAGCCAACTCAAGTAAGAGAAAAAATATTGATGCAACACAATTCTTCTCTGCAATCCCAAACAAGAATCAAACCAATTCATACGCTAGCGTGTTAAAACAAAACCCACACCAACAAAGTAATGTAAATAATGAGCAGAAACACTCACTGCCCACCCAACAGCCAAGTACCCTTGAACATTTGCTTCAAACATTGATTCAGAATATGAACCAATTCATGAACTCAATGCAAACAATGATGCAAGAAATGATGAAAAATCAATCGATGTTACTCCAAACATTGCTATCCAGACCATGAGTTGTCTCAAGATATGCCACTGGAACGCCAACGGCTTAAGCCAGCACCGTTTGGAGTTAATTCAATTCCTTGAATCCAGCCAAATCGACATAATGATGATATCTGAGACCCATTTCACTGACAAAAATTGCTACCAAATACCATATTACAAACTGTACACCACAAATCATCCGCATGGTAAGGCACGCGGAGGAACTGCCATATTGATAAAAAGCAGAATAAAACATCATGTTCTCGAAGATTTCAGTAGCATCTACTTGCAAGCAACATCTATATGTCTGGAAGAATACATCTCTAAGCTAGTAATATCTGCGATATACTAGCTTAGATTATACCCCAAGATACAGTATTACCGAACAGCAATATAAAGAATTTTTCTCAACTCTTGGTAGCAAATTCTTGGTTGCTGGCGATTTCAACGCCAAACACACTCACTGGGGCTCCCGCTTAATAACTCCAAAAGGCAGAAGACTATGTTCAATCATCACTAACCACGGCTACGATGTTATTTCAAATGGTCAACCGACATATTGGCCGACGGACAAGAGGAAAATACCCGATCTCATAGACTTTGGAGTCGCCAAAGGTTTGCAGATGGAAAATTTCTCCACAGAGTGTAATTATGATCTATCAACTGACCACTCACCCACGGTAATATCTATAAAATCACCAAGCCCACAAGGCAATTGCGTTAGAAAGAAAATAGACTGGTTGAAATTCAAGAAATATATAAATTCACATCTTCCTCTGAGTACTGTATTAAGAAATGGACACGATGTAGACTCAGCACTCGAAAAATTCAACCAGCTGCTCTCATTAGCTCTCAGCTCAGCCATCTGCACAAAGGTATGCAAGCAATTAAACTATAGCCCATACACACCAGCCGATATTGTATTTCTAGTAAGACAGAAAAGAAGACTCCGAAGACAATGGCAAGAATTCAGATCACCGAATCTGAAAACACAGCTACAGCACTGCACTCGAAAGTTAAAGCAAGCCTTAAAAAATAAAAACAACAAAGAGTTAGAAGAGCACATAGCGAAATTAACACCTGGAAAGCGTCAGACTACTCTTTGTGGAAATCAGCATAAAACTCAAATCGGAAAATTCTCACTGATTCCCCCATCCGTTTGAGTGACGGTAATTGGGCTAGAAGCAACTGTGAGAATGGTTTGGCTTTTGCAAACCACCTAAAAGTGTGTTTACACCCAATCCACCCTCTTTACATTCCTCATTACCAAAATTAACTTCTCAACCTTGCTCAATAACGCTCAGAATTAAAAAAAGGACATATTCAAAGCAATTTATAAAGATTTAAACCCAAAAAAATCACCTGGTCCAGATAAAATTACCGGTAAAATGATAAAAGAGCTACCTCCGGTTTCAGTAATTCATCTCATGCACATTTTCAATGCTATCCTTCGTATTAAACACTATCCTAAATGCTGGAAAACTTCAAAAATTATTATGATAGCAAAACCAGGAAAAGACCCTACAAAAGTTGCATCGTACAGACCTATCAGCCTCCTGCCTCTACTCTCTAAAGTATTCGAAAAACTACTTGTCAAGAATATAACTCCATTTATTAATCTCAACCAACTGATTCCTCAACATCAGTTTGGATTTAGAAAACAGCACGGCACAATAGAACAAGTCCACCGCATTGTAACTCTGATAAGGAACACTTTTGAAGAAAAAAAGTATTGCTCAGCTGTTTTTCTTGATATCACTCAAGCTTTCGATAAAGTATGGCACGTTGGCCTTATTTATAAACTCAAACTATTATTGCCTGCAAATGTCTCCTCATTGCTTAGTAGCTACCTCACGAAAAAACAATTTCTCGTACATCACAAGGATTACACAACAAATCCATTGGATATTCACGCTGGCGTTCCTCAAGGAAGCGTTTTGGGCCCCTTACTGTATCTCTTATACACTTCAGATATGCCCAACAATAACTATACATTCATATCGACCTTTGCTGATGATACGGCAATATTGTGCTCTCGCTCTAACCCCATAGAAGCTACTAAACTCCTGCAGACTCATATCGATTCTCTCGAAATCTGGCTAGCAAAATGGCGTATAAAAGTCAATGAATCAAAGAGCGTACATGTAACCGTCACGCTAAGGCCAGATACATGTCCCCCACTTAAAATTAATGGCCAATCAGTTCCACAATGTTCCTCAACAAAGTACTTGGGTATTCACCTCGACAGAAGGCTGACCTGGAACAATCACATAGAGGCAAAGAAAACTCAGATCAAGCTTAAAATTAATCAGTTATGGTGGCTGTTACACAAAAGATCAAAGTTGAATCGGGAATACAAAGTGCTATTATATAAAGCAATCCTGAAGCCAATCTGGACTTATGGTATTCAGTTTTGGGGAAGCTTTGAGCTGCGAAAAACAGTGTTGCCAAAAAATCACCCTGTATATATATATATATATATATATATATATATATATATATATATATACACATATATATACATATATATATATATATATATATATATATATACATATATATATATATATATATATATACATATATATATATATATACATATATATATACATATATATATATATATATATACATATATATATATATATATACATATATATATATATATATATATATATATATATACATATATATATATATATATATATATTAATTTGTTATGCTGATGCATAACAAATTTAATATCGAAAAGATTTTTCTTTCGCACGGTACCCCCCTGTCGGCAAGCAATTGGCAATTCTTCTGACAGTAACAACTTCCAGTAATGGAAGAGAAGCTCGGCCAATGAGCCCTTCGGGGCTTTAAGTGCCACATATTTATATATTTTAGTGGAATATTGTAACGAGTATCCATGAGTGGTTATTCACTACTAATTTTGAATTGCACTAATAATGGTAGCATCGGAACGAATGTTAACAAAAACAAATAGGCGATAATCGGAACAAGCCAACGAGAAAGAAAGAGAAGAAACTCGAATACGATAAAGGAAGATTCTGGAGTGTTGTCAGAGAGTATAGATAAGGGCAGTTGTTGATAAGTGAATTCAATTCGACATCGAAAGTGATAGAGGCAACATAACACCATCAAGTGATTGAGGCAAAATCACACGGTAGCAAATTAAATTAAAGAGTGATTGTAAATAGTTGATTAAATAGAGCTAAATAAATAAATTGTTGTTGTATATAGTTGTACAAAATAAGTGTTGCAATTGTTATTGACAGAATCCAGTGATCGAATAGGGTTGATTCGAGTAGAATTAAACGCTCACAAAATAAAAACGTAGCAATATATAGAGTAGTATATGTAAAGTAATGGACTTATGTTTGGTGTTGTTTTCTTGAAATTATATATATTTCCTGTTTTTTATATATTTGTTGGTTTTCTTTTTAATACAAATTCAGTTAATTATCTTATTAGCATTCTTTTAAGAACTTTATTTGCTACTGCTGACTTGGCAGGCAAAGTTATTCAAGCAAAAACACCGACCAACTACTTTGAAACGTAACGAAAATAATATTTCTTGAAATGATAAATACTATTATTTCTCAATACCATGATTTAGAATTTGAACCACAGAAGAAATAATTTTTTTAATACTGTTAACTTTTCAATTTCCATTTGTTTTTCACCGCAGCCGAAATAAGTTAAACAATTCAAATATTTCTTTGAGACATCTAATTAGAAACGTCAAATGTGAGAATGTGGGCTTGGTGGCTAATATTTCGTGGGATAACCTTTTTGTTTGATGACAGCTTGACATTGGCGCTGCATAGACTTGATTAAATTTCTACATCGTTCGACTGGAATTGATTCCCAAGCCTTTTTAGCTTCTTCGAAAAGATTATCCAAATTCGTGATATTTTACAACTAACTCAAAAAATTTTTTGAGGACTATTCTTTTTCTTTCACTAAAGTACCATCAATTCGACAAAGTGGATCAACACCACTTGACCATTTTGGGTCAAGTTCAGCATTTTTTGGTCGCCTTACATATATTCTACCATCTGGTTAGACGTCACCAAAGGTTTCTTGCTTGCGATTCTTCCCTGAAGGCCAGATTCAACCAAACGACGTGCAACAGTACGTTATTACGAATATATATATATATATATATATATATATATATATATATATACGTATATATATATATATATATATATATATATATATATATATATATATATATATATATATATATATATATATATATATATATATATATATATACGTCTATAACTGACATAAACCAGATAGACGCCACAGTCTGCAGCCTCACAAAAACTCTCAACAAGGCATTCAAGTTGTCCTGTCCGATTCGAAAGAAATGGGTGAAAAGTAAACCTCCATGGTGGAACCGTGAGCTCGACAGTTTGAGAAAAGACTGTCGCAAGCTCTTCAATTATGCTAAAAGCTCTCACCTAGAGTCAGATTGGGCGGGTTATAAATCGGCCCTCAGAACTTATAAATACAACCTCAGAAAATGCCAAAGGGAAGCCTGGAAGAGCTTCTGTAATGATATAGAAAACGCTTCTGAGGCTTCCAGACTTAGGAGAATCCTATCTAAATTACCCCATACTCCAAGTGTTCTGGTCAAACCAGATGGAACGTGGACCACAACCTCTACTGAAACGCTGCAAATGTTAGTAAATGCACATTTCCCAAACGATCCGTCCGAAACTGAAACCCCGCTTGATCACAAGCCATTGCCGCTAGACTATTCAATAGTTGCATCGGAGAAAATTACTTGGGCGTTAAACACGTTCATGCCCTACAAATCCCCTGGACCTGACAGAATAATTCCAGCACAGCTACAACAGGTAGCCAAACTGATTCTTCCATGGCTAAAGCAGATTTTCATTGCCTGCATAAGCCTTGGCTATATTCCAAAACTCTGGAGGCAAGTCAAAGTTGTCTTCATACCTAAGGCTGGAAAGAGCTCCCATACAAGTCCAAAGGACTTTAGACCAATTAGTCTATCGTCATTCCTACTTAAAACACTGGAAAGATTACTAGATATCCATCTAAGACACACCATAAGCAGCGAGAAGATTTCTCCTTCTCAACACGCATACACAAAGGGAAAGTCCGTTGAAACAGCGCTGCATGCGCTAGTTTCAACTGTGGAAAAATCTCTTCATAATAAAGAATTTGTATTAGCGGCATTTACGGATATTGAAGGTGCCTTCAACAATGTTCGACCCAGGGCAATCATGGAGGCTCTTGCACGACTCGGGGTGGAAGTAACACACAGCAGATGGATAGAACGGCTATTGAAAGATAGACTCATTACATCCGAGCTGGGTGGATCTACCATCACTAAACGTGTAAGAAGAGGAACACCGCAAGGTGGCGTATTCTCCCCTGTTCTATGGAACTTGGTAGTTAACGAACTACTACGGGAAATAGAAAGGAAGGGGTGCGGAGTGATTTCTTATGCCGATGACGTTGTCTTGTTGGTGGCTGAAAAATTTCCGGAAATACTAAGGGATATTATTCAGATAAATCTTAATATGTTGTCGAAATGGGCTAAGGATAGGCGCTTAAATGCGAACCCACAAAAAACTGAGCTGATTTGGTTCTCCACGAAGCATAAAACACCACCCTTAAACGTTCCCACTCTAGGGGGGGCTCCATTAACTCTGCGAGAAGAAACTCGTTATCTAGGAATAGTCCTAGACCGAAAACTAAACTGGAAGAAAAACATTACTTGTAGGGTTGAGCAAGCCAGCACTGCACTCTATGCCTGTAAAAAAGCAATAGGGAAAATGTGGGGAATCCAACCAAAAATTGTTTGTTGGATTTATAAGGCAGTTATCAGGCCAGTCCTCCTGTACGGGGTACTGGCCTGGTGGACTGCACTTACTAAATCCTCCCATGTCAGGCCCCTTGAAAAAATACAAAGAGCAGCTTTTATTTTAATAACGGGAGCACTGAGAACAACTCCAATGTTAGCACTAGAAGTGCTTCTGCATCTTACTCCGCTTGACTTACTTGGTAAGCAGCTAGCGGCCAATTCTGCTTTACGCCTTACCGGCTTGCACCAATGGACATCAAAGTCCTTCGGACATGCAAGCATTCTGGATAATTTTAATATTGTAACTTCACTTGATTATATCAAGCCGACATATGCTTTTGAAAGGAAATTCCTAACCTCCTTCCCTGATAGGTTCGCCTGGGAGGCGGAAGGATTGATGCCAAAATATACTCTCATCTTTACTGATGGCTCTAAGCTTAATGGAAGGGTGGGAGCAGGTGTGTATTCCGAATAATTCAACCTTAATATTTTTTTCCGCCTGCCTGATCACTGTAGTGTGTTTCAGGCAGAAGTTAAAGCGATTCACAATGCACTTACTTGGATCAAACAGAGCTTTGTCTCCCGCAGAGACATCTGCATCTTGAGCGACAGCCAAGCTGCAACTAAGGCCCTGGACTCATTTCTCGTGAAATCTAAGACCATTCTTGACTGCCGCCAATCTCTTAACGAGATGGCTGAGCAGCACAATATTCTCCTGTGCTGGGTACCCGGACACAGGGGTATACGAGGAAACTGCATAGCCGACGAGCTTGCAAGACAGGTTACAAATGAGCCTCTAACCCAGAAGAATTTTCGGTTAGGGATCCCCATAGCCACGTGCAAGCTCAATTTGGAGGTTATCACCACTAACGTCTTCCAGAAAAGATGGACGGATACACCCATCTGTAGGACGGCGAAATTGCTGTGGCCCCTACTCAGCAAGAAACGTTCACGAAAACTTGCTGATATTAATAGGGTAGACATTTCGACCTATGTGGGAGTGGTGACTGGTCACTGCCTCATAGGTCCTCACGCTGTGAGATTAGGTCTGGGCAACCTCACTCATGACTTCTGCAGAAGCTGCAGAGATGAAGAGGAACTTGAGACGATCTCACATCTGCTATGTACCTGCCCCGCTTTATGCATAAATCGAAAAAAATTTCTAGGACACTACCATTTGAGTGACCTATCCCAACTATCTCAGATCGATATTGTCAATCTCCTAAAATTCATTCAACGTTCCGGTTGGTTCAGCGAGTAGCTAGGTGAAGGAAAAATTCGTACGACGGTATCACAACGGGCCTAATTCTGGCCTATGTGCGCTCTCTCTCATCAGAGAGGGCGGCCGCTCTAACCTTACTTACTTACTTATGTGGCCATAACAACCGAATATCGATTTAGGCCGAAAATAACATGCTTCGCCAGCCATCTCTGTTCTTCGCTAGCTGGCGCCAATTAGAAATTCCAAGCGCCGCCAGGTTCTCCAGTACTTGGTCTTTCCACCTGAGGTTTGGTCTTCCTCTTCTGCGTCGTCCTCCAGCGGGTTCCGAATATAACACCTTCTTAGCTGGAGCGTGTTTTTCCATTCGCTCGACATGACCTAGCTAGCGCAGCCGCTGGATTTTGATGCGCTTTACTATGTCAATATCGGCATACAGCTCGTACAGCTCATGGTTGTACCTTATTCGGTACTCGCCACCAACGCAAATAGGTCCAAAGATCTTGCGTAGGACTTTTCTCTCGAAAACCCCAAGAATTCGCTCATCCGAGGTGGAGATTGTCCAGGCTTCAGCGCCATATGTTAGGACAGGCATGATGAGAAACTTGTAGAGTGTAGTTTTCGTTCTTCGAGAGAGGGCTCGACTTCTCAATTGCTTACTCAGCCCAAAGTAACACCTCTTAGCAAGAGTTATCCTACGCATGATCTCCAAGCTGAGTCATTACATATGTACATGTAAAAGATAAGTAGTATGTATGTATGAAGGAGATTTGCATATATCAAAACGTACCATATAACGTACTTTTATTGGTAATATGGGCTTATCAAATGTTGCGATCCCCATCCGTCTGGAAGGACCAATGTTCAGCGGGGAACGAAGTGAATGCCGGTGGGCTTGCAGAATTTGGTTTATTTGCCTATAAAACGTATTGTTGATGACGACATGATTGTTGTTATAAATAACACACTTATTCACTTTCGTTATTTATAATTGTTTAGCACTTTATTTCAATCATTGCCTATAAAATTCAGAATTAGGTGTATTAATGTGATGCATATGCACATATATACTTATAGCGCAATATCATTATACAGCGGAATCCTTTTTCAGCGCCTTGAAGAAGTTTATGACCGCTGCACGATATCAAAATCGGTCTTTGGTCCAACTCTTTTTCAGCCTCCATGAGGCTGAATTTTCGCACGAAACATGGTAATTAGTGGTACCAGATTTCAACATCTCGACATCTATAAAGCGACGTGTCTGTCTCTAGGTCAACGAAAGAAAAACCAAATCGATCACGTGATGATTGACGGAAGACATGCTTCCAGTGTGATGGACGTGAAATCGATCCGTGGTACAACCATGAGCTGTATGAGCTGTATGCCTACACCGACATAGTAAAGTGAATTAAAATTTATCGGATGCGCTGACTAGGTTATGCCGAGCGAATGAAAGAACACGCTGCGGTTAAGAAGATGTTATATTCGGAACCCGCTGGTGGACGACTCAGAAGAGGCAGACCTAACCTCCGGTGCAAATACCAAGTACTGAAGAACTTGGAATTTTTAACTGTCGCAAACTAGCGAAGAAAAGAGCTGGCTGGCAAAACATGTCAGATTCGGCCTAAATCGATTTTCGGTTGTAATGGCCACATAAATAAATAGTAAGTAGTAAGTAGTATATATATATATATATATATATATATATGTGTGGCACTTAAAGCCGCAAAGGGCTCATTGGCCGAGCTTCTCTTCCATTACTGTTGTGCGTCTTAAATTTGGACAGTATTAGAAGGGACCTACTTATTTTAGCCGGTTCCGAACGGCAGAACACTTGTGACATCACTTTTTCTGAGCTTTGTCACAGAGTTCTTTAAGAAGCTTTTTCATGGCAAGTTGTTACTGTCGGAAGAATTGCCAATTGCTTGCCGACAGGTGAGTACCATTCGAAAGAAAAATCTTATCGATATTAAATTTGTTACGCATCAGCCGGGGATTGAACCACGACCTACAGATCAGAAGGCGAACACACTAACCACTGAGCTACGGCACCCACGGGGGTATATACAGGGTGATTTTTTAAGAGCCTCCGGATTTGATTAAAAAAAAAACAATAAAATTTAGAAAAATATGTGAAATCTTTATTTGAGTCGATAAAACTATCTATATAATTCAAGGTGTAAAAATGATTTCATGTAACTGTTGGGCGCGGCTGCAGCTCTTACATTTTGGTCAAAAAGTTTGTAATCTCGCACGGTATCCCTCGCCATCTTTGAAAAAGTTGGCGTCTTTGAAAAAGTACTGTCCAGTAATGCCAACGGCCCATAATTCACACCAAACAGTGCATTTTTCGGGATACATTGGAAGTTCTGGCAATGCTTCTGGCTGCTCTTTACACCAAATACGGCAATTTCGATTGTTCACGTATCCATTCAACCAGGAATGAGCTTCGTCGCTGAACACAATAAAGTTCACGATGCACTTTCCTAGCCGAGCATGTATTTTGGTAATAAAATTCAATAATCAGCAAGCGTTGTTCGTTTGTAAGTCGATTCATGGTTAAATTATAGACCAAACTGAACATGTTTGACAGCAACACCTTACACGAAAACAGCTGAGCTGCGAAAAACAGTGTTACCAAAAAATCACCCTGTATATATATATATATATATATATATATATATATATATATATATATATATATATATATATACATATATATGTATATATATATATACATATATATATATATATATACATATATATGTATATATATATACATATATATATATATATATATATGTATATATATATATACATATATATTTATATATATATATATATATATATATATACATATACATATATATATATATATATATATATATATATATATATATATATATATACATATATATATAGTAGAGAAGAATATTGTGGGTGCCGTAGCTCAATGGTTAGTGTGTTGGCCTTCTGATCTGTAGGTCGTAGTTCAATCTCCGGCTGATGCATAACAAATTTAATATCGAAAAGATTTTTCTTTCGCACGGTACCCACCTGTCGGCAAGCAATTGGCAATTCTTCTGACAGTAACAACTTGTCATAAGAGCTTCTTAAAGAACTCTGTGACATAGCTCAGAGAAAGTGATGTTACAAGGGTTCTGCCGTTCGGAACCGGCTAAAATAAGTAGGTCCCTTCTAATACTGTCCAAAATTTAAAACGCACAATAGTAATGGAAGAGAAGCTCGGTCAGTGAGCCCTTCGGGGCTTTAAGTGCCACATATTTATATATTTTAGTGGAATATTGTAACGATTATCCATGAGTGGTTATTCACTACTAATTGTGAATTGCACTAATAATGGTAGCATCGGAACGAATGTTAACAAAAACAAATAGGCGATAATCGGAACAAGCCAACGAGAAAGGAAGAGAAGAAACTCGAATACGATAAAGGAAGATTCTGGAGTGTTGTCAGAGAGTATAGATAAGGGCAGTTGTTGATAAGTGAATTCAATTCGACATCGAAAGTGATAGAGGCAACATAACACCATCAAGTGATTGAGGCAACATCACACGGTAGCAAATTAAATTAAAGAGTGATTGTAAATAGTTGATTAAATAGAGCTAAATAAATAAATTGTTGTTGTATATAGTTGTACAAAATAAGTGTTGCAATTGTTATTGACAGAATCCAGTGATCGAATAGGGTTGATTCGAGTAGAATTAAACGCTCACAAAATAAAAACGTAGCAATATATAGAGTAGTATATGTAAAGTAATGGACTTATGTTTGGTGTTGTTTTCTTGAAATTATATATATTTCCTGTTTTTTATATATTTGTTGGTTTTCTTTTTAATACAAATTCAGTTAATTATCTTATTAGCATTCTTTTAAGAACTTTATTTGCTACTGCTGACTTGGCAGGCAAAGTTATTCAAGCAAAAACACCGACCAACTACTTTGAAACGTAACGAAAATAATATTTCTTGAAATGATAAATACTATTACTTCTCAATACCATGATTTAGAATTTGAACCACAGAAGAAATAACTTTTTTAATACTGTTAACTTTTCAATTTCCATTTGTTTTTCACCGCAGCCGAAATAAGTTAAACAATTCAAGTATTTCTTTGAGACATCTAATTAGAAACGAAGCTTAAATTTACGTCAAATGTGAGAATGTGGGCTTGGTGGCTAATATTTCGTGATTTTTGTTTGATGACAGCTTGACATTGGCGCTGCATTGATTAAATTTTTACATCGTTCGACTGGAATTGATTCCCAAGCCTTTTTAGCTTCTTCGAAAATATTATCCAAATTCGTGATATTTTTACAACTAATTTCCTTTTTCAAGTCATTCCGTAAATGTTCTATGGGATTTAAGTTTGCATTCGATGACGGCCATTTTAAAAGACGGTTTGAATAGTCCTCAAAAAATTTTTTGAGGACTATTCAAATGTTTTGGGTAGTTATCTTGCTGGAATCTCCAAAAAACGGGCATATTTTTTTCGGCCCATAGCAGCATAACATTTTGAAGAATCTCAACATATTTTTCTTTCACTAAAGTACCATCAATTCGACAAAGTGGACCATTTTGGGTCAAGTTCAGCATTTTTTGGTCGCCTTACATATATTCTACCATCTGGTTAGACGTCACCAAAGGTTTCTTGCTTGCGATTCTTCCATGAAGGCCAGATTCAACCAAACGACGTGCAACAGTACGTTTTGATATGGAGTCTGCGTAGTCCGAATTGATCTCGCGTTGAATAGCTGCAGAACTTTTTCTTGGGTCCATTTGTGATATTTGTTTTATTTTCTTATCGATGAAATTCGATATTTTCGGAAATGGCTAATAGCATTAAAAACCATATTTTTCGAACATTTCATTTGATTTGCAACTTCCTGATATGAAAATCCTCCGGCTTGTAGCTCAATTATTGCTTTTGTAAGATCTGTAGTACAACTCTTCGCTTTACCCATATTTCCTATCTTATGGACACTCAAATTTTATTCAAAGCTCTTTTTTTATTTTTTTAAATATTTAATTTTATCTGATTTTCACAATTATGCAATTTTGGTAGTTTAGATGTAACCAGATTCGACGTTTCTAATTACTTGTCACACTCAAAACGCACTGCAAGCAAATAAATGCTAGTTTTTTGGGAAAGCTAAAAAGGACTTGATGTAACGGGACATTTTTGAATGAAGGAAAGAAGAAGAGACTTAAAGCGAAAAAAAAAAATTCAAACTGGGGTCAAAGTTTGGTAGATCTAACGCGAGAGAAATATTTTGAAAGTATCGTTTCTAATTAGTTGACAACAGCTGTATATTCTTAATATTTTTTCTTTGCGAAAAACTTTAAAATTTAATCAGCATATTTGTCGTTTCAATTATGCACAATCCAGTTTTGTGGTTATAAGAATAATTGAATCCGTTCTCTATTACAACGAACGAGAGTCTGCAATATTTGTGCTATAAATCTACACAAATATTTTTTGAAATATTTAGCTAAAAACTTATGAAAAACTTTCGAGTCTCTTGTACTGGCAAAAAAAGACGATATAACGTGTGTTTCGCGTGACCTCTCTACACGAAATGAAATTTTTTTTTACATATGCACCGTTTTTAGATTCGCAACAAAAAAAAAAAGAAAATATATAGGAAACAAAATATATGGACATGTTAATTTTTCTCTCTTTGATCCACCGTCAAATGTCTTTGAACGATATACAAAATCAATACACGCAAATGACAAATGAAGGCTAATGAGATAAACAGATAAGAGGGAGAGAAATGAACGAAGCCCGGGTAACATCGTACTTGTCATATACAGTTATCAATGCGAGGCAAAAAAATAAATATGTGGCACTTAAAGCCCCAAAGGGCTAATTGGCCGAGCTTCTCTTCCGTTACTGTTGTGCGTCTTAAATTTGGACAGTATTAGAAGGGACCTACTTATTTTAGCCGGTTCCGAACGGCAGACCACTTGCGACATCACTTTTTCTGAGCTTTGCCACAGAGTTCTTTAAGAAGCATTTTCATGGCAAGTTGTTACTGTCGGAAAATCTTATCGATATTAAATTTGTTATGCATCAGCAGGGGATTGAACCAAGACCTACAGATCAGAAGTCGAACACACTAACCACTGAGCTACGGCACCCACTTATAAATATATACATATATATATATATATATATACATATATATATATATATATATATATATATATATATATGTATATATATATATATATATATATATAGATATATATATATATATATATATATATATATATATATATATTTATATTTATATATATATATATATATATATATATATATATATATATATATATATATATATATATATATATATATATATATATATATATATATATATATATATATACTACATTTTCTGGCCAAAATTCAAATAATTCACATATCGTTTTGAAATTCTGCATACATGCTTTGGGGATAGTGAACGCTATTGATTTATATTTTAAATAGGCATACAAATTTACAAATTTTTTTTTTTTTTTTATACAAATCTACGTATATGGTATCAGGGCTTACAACAGGTTATACAAATTTGGGAATAGAGAAGGGATGTGGCACTGCCTCTACAACTCATACGGTTGTTATACAAAAACTGTACAAATCTCTATCATATCGCTTTGAAACTAAATATAAATTGCTGTTTGGTTAGGTACTTATTTGATAAAAAGCGTCATGTAGAAGGGGCGGGGCACCACCGGAACAAATGATTTAATTAATACCCTAAAACTCTGGAATATTTTACAAAATAACTTTGAAATTTAAATAGGAATTACTAAAATGCAATTCAACCACTAAGGGTAAATTTCGATTATCTGACCCTTTGTTGTGGAATTGCGATGTTAATCGCTACAAAATCATATCTTATCAACGAACATGGGAGAAAAGGAAGAAATATCACTGGAATAAAGGACTCAAGTATTTTGAGAAAAGCAGGCAGAGAAAAAACGCAGTGGAATACCAAGAGAAACACATAAACATGATGATCGTCGAATATTGGCTATAAGTAGTCAAAACCGTTTCAAAACTACTCCTGAGATTGCAGCTGAAATCAACGTAAATTTACTTTCACCGATCTCAGTTACAATAGTCAAATATCGATTACAAAACAAAGGTATTTTTGGGTTTGTTGTTAAAAAACATTTTTCCGTGCTGAAAATAAACAAAAACGATTATTGTTTGAAAGAAAACATGAAAACTGATGAATCGAAATTCGAGATTTTTAGAAGTAAGCGACCTCAATTTGTCCGAAGAAAACAAGATGATCGCTACAAATCTGAATGTATTGCAGCAACAGTGAAGCATGGGGTAGTTCAGTAATGATTTGGGGTAGTTTCAGTTACGATACGATAGTTCAGATACGAAGATAATGATCCAAAACACACTTTTAATTTTTGTCGGAAATATTTAGAACAAAAACAAAATGAAGGTTGCGAAAAGTTTTGATTTTCGTGTTTAATTCAATGAAAAGTGCCGCTGAAGGTCATCAGTTGCTGTTGCAATCTTATATGGGGCATTGTATTTCGATTAAGATGTGTGAGAACTGGTTTCGTCTTTTCAAAAGTGGTGATTTTAACATTGAAGAGAAAGATCGTTCGGAAAAACCAATGCAGTTTGAAGATTAATTGACGGCTTTCCAAGTTGATAAAATTTACCGTTTCCAAGTATTTAAAATCATTGGGAATGATTCAAAATATAGGTAATTGGGTCTCATATGAATTTAAGTCGAGAGATGTTAAACGCTGATTTTTTACGTGCGAACAATTTCTTCAACGTTACTCGTGATAAAAAATGGATCCATTACAATAATCCGAATTGTAGAAAATCATAGGTTATGCCTGGCCGACATCAATATATCAACATCAATATATCATCATCATAGTGACAAGCTTATGCTTTGTATTTGGTGGGACCAATTCAGTCTTCTTTATTATGAGCTGCTAAAACCTAATGAAACCATCACCGGTGGCCTTAATCGAACACAAATGATGCGTTGCTCGACAAAGTAATTTTACAACATGTTGCTGAAGTCGTTCAAACATACTTAGGATCGCAGATATGGGAAGTTTTACTACACCCGCCGTATAGCCCAGACATTGCTCTTTCCAATTACAACTTGTTCCGATCGATGACACACGGCCTGGAAGAACAGCGCTTCCATTCTTATGAAGAAGACAAAAATGGGTGGATTTTGTATGCTGAAAGAAAGTGCTGCCAGAAAAATGGGAATTCATTTTGTTATTTAAATAAAGGCTAAAAACAGAAATCTAAAATCCCTAATTACACACACATATATATATGTATATATATACATATATATATATATATATATATATATATATATATATATATATATATATATATGTACATATATATATGTAGATATATATAAATACGTATATATATAATATAAAGGGTTATCCATTTCGCGGTTTCAAAAGTATAGGGCTAGAATTCGACATCTGTCAAACTGAGTTGTTAAAACAATTTCTTTCTTTTTCAGTTCAAAGTCTGACATTTGCGAAAATGGATCGCTGAACTATCGCACAACGCAATTAAATTGCAAAAACCTACTACAAAAATGGTGATTCTGCCACAGCCACATATCGTGCTTTAAGAGGAGATTATGGTTTACATAATCGTCCAACTACGCAAGCAATTGGCAAAAGTGTGAAGAAATATGAAGAGACTGGATCGGTTACAGATATTGTAAGGCCTGTGCATCATCGTTTCGCTCGTACCACCGAAAATATCGCTGCTGTAAGTGAAAGTGTTGCCGAAGACCCGAATGTGTCGATTCCTCGTCGTTCTCAGGAATTAGGACTGTCTTACGGCATATTATGGCGTATTTTGCATTTGGATCTACACCTACATCCATATAAAATCCAGCTCACACAACAACTGAAGCCAGCTAACCATTCACAACGTCGTAGATACGTCGAATGGGTGCTTGAACAACAGGCGGTGGACGGCGATTTTTCGAACAAAATTTTCTTCAGCGACGAAGCATATTTCTCACTCGGTGGGTATGTTAACAAACAAAATTGTCGTATTTGGGGTTCTGAGAATCCTCAAGTAATTGGAGAGAGGCCACTACATCCACAAAAAGTCACTGCTTGGTGCGCTCTTTGGTCCGGAGGTGTGATTGGACCTTACTTCTTCGAAAACGACGATGGAACGACTGTCACCATCAATTCGGAGCGTTATGGTCATATGATAACCGACTTTTTTTGCCTGCTATTGAAGAATACGATTTAGAGAATATGTGGTTTCAACAAGACGGTGCCACATGCCACACATGCGATTTGACACCGCTTGACTTTTTTTTGTGGGGCTACGCGAAAGACCGTGTTTATGCAGATAAACCTTTAACTCTTGAGCACCTAAAAACCAACATTCGTCATGTTATGGCTGAGATACCGCCCAATATGTGTCAAAAAGTGGTCGAAAATTACCTCAAAAAATCGATGCTTGCAACATTTCGCGTGGTGGTCATTTAAATGATGTAGTATTTCACACATAATCTCAACGTTCAACTTTATAATAAAAAAGAAATATCATGACAAAAAATATTTTATATGTGTTTTATTTACATTTACTTTTGAAACCGCAAAATGGATAACCCTTTACAATGACCAAATAAAATCTAAACAAATCGCTCCATTGTTTTCACTATTTTTTATTTTGTAATAATGTATGTAGCGTTCATTGGTGCTGTCAGAAAGGTTATTTACTCCTGGGATCGGGCATGAAAAAGCCCTTAGAAAATTTCATTCAATTTTTTGTACATTTATTGTACTGCTGCCGAGGAGGTAATCGGTTACTACCGGCCTCTGAGGAATGAGTGGTATGATCAGGAGTGTCGCGACGCTACCGCAGAGAAAGACGCCGCCTACAGAAAAACCCTGCGTGCAGGCGTAACGCGAGCTGTTAAGGAGCGGTACAGAGAGAAAAGGAATGCAGAGAGACGTCTTTTCAGGCGCAAGAAGAGGGAGTTGGAAAGACGCGAGTGTGAAGAGATAGAGATGTGTACCGACAAGAATGAGACTCGAAAATTCTTTGAAAAGATCAAGCGCCTGAGTGGAGGTTTGAATCCTGGAGCCTCTTCTTGTCGTGATGGAAATGGGAATCTGGTTACGGATATCCAGAGTGTACTGAGCCTATGGAGGGAACACTTCTCCACGTTACTGAATGGCGATGCTACGAACAATTCCGCCAGTGGAGGAGTTTGCCCGATAACCTCAATTACAGATGATGGTGTTGATATTCCACCACCCGACTATGACGAGGTTGAAACGGCCATTTTAAGGCTGAAGAACAACAAAGCTGCAGGTGCTGATGGCCTGCCTGCCGAGTTGTTTAAGACCGGAGGCGATGAGCTGCTCACCCGCATGCACCAGCTCATAAGCAGAATATGGTCGGATGAAAGCATGCCTGATGATTGGAGGCTCAGTGTTCTCTGTCCTGTACATAAAAAAGGAGACCCCACAATTTGCGCCAACTACCGTGGAATAAGTCTCCTGAGCATCGCGTACAAGGTTCTATCGAGCGTACTGTGTGAAAGGTTGAACCAGACCTGGTAAATCCACCATCGACCAGATTTTCACACTGCGCCAAATCCTGGAGAAGACCCAAGAAAAACAGATCGACACACACCACCTATTTGTTGATTATAAAGCCGCTTTCGACAGTCCGGTAAGGGATTACCTCTACGCAACAATGTCTGAGTTCGGTATTCCTGCAAAGCTCATTCGACTTTGTAGAATGACACTGCATAACTCTCGTTGTGCAGTGAAAATTGGGAAGGACCTCTCCGCACCGTTTAATACCGAACGGGGTTTCAGACAAGGTGATTCGTTATCGTGCGACTTCTTCAATCTTATTATGGAGAAAATAATACGAGCTGCTGATCTACGACATAATGGCACTATCTTCAACAAAAGTGTCATGCTGTTAGCGTATGCCGACGATATTGACATAATCGGCATGAACACGCGAGCAGTCAGTGCAGCATTCTCAGAGTTGGAAAGAGAGTCGCGTCGGATGGGTCTCACGGTGAACGAGGGCAAGACGAAGTATCTAGTGTCAACAAACAAAGAGTCCCGGCGTCTTGGACAGCACGTCACTGTTGACACCTACGCTTTTGAAGTAGTAAGGGACTTTGTCTATCTTGGAACCAGCATTAACAGCAGTAATGACGTCAGCTTGGAGATCATGCGTAGGATAACTCTTGCTAACAGGTGTTACTTTGGGCTGAGTAAGCAATTGAGAAGTCGAGCCCTCTCTCGAAGAACGAAAACTACACTCTACAAGTCTCTCATCATGCCTGTCCTAACATATGGCGGTGAAGCCTGGACAATTTCCACCTCGGATGAGCGAATACTTGGAGTTTTCGAGAGAAAAGTCCTACGCAAGATCTTTGGACCTATTTGCGTTGGTGGCGAGTACCGAATAAGGTACAACCATGAGCTGTACGAGCTGTATGCCGATATTGACATAGTAAAGCGCATCAAACTCCAGCGGCTGCGCTGGCTAGGTCATGTCGAGCGAATGGAAGAACACGCTCCAGCTAAGAAGGTGTTATATTCGGAACCCGCTGGAGGACGACGCAAAAGAGGAAGACCAAACCTCCGGTGGAAAGAACAAGTACTGGAGAACCTGACGGCGCTTGGAATTTCTAACTGGCGCCAGCTAGCGAAGAACAGAGATGGCTGGCGAAGCATGTTATTTTCGGCCTAAATCGATATTCGGTTGTTATGGCCACATAAGTAAGTAAGTAAGTAAGTATTGTAAATGAAAAAGTATATGAAATTATCTATCCAACGGAAGTAGGACGAACTAAATCGGACCAGCAGAACAAGAAATATTCCGATTTAGGTAACACAGAAATTGACAAAACTATCTAATTTTTCCAAACTAACCTAACAGTATTCCGTTAAAGAATTTGTTTTAATTTTCTGCCGAATTTGAGACATAAAATACTGAAAGTTGTGCGATTTAAAAATGAATGACCCATATATGGGACGACTAAAGGAAATAGGCGGACCACTTTCACGATCCTCAATATTTTCACCCGCTAAATTATAGAGTTATGTATATGTTATTTTATATGTAAGTCCACACAGCAATAGGCATTCTATACAAACAACAACAGTAACCCTTTAGTGAAACGACATACTGAGTCCATACAAACAAATAAATACAATGACCACAACAAAATGCAGGTTAAACAGAAAAGAGTTGTTGTATGCAATAAACTTTACTGCATTTTTTTTTATATTATAATTTGTATATATAAACATTTAATCAATAAAACTTAATGGTTTTTTTATCGATTTTCTGATATTAAGATTTATATTACATATACATTTATTGTAAACAATATATGTATATGTAAGCTCTTATGTAAGAAATCATACGACTTTTCCAATACTTGCGTTATTGAAAGTAATTGATTGCAAACTCAGCATAATTGTAATATAAAGACCCCAAATTTGTGAAATAAAGACTAAGTTCAGTTCAGACCGTGAACTAGTGTGTTTCATTCAAAGCTGAAGGCGAAATACCATAACCTGTATGTTATACCCTAAGATCAGTATTCGACTTCCTATGACTACGTCATATATATTAACTATTATAGTTTACTTTGATTTGATAATTTCTATATAGTTCTTTCAATATCTAGGGACCTAATCTTACGTTTAGCACTTGCTTAGCTTGCGTTAGTTTAATAATTAATTTTTTTAATTCTCCGACTTTTTCAGATTTTCCTTATACTGTTGAAGCTACTCCTGTTTTGCATTCAATTATGCCAGGTATGTATGTACTATATGTGAATGAAATTAGAAATTTAAAAAGACCTTTACAAATGAGTTGAAAAATTCAGCGTTTATATATGCGTTGGTGGCAATTGTATTCATTCAATCATATTTGATTACTTTCGTCGATAAGCAAGAAGGAAATTGTTGTATTTTTATTTTACAACAACACTTACTGTTACCGCCACTGCTTAAAAAGGAACATTTTTGTTTTAATTAATCTACTACTATTATTTGATTATCGATAAATGAAATAAAAAGACATCTGTTATAGGTCGTAGGACGATTACTAAAATGGCGCCAATTTCCGTTCTTTCCAAAGATACGTGAGTTAGCTCAGTTGCATTAAAAAACGTGCAAAAGAATAAGTCAAGAGTAAATCGTCCTACGTCCTGGTCTTCAAAACTTAAAGAATTTTAACATATACATATATACGCATAATTACACGCGTGAAAACTATGAGAATAAAGTATTGAATTTACATTCTGCGTAGTTTCTTATGTTCAAAATCCTCAGAAGATCAGGACGCTTCAATTCGTTGGAAACTGTTTCAACACTTACTGAATACCTAACGGATAAACTCCTAACTTATATCGACACAAGGATGTAACACGGGAAATCTACACCAGTACATGAACTGGAAGAAACTTGTTTCCTTGTAATTAAGGAAGGTACGATCCACAACGCCACTTGAACCGTGAGGAACCACTGAGCTTAATTCCTTAAGTGTTGAGAGCACTTTCGGAAATAAGATACTGGTTAGCTGAAAATAGAACGAGGTTAATTATACTTGCGCTTGATGTCACTTTTGTTGTTTTTGAAGTAAAACTTCATAGGCGGCGGTGTCGCTAATGGATTGTGAAATTCTGAAATCACATTTTGTTACATGATTAGGAAGGAATTATAGCATAGAGAAAGGGAAAATAACAAAAAAGCAACGTATGCACAACGATACAAAGCAATAGATCATGATTCAAAGGTTCATGGCAATAGATAGTCTGTGTGTGTTGAAAGAGAGAGAGAAACCAGCTAATAATAAACGAATAATAACGATTAATGCGAGATTAAATAAAGGGTTTTCCATTAGGGACATAACAATTTCGTATCTTTATATGAACGCACCCTTAAACTTTTTTAATCAACTGTCAATGTCAAAACGTTAGTTAAAGTCAACATTTTCATCATTTTCAAAGTTCACGAACCAGCAACGTTTGGAAATTATTAAAAATTACTACCGAAATTCTGAGTCGGTGGTCGCAACTTTAAGAGCGAAAAATCATCTTCAGCGATGAAGCTCATTTCTGGCTTAATGGCTTTGTCAATAAGCAAAATATGCGTTATTGGTTAGCAACAAACCCACAAGTGCTTCTTGAGACACCGTTGCACCCGCAAAAAGTTACTGTTTGGTACGGTTTTCATGCCGGAGGTGTGATTGGGCCGTATTTTTTCGAGGATGAAAACGACCGTCATGTTACCGTCAATGGAGAGCGCTATCGTGCTATGTTGGAAGATTATTTGTGGTCAGAATTGGACGAACTTGACATCAGCGATATGTGGTTTCAACAAGACGGTGCCACTAGCCACACAGCTATGGGCTTTTATGGGGCTTTATCAAGTCACTGGTCTATGCCAACAAGCCAGCAACTTTAGACGAGTTCAAAGACAACATCCAACGCGAAATTGCCAACGTTCCGGTCGAAATGTGTGCTAGAGTGGTGGAAATTGGGTCCAAAGAATCGACCGCTGTAAACGGGCTCGTGGTGGTCGTATGACCGAAATTTATTCATAAAATGTAATGCTTGCAATATATCCACAATAAATTTGAACTCAATATCTCAAATATTTCTGTGTTTTATTAATAGATAAAATTGTTATGTCCCTAATGGAAAACCCTTTCTTAGGCAAATACAATACAATACGTATGCACAACTATATAGAGCGATAGTGTACATGCGTACATGCAAACAAGTGGCACATGCCTCACATTCAGACATAAACAGAAAATGTTATTGTTTTCGTATTATCACGCGCTTGCATCTACATAGGAGACACATTCAATACAGTGTTGCCTGGGAAAAAATAGTAAAAAAAAAGGGTAAAGGTCAGCCGTTCAACAATTCATAAAGAGTTTATATTTTATTTTTAACGTATATGCATATAAGTTCAACAATCGATGTATATATTAGGTAGAAATATATGAGAAAATACTTTCATAAAACTATTAATTAATATATATTATAACAAACACTAAATCAGGCCTTTTCGTTTTAACAACTAAATAACTTGTAAATTTAGAAGAGGACAGCGCCAAACAATTTCAACATTCTACAAAAACAGCTTATTGCCGGAATATTCAAAATTATATTACTCCATACTTAACTATATCTCACATGTAACTATTCCCTTTTCATCAGTTGAATTGGGCTAACATTGTTTAAATATATATCAACAGAATCTAACATCCTTATGAGCAGTGCTGCATTCCAGTGTTAAAAGATACTGTAGCTATGCCGAATGCGCAATAAGGTCAAAGTTTTGGTTGCAATTTGCAATCTCGTATCTTTTATCAGTAAGCCACAATACTCGAACTTTTTGCTTATATATCCTGTAATAGAAACACAGCAATAATGATTAATGCGACAGAATATTAAGGTTGCGCCCATCTTTTACCTCTAATCGGTTCTCAGTGAATTTGACAGAATGTGACGTCACAGTATTATTCATTCATTATTCCGGATTGTTTATGTAATTAATATTTATAATATATAATTTTAGTATAATTAACAAAGTAAAGCAATCCAAGAGAGGATTTTTCTAATTTTGAAATAAGTATATAGAAGACAATCACGAGACAGCTTTGTGAAATAAGGGTTAAACATGCATGCATGCATTTGTTTATTCTTTTTTTCGATTATTACTAATCTTATTTTAATTACATCAACTTGTAAATATTTTTTTAAGTGTTCAATAATTCAAATTATCAAAAATTAATTAATTAGTTAATAATTTTGACAGATTTTGGCATTCCTCTTTCATTGATACTTTGACATATAGTTATTTTGAGACTACCTAAACATGCTTTGGCATTCTCTGTGAATGACATGAGAACAAATTTTACGTTTGCCTTACGCCGCGTCTCCACAGGCAAAATTTATTTAATACCATCTGTCATTTTGAGTGTCAGATATAATTTTTAATAGTGGCAATATTTGTGTGTGGGTATTTTTCATCTTGATAAACACATTTAAAAGATTGTGTCAAGCAAGTATGTAATGTTCACTGCATGAAGTGCTTAACAACTCAAAGAAACTGCAAAAATTGATGGAGAAAAGCAAAAAATAGTGAATAATAAAAGCGAAACGAGCTTTTAGTAGAAATGAAAAATTGGCTGTCAAATTAGCAAACTGTAAGATCATAGCAGGCAATTTGTCAAGATAATTGTTCCGATAATTATTGCTTTTTGTGAGCAATATGCGTTCTCCATTGGCAATATATTTCCTGACAACATTATCAAGATAAAAACGTTTGCCTGTGGAGACCCCCTGTTACTTTCTTAATTATTCTATGTATTTTTCTTTTCAATTTCTTCGCCATTTTGTCATCTCTCGTAGCTGAACTATTTTGCCGTCACATATAGAAAAACCTCTCTGATGGACGCCATCATGATTTCTATTATTGTTGGCAAAAGCAAAAACGGTATCAGTTGCTGGCAGACCAAGAAGCAAAGGTTAGGTGAAGTTATGCTGCCGGCACCCAAATAGGGGCGCACCTTGGCCAAAATTGGTTCATTGCGTTACCGTGCATCAATAATGCTGTCTATCCTGCTCTCTACATTAAACGGAACCATTGGGATTTCCTAATTAATAGAGCAATGCCTCCGACATCCATGGCTGCTAGCTCAGTGGTATCTGTAAAAAAGGCACTCCCCAATAGTGTGTGCCTTCTGCGTGGAAAGGCGGGGAATCTACAGAGGAAGTGGAAAACAGTTTCCTCCTTTTCTTCGTCCTGGCAGCTACGACAAAAATCGTCGCTGGTAAACCAAGACTGGTAGCATGCCTACACACAAGCCAATGGCCCGTGAGTACGACAACTACATTACTGATAGTTTTCCTACTTATTGACAACAGTGAACGAGTTCTTCTATTGTCAAGAGTTGGCCAGATTTTTCTAGTAGTAACATAAGAGCTCTCATCCCGCCATCCCGATGGCTATAGTGAGGAAATATTGTATGACAAGAAGCCTGCATGTTGCAAGCGAAATTCCTGCTTGATGAGATGGATAGATCTGTGCCAACCTAGTTTCCGGTCTTGCCAATTCATCTGCCTCACAGTTTTCTGAAATATCTCTATGCCCCGGTACCGATACAATGTGCACATTGCAGTGCAGGGCATTTAACGTAAGTGCCGATTTGGCGAACGTTCCTGCGAGAGATTTAATGGCGGCTTGACTATCGGTGTAGATATAAATATCTTTGAAAGATATTGTGTTACAGCTAATTTGGAGCCGTCTGTGTACAATTGTACCGAGTGAACTCCAGTTTCTTTGACTATACCCGTATTCTATTCTTTCCTTGAGGATATGTGGGTTGAGAATCTATTATCAAAGCATGCCATAGGAATGGTATAGTCGATGGCATCCAGAATTGTAGTGCACTCCCCCAGGATTTTTCAATACCCGTGACGTCCTTTGAACCTTGTCTTTTATCCGTCTGTGTACCTCCTTATTTAAGAATTACCACCAAACTATCACCCCGTAAACAAAGAATTGGTCTGGAATCGCTCAGTATAGCCATGGTACGATTGTATGCCTCATCCTTTATCTCTTACCTATGGCTTTTTTACAGGAATAGAGTGCTGCTGTTGCTTTACAAACCCTTTCCTCCGTGTTTGGTTTTTCCAATCTAGTTTTCTATCTAAATTTATACCCAAGTACTTCGCCTGTTCAGTTAACTTTAGGCTAGTCTTCCAAATTCTAGCTAAGGTCAAAATAGGTATTTTATGCTTCTTAGTAATTTTTTATTTTTTTAGTAAAGAGGACTAGCTCAGTTTTGGCAGGGTTGATGGCCAGACCAGAGTTTGAAACTCATTTGGACAGGATTGATAAGGGATGGTTCATCACTTCGGTGAGTGTATTTGAATATTTTCCCGATGCCATAAGTGCCATGTCATCTGCATAAGCCACCGCTTTGCATCCTGTGGCCTTTAATGATAAGAGAATTTCATTGATGGTTAAGTTCCACAAAAGATGCGACAACACAGCCTTTAATCGCAAATCTACTAATGCATGAGGTACCCAAAGTACCCAAAGTTTATCACTCTTTGCGTTAGCAACTGACTAAAGAATCTAAGTATAGGTTCATCCACCTTAAGCATATCAAGAGAGTTTTCGACTGCTTCTGGGTTTATGTTATTGAAGGCCCCCTCAATATCTAGAAATGTGACCAGGCTATATTCTTTGCAGTGCAAAGATGTTTCGATCTTCTGCAAAAGTGAGTGAAGGGCTGTCTCAATGGACTTGCCTTTGTTATATGCGTGTTGCAATAAAGAGATATTCTTAGTATCTATAGAACCCCTTAAGTGCACATCAAGTAGTCTTTCAAGGGTTTTCAATAAGAAGGATGATAGACTTATAGGTTTGAAATCACTTGCCTTTGAGTGGGACGTTTTTCCGCCTTTAGGGATAAACACCACGTTAACTTGTAGCCATGTCTTGGGGACATAGCATAGCCTTAGGCATGCAGAGAAGATTACCTCCAACCAAGGTGTTAGTAGATCCGCACACTTCTGCATGTTCACGGGTATAATACCATCAGCTCCTGGTGACTTGAATGTTTTAAAATTATTAATCGCCCATTTAATCTTTGTTTTATTGATTATTTTGTGCGAGACGTCGTAGGTAATTCTACTACGATTAACATTGGGAGTTCGAACAGCCTTGAAAATGGGTATCAATTAATACCCGAGGAGTTTTTATACTTAAAGTAGTCCAATCACCATCAGTCTTCATAATGAAGCTGGGTGTAACTGGATTCGTTGCAAGAATCCTTCGAAGGCGGCTTGCCTCTGAAATTTCCTCTATGTTGCTGCAAAAGTCATTCCATGATGATGTTTTTGCTCTCCTTATCGCCTTATCGCCTCGTAGGCCTCCTTATCGCCTCGTAGACTCTCCTTATAGGGTTGCCATTGATTAGTGATTTTGGCTCGGTTGAATTGCTGTCGACACTCCTTCCCTAGAGTGATGATCTCTACCGACCACCACGGAGGTCTCTTCCTTTTTGGAGTCCTTCTAAGGACTCCAGAAGCTTTCCTGTAATTTCTGAAGAGCGGCCTCAAGCTGCTCTTTATTTTGCAGGCTTGAGGGCGCCATGTGAGTGAGGGATTTATGTAGGGTGGCCCTATACTTATCCCAATTTGTGCGTTTCCAGTCCGAAAAGTCGTTTCTAAGGGTTATGTCTAAAACCTCCTCCCTGCTGCAGGTAATAAAGGTCGGTTTTGTACCTATGTTTGCGAGAGTCAAGATAGAACTAATCATATATTCAAAAAGTGACTCACCTCGTTCGTTGTTGTCTGAGCTGACCCAGATATAATGGTGTGCGTTGGCATCGGCTCCCATCACCAGATTCGCCTCGTGTTTCTCCGCATAACGAACTGTCTTCCTTATTATGAGGTAAGGTGGGGGCTCAGTATGGTCGTGAGCCATGTACGCAGACATCAGCCAATATTTATGGGATTGATGATTTAACGCAGTGGTCACACTATCCTTGTCGCTGCAATCAGATAGTAGGAATGCTTTATCGCATTTCTTCACTAAAATACATGATCGAGGCTTACCTGCATTTTGAGCATAGTAGAGTCCATAATTTGGGAAGCATAGTCCGCGCACCTTGTCATCCAGGATCCACGGTTCCTGAATTAAAAATTATCGCTTAGCCGAAGGACGAGAGCAGCGGAAGCTGCTTTAGAGTAGTACAGATTAATCTGGATCACCTTGAGAATCTTCCTTTTCAATATTCAATATAGACGCCTCGTTCACCGTGGTATTGGTGTCCTCGACATCGTAGCATAGTAGCGTATCGCTGTCAACGTCAACGTTCACTAGCCTCCAATAGTCTCTGGGAAGGAATGGATTTACGAGCCGTATTGGGTCCAAGATCTCCTTATTCTGACGGCTCTGTTGGAATCCAGACGCGTAACTTGGGTTTATTATAGATCTAGTCTCTAGGCTCCAACCTTGCGTTAGGCCAGATCTCCCAAGCATTCGCGATGACCTCTCTAAAGAGATCTGCCGATCGCTGGTCCGCTCAGGATATATTAACTTGATGCGTCCTTGATGCCATCCGGCATCTGTGTAACAAACGAATGGGCCAGGGTTCCTCGCCATTATATCCCTGTATGTCCTTAGGAGACTCTTCTCTACTAGACACCTTGCCCAAATGGCAGTGCTTCATCTTTATGGTTCCTATCAATGACGGCAAGGATAAGCTAGTCCTTTGCCACCTCACTGAAGAAACGCGCTTGATATATACATATATATGTATATATATATATATATATATATATATATATATATACATATATATATATATATATACACATATATATATATATATATATAAATATATATATATATATATATATATATATATATATATATATATATATATATATATATATATATATATATATATATATATATATATATATATATATATATATATATATATATATATATATATATATATATATAAAATAAATATGTGGCACTTAAAGCCCTAAAGGGCTCATTGGCCGAGCTTCTCTTCCATTACTGTTGTGCGTCTTAAATTTTGGAAAGTGTTAGAAGGGACCTACTTATTTTAACCGGTTCCGAACAGCAGAACACTTGTGACATCACTTTTTCTGAGCTTTGTCACAGAGTTCTTTTAGAAGCTTTTTCATGGCAAGTTTTGCCACGCGAATATATATATGTATATATATATATATATATATATATATATATATATATATGTATATATATATATATATATATATATATGTATATATATATATATATATATATATATATATATATATATATATATATGTATATACATACATATATATATATACATATATATATATATATATATATATATATATAAAGGGTTATCCATTTTGCGGTTTCAAAAGTAAATGTAAATAAAACACTTATAAAACACTTTTTATCATGATATTTCTTTTTTATTATAAAGTTTGAACGTTGACATTATGTGTGAAATACTACATCATTTAAATGACCACCACGCGAATTGTTGCAAGCATCGATTCTTTTGAGGTAATTTTCGACCACTTTTTGACACATATTGGGCGGTATCTCAGCCATAACATGACGAATGTTGGTTTTTAGGTGCTCAAGAGTTAAAGGTTTATCTGCATAAACACGGTCTTTCGCGTAGCCCCACAAAAAAAGTCAAGCGGTGTCAAATCGCATGATCTTGGTGGCCACTTGATATCGCCACGACGAGAAATTACGCGGCCAGAAAATTTCTCTTGCAATAAAGCCATATTCGCTCGAGTTGTGTGGCATGTGGCACCGTCTTGTTGAAACCACATATTCTCTAAGTCGTATTCTTCAATAGCAGGCAAAAAAAAGTCGGTTATCATATGACCATAACGCTCCGAATTGACGGTGACAGTCGTTCCATCGTCGTTTTCGAAGAAGTAAGGTCCAATCACACCTCCTGACCAAAGAGCGCACCAAGCAGTGACTTTTTGTGGATGTAGTGGCCTCTCTTCAATTACTTGAGGATTCTCAGAACCCCAAATACGACAATTTTGTTTGTTAACATACCCACCGAGTGAGAAATGTGCTTCGTCGCTGAAGAAAATTTTGTTCGAAAAATCGCCGTCTACCGCCTGTTGTTCAAGCACCCATTCGACGTATCTATGACGTTGTGAATGGTCAGCTGGCTTCAGTTGTTGTGTGAGCTGGTTTTTATATGAATGTAGGTGTAGATCCAAATGCAAAATACGCCATAATGTGCCGAAAGACAGTCTTAATTCCTGAGAACGATGAGAAATCGACACATTCGGGTCTTCGGCAACACTTTCACTTACAGCATCGATATTTTCGGTGGTACGAGCGAAACGATGATGCACAGGCCTTACAATATCTGTAACCGATGCAGTCTCTTCATATTTCTTCACACTTTTGCCAATTGCTTGCGTAGTTGGACGATTATGTAAACCATAATCTCCTCTTAAAGCACGATATGTGGCTGTGGCAGAATCACCATTTTTGTAGTAGGTTTTTACAATTTAATTGCGTTGTGCGATAGTTAAGCGATCCATTTTCGCAAATGTCAGACTTTGAACTGAAAAAGAAAGAAATTGCTTTAACAACTCAGTTTGACAGATGTCGAATTCTAGCCCTATACTTTTGAAACCGCGAAATGGATAACCCTTTATATATACATACATATATATACATATATATATATATATACACACACACACACATATATATATATATACATATATATATATATACATATATATATATATATATATACATATATATATATATACAGTGGCTCACAGCTTATTTCGTACAGTGTATATATTTTTATGTACATGGCTGTAACATCGAAACTAAAAAACTTATCGATAAGTTTTGAATGTAGATGTCTGTGTATGTGTTTAGTAAACCTAATAAGAAAACGGGGAACCCCAAAAATTGTTCTTTTTGTCATGCAAGAAAGAAAAACTATTGATCAGCTGATTTTCAGCTCACATCTTATTTCGTACACAAACTTCAATGTAAGTAAGTTTCATTCTGCCGCGCAGTTACAAAGTTTTTTTGAATTGTATGAGTTTTTGGACCTTTTTAACTATTATAACAATTTTTATTATTATTATTTTAAATAGTTAAAGTGCTGGAAAATAAACATTTAGCGTTATGGGTCGTCGTACAACGATGGAACAGCGTAAACTGGTAATTAACCATTTTAGGAAAGGTCAGAGTGTGCGAAAAATTGCTGAAATGACAAATTTAAGTGCCTCAACTGTCCAATACATCATTCAACGCTTCGTTCGCGAAAATCGGTTGGAGAACAAGGGCAGAGAAGCACCTAATAAGATTTTCAACGCATCAGACGAGCGTTATATTGTACGAAAAATTAAGAAAATTCCAAAGTTATCCGCTCCGAAGTTGGCTGCAGAGGTTCAGCGTGAAATAGGAAATCATCCAGTGCTGAAACTGTCCGACGTGTGCTGCGCAATCATGACTTGAACGGTCGAGTAGCCCGAAAGAAACTATTCATTTCAAAAATGAATATACAACGCCGACTTGACTCCGCCAAAGAGCATATTATTAAGACTCCTGCGTTCTGGAATACCGTTATTTTCGCGGATGAGTCTAAGTTTAATATTTTTGGTTCGGACGGAATGTCATATGTTTGGCGTAAAGCGAATACCGAGCTAAACAAGGAGAACCTTAAGCCCACAGTGAAGCATGGTGGCGGTAGCGTGATGGTTTGGGCCTGTATGTCAGCAGCCGGAGTAGGTGAATTGGTTTTTATTGAGGGGACAATGGACAAAATGAAGTACCTCGAGATTCTGAAAATCAATTTACTTCAAAGTGCAGACAAACTGGATTTGCGGGATGAATTTCGGTACTACCAAGATAATGACCCAAAACATAAATCTGGGATTGTGCAATCTTGGCTTATTTGGAACTGCCCACACTTGATGTCTCCACCACCACAGTCACCTGACATGAATGTGATTGAAAATCTTTGGTCTATTTTGGACAATAAAATAAGAACACACAAGATTTCTAATAAGCAAGACCTAAAGAAGGTACTGATGGAGGAATGGAAAAAAATCACACCAGACATCACTCAAAAATTGGTGGATTCAATGCCAAATAGACTCCAGGCTATCATTAACGCTAAGGGATGTCATACTAAATATTAAAATCAACTTACTTTGTTTTTAGTTTGAACTTAAAGAGACTGTACGAAATAAGCTGTGACATGAATTTTCCTATTTTATTCTTATTTTATTTTTTTATAGTGTCAAACACTAAAATTTTGAAAAAGTAAATTTTGGAAAATAAAAAACCTTCCTTTCAAAAATGGCATTTATATTTTGTTCAAATTTTTGCTATATTAGGAATTACGACTGCAGCAATTTTTAAACTGTCACTGTACGAAATAAGCTGGGAGCCACTGTATACATATATATATATATATACATATATATATATATACATATATATATATATATATATATATATATGTATATATATATATATATATATATATATATATATATATATATATACATATATATACCTAGTCAAGTCATAAATATTGGTACCCAGAAAAATCTACTCCAAATGAAAATGAAATAATACAAACCTTAGAACACTTTATTCGAAATGACTTTCAATTGACTTCCGCACGTCGTGAGACGTTCTTCTCGATCTCGATCTCTAATACAGACCTTAACTTGTAATCCAACGGGTTAAGGTTTGCACCAAGCTGGCCAATCATCCGTTGATATGAAGTCCGGAATGTTGGTTTTAGCCACAATTGAGTCGGTTTTGCCTTGTGGGCTATAGCTGAGACCTCTTTGGATCCTTGGGATGAGTTGGAATGCTTCTCTGGGTGACCGAGTATACACAAGATCGTTCTGTTTATTGACCGATTCTTCTACGGTGGAGATTTTCCTGTCAGTAAACAAAATTAGTCTGTGAGCGTACCGGTTGCGTAACGCTTTCGATTTTTGCTTGCATTTTCCTTACAATGCTGCCGTAAGCAGATGTCCAGTGTGTAGGTTGTACGAGCTGAGTTGTAAATCTTCATGAACATTGATTTTTGCGAAATTTACTTTTCCCGCCACAAGATTTTCTGTTTTTGCAGCCGTTTTCGGTCGATTCGTTTCTTCACGGCTTCGATCGCTTTCGGAGTTCTCACAAAGCGCGGACGGCGGGACCTTTAACAGTCGCGTACTCCACCATTATATTCAAACAACTTCACAGCACGATACACAAAATTGAGAGTGATTCCAAGCGGCCGCAACGTCCGAGAGTTATCGCCTTTTCCCATGTTGCATTTTAGTAGTCTAACTACAACAATACGATTTTCGATGTCGCCCCATAGCATAATTGTAAACAATTGATGCCAAAAATGTCAACTGTCAAATCACAGTCACGATGAAATGGTTGCACCCAATATTACATTCGTATATATATACATACATATATATATATATATATATATATATATATATATATATATATATATGTATATATATATATATATATGTATATATATATATATGTATATATATATATATATATATATATATATATATATATATGTATATATATATATATATATATGTATATATGTATATATGTATATATATATATATATATATATATATATATATATATATATGGATATATATATATATATATATATATATATATATATATTTCTTTCGAACGGTACCCACCTATCGGCAAGTAATTGGCAATTCTTCCGACAGTAACAACTTGCCATGAAAAAGCTTCTAAAAGAACTCTGTGACAAAGCCCAGAAAAAGTGATATGTGATTACTATACTGTTATTTTAATCTTCTCGTTGTAATTTTTCTTATTATATTTAGCATGAATGTATGCTTGGATGCATCGACCCAATTTTCAGCTTATTCGTAAGAATGAAAGCGCTGTTCTTCCAAGCCGTGTCTCATCGACTGGAACAAGTGGTAGTCGGCTATACGACAGGTGGGGTAGCACTTTCCATGTGGGCGTTTTTAAGTACGTTGCAACGAGCAGACTTTGTCGTGTCTATCAGCGTATTGCGGTGGTTTTTCTCGAAATGCTCTGCTCAAGCGCATCAATTTTCGTCGGTACAAATCACCTGTGATATGACCCGTTTTCAACAACTCATAGTACACCACATCTAGCTGGTCTCACAGCACAGCATGATCTTGTCGCCATGAATATTCATCTTTGCCGTGGATCATGACGCTCGGTCGGGGTATCCATACGTTGCCCGATGTTTTGGAATATAGTAATGGACTCAATTTTCATCACTGGTCACAATTCCATACTCGTGAAAACACGGTCTCTTGGCTTCAGTTCATACGGCACCCAAGTTCCTACCTTTAAGATCATTCCAATTGCGTTTAAACGATGGCAAATGGTTGGCTGATTGACTCCAAGTGAGTTCATCTTGCGTTTATTATGGATTTTCATCGAGCCTTGCCTCCAATTCTTCATCCTCAAACTTTGGTGGTGCTTCGGGTTGTTCTTTGTCTTCCAAATCAAAATTGCCACTTTTAAATTGTGGAAACCACTTCAGACACGTTCATTTAGGTAAGACATGGTCACCATAAACATCCACTAAATTACGGTGGCTTTCGGTAGCCTTTTTCTTCATATTGACGTAGTGAAGTAAAACTCCCATCAAAAACAATAATGGCGAATTATGTTACAATTCAACGCGATGAATTGCAACAGAAGCGTTAATGTGCATAAATAATTAGGATACCTCTTTTTATTTTGCAATATATTCTTCTATATTTTTACATTACTTCAATATCTTCTTTTGTTTCAAATCTAAATATATGAATTCTTCTTTGCTTCTTCCTCCTTTTTTTCTTTTGTTGTTGTTCGAAAATTGTAGTTTCCTACATTAATTTCTGTAATTTGCAATATTTTCGTTATTACAGTGTTTACGTTGCACATTTGTCCACAGTCTAGTACTATGCAATTTGACTTTATTTAGTTCTATTGCGGTCCCTATTTTTGTCGTAGGATATTAATTTGTGCCTTGTGTCTTTGTCATGTAGTAATAAAGAAAACTACAAAAAATCAATTCTCATACCATTCCCATAGTTTAAGTTTTTTCCATACTTCTATGTCATTTGATTTAAGTTGTATTATTATTTCTTGTACCTAAAAATTATACTTACTTACTCATGTGGCCATAACAACCGAATATCGATTTAGGCCGAATATAACATGATTCGCCAGCGATCACTGTTCTTCGTTAGCTGGCGCCAGTTAGAAATTCCAAGCGCCGTCAGGTTCTCCAGTACTTAGTCTTTCCACCGGAGGTTAGGTCTCCTCTTCTGCGTCGTCCTCCAGCGGTTTCCGAATATAACACCATCTTAGCTGTAGCGTGTTCTTCCATTCGCTCGTCATGACCTAGCCAGCGCAGCCGCTGGATTTTGATGCGTTATACTATGTCAATATCGGCATACAGCTCGTACAGCTCATGGTTGTACCTTATTCGGCACTCGCCACCAACGCAAATAGGACTAAAGATTTTGCGTGGGACTTTTCTCTCGAAAACTCCAAGCATTCGCTCATCAGAGGTGGAAATTGTCCAGACTTCAGCGCCATATGTTAGGACAGGCATGATGAGAGACTTGTAGAGTGTAGTTTTCGTTCTTCGAGAAAGGGCTCGATTTCTCAATTGCTTACTTAGCCCAAAGTAGCGCCTGTTTGCAAGAGTGATCCTTGGCAAAATCTCTAGGCGGACGTCATTACTGCTGTTAATGCTGGTTCCAAGATAGACAAAGCCCCTTACTACTTCAAAAGCGTAGTTGTCAACAGTAACGTGCTGTCCAAGACGTCGGGACTCTTTGTTTGTTGACACTAGATACTTGGTCTTGCCCTTGTTCACCGTAAGACCCATCCGACGTGAGTCTCTCTCCAACTCTGAGAATGCTGCACTGACTGCTCACGTGTTTATGCCGATTATGTCAATATCGTCGGCATACGCTAACAGAATGACACATTTGTTGAAGATAGTGCCATTAAGTCGTAGATCTGCAGCTCGTATTATTTTCTCCATAAAGATTGAAGAAGTCGCACGATAAGGAATCACCTTGTCTGACACACCGTTCGGTATTAAACCGAGAAAATTTTTGTTATTTCAACGTCAAATTAATAAAGTTTTAAAAATATGTCCTCCGTAATTTTTTGATATTTCGTGCTAAATTCAAAACCATAATCAGTTTCAATATCCACTTGCCAGTTCCTTTTTAATTAATTTATAGGTGAAAACCTGATGAAACAATTTCGAAATATGTATTTTAAAGCTTTATTTACCTGAGAGTAAATAGTTTCAACATAGTTTGAAATTTATGCAATGAAAACGCGATAAATTTTTATTCAGAAGTATGGCTTGTACAATATGGTACAATATCTGTGCACAAAGTGTCGATGCATTCACGCAAGATAATAGAATAACTAGAGATTCCCATTGGATGGCCATCGGAAGAAGCTCAGGAAGCATCAAATAAGATTTTTTTAAGGCCCGGCTTCATAATACATGTAGGTGCTACTTTAGGGTGGCTAATAATGAGGATGCTTTGTATCATCTGTTGATCTCTTCAGATCCTCTTGTTAGTATGCGTATCAAACGAGAAAAAAATATAAATAATTAGCACTAGAAGCACAAGAATTACTTCTGCTTAGTATCAAAGAAATATAAATAAATTTCGTCTCATATATAGCTTTTGACCTTTATTTACCTTTATATCAAGTGTTTTAGGTTTAGTGAAATACTAAATATGAATATAATAAACTTATTTTTAGAAAAACAAATATTTTTTGTTTAATTTAAAGTAGAAATTACAATATATGATAAATCAAATAGAAACTTATTTGAGGAGTTCCATAACAAAAGGTAATAATTCAAGTTTAAATTTTTTCCAGGTTTTTGGGATAATCTTATTATACATTTCATTATCTATGTATTAGCGGTTAAAGGTTGTGCGAATTTTTCAGCTAACTCATTTAATATGACCTTTAAAAATGTTGGTTTTACACCAAAATTTGGCATGTTTCGATTACTTTTTCTTAACTCCTCAGTTCTAAAAACCTTATCCGTTTTGTGGTTGGGAGGAGCTTGTGGGTGTTAGTGTCAAGCGAGCATATATAGCCCTTGTTTGTCAAGGTCAATTCCTATATCGAATTTTATTGAATTTAATTAAGTGGTTTTTGAAATATAAATAATCAATAAAATATGGGCAGTGTCACGCCCTATTCAAAATATGGTTCTATAACTCCGTTCTATCAAAATCAATTCTATCCTTCATTAAAAAGGTAGAGGAGATTCTAGTGTCGTAAACGGGCTTCGGTACAAAATATCTCGTTTGGTCGCAGTGCCCGTAACACTTGTGGTTGGCCTCCAGAGGTATCAGTTATAGGGCTTGGTCTGGTTTCGCGTGGTCCACTTGATGAAAAAGGATTATGTCATTGTTCCAACGTCACGCTCTCTTTTGATTGATTGATTGAACTCCGTTTTTGCTTCAAATATGTCGTTATATGTCAAGTTAGAGCAGTTAGATTTGAAAACATTGCAATTTAAACATTTCAAAATTCTCATTCTAGTGAGATTATTCGTATTTTGAAACGGAATAAGTTCATTTTAGCACTATTTATTAATATTTATCAATGAATACACGAATTTGAATATTGTAGGTCCATTTTTACTATTTATGGCTAATTTTTGTACGAAACGCTCCCACTGTGCGTAGCTGCCGTAGCTCAATGGTTAGTGCGTTGGTCTGGAATCATAACAAATTTATTATCGAAAATATTTTTATTTCGAACGGTACCCACCTGCCGGCAAGCAATTGGCAATTCTTGCGTCAGTAAAAATTTCCCACCGAAAAGCTTCTAAAAAAACTCTGTGGCAAACCCCAGACAAAGTGATGGTACAAGGGTTCTGCCATCCGGAACAGGTTAAGATAAGTAGGTTCCTTCTAATACTGTCCAAAATTTAACACGCAGAACAGCACCGAAAGAGAGTTCGGCCAAAGCTCCCTTCGGGGCTAATAAGTACCATATAATTATTTATTCTTATTAGAACACCATCATCGTTTTAACAAATTTTTTATTTGAATAAATAGTTATAATATAATTATTGCTATAACAGTAGTAAAAACAATTAAAGCGTTATTGATAAAACCAAACTTTTACGAAAAGTTATAATGGTATCACTTCCAACAAGTTATTAGATTGTGTACTCCCGCGGTTGGTAGAACTTTAAGTACCTTAGCTTAACCTCCTTTGTATTAAAATCTTTTAAAATACTATTGTATGTGCACCATAAAGTAATGTCAGTAGATACGGTTCTCCATGAAGCTGTACAGGCATCTCTGGATAACAAAAAATATACCATTACAACTTTCATGGTCATAGAGGCTGCCTTTAACTACTTTGGCATGGATGCCATCAAAAGGATATTGATAGAATTGAGAGTAAGTATTCTAAAGACAAAGAGCGACCGAAGATTGATCATTGCGTGATCCCGTTTTCTATTGGGTGAATATGACTGCTACTCATATATGCACTAAACGCTGAATTTTACAAAGCAATTATCCATAGAGTCTTTGTAATTTTTAATTCCATTTGGATGCTAATATCGATTTTCGTTAAATTCTAATGTAAATGTACAAAAAAATGTAAATTTAATGTATAGTGAAAGCTTTTTACAACATACATATGCAACAATATCATATCAAACTATTTGTAACCAATTCAACAATAATTCGCCTCTTCCGCCAACCGTATTATTGTTAAATTTATCAGGGTAATAAAGGGTTATCCATTTCGCGGTTTCAAAAGTATAGGGCTAGAATTCGACATCTGTCAAACTGAGTTGTTAAAACAATTTCTTTCTTTTTCAGTTCAAAGTCTGACATTTGCGAAAATGGATCGCTTAACTATCGCACAACGCATTAAAATTGTAAAAACCTACTACAAAAATGGTGATTCTGCCACAGCCACATATCGTGCTTTAAGAGGAGATTATGGTTTACATAATCGTCCAACTACGCAAGCAATTGGCAAAAGTGTGAAGAAATATGAAGAGACTGGATCGGTTACAGATATTGTAAGGCCTGTGCATCATCGTTTCGCTCGTACCACCGAAAATATCGATGCTGTAAGTGAAAGTGTTGCCGAAGACCCGAATGTGTCGATTCCTCGTCGTTCTCAGGAATTAGGACTGTCTTACGGCATATTATGGCGTATTTTGCATTTGGATCTACACCTACATCCATATAAAATCCAGCTCACACAACAACTGAAGCCAGCTAACCATTCACAACGTCGTAGATACGTCGAATGGGTGCTTGAACAACAGGCGGTGGACGGCGATTTTTCGAACAAAATTTTCTTCAGCGACGAAGCACATTTCTCACTCGGTGGGTATGTTAACAAACAAAATTGTCGTATTTGGGGTTCTGAGAATCCTCAAGTAATTGAAGAGAGGCCACTACATCCACAACAAGTCACTGCTTGGTGCGCTCTTTGGTCCGGAGGTGTGATTGGACCTTACTTCTTCGAAAACGACGATGGAACGACTGTCACCGTCAATTCGGAGCGTTATGGTCATATGATAACCGACTTTTTTTGCCTGCTATTGAAGAATACGACTTAGAGAATATGTGGTTTCAACAAGACGGTGCCACATGCCACACATGCGATTTGACACCGCTTGACTTTTTTTTGTGGGGCTACGCGAAAGACCGTGTTTATGCAGATAAACCTTTAACTCTTGAGCACCTAAAAACCAACATTCGTCACGTTATGGCTGAGATACCGCCCAATATGTGTCAAAAAGTGGTCGAAAATTACCTCAAAAGAATCGATGCTTGCAACAATTCGCGTGGTGGTCATTTAAATGATGTAGTATTTCACACATAATGCCAACGTTCAAACTTTATAATAAAAAAGAAATATCATGATAAAAAATATTTTATATGTGTTTTATTTACATTTACTTTTGAAACCGCAAAATGGATAACCCTTTATTTATTAAGATGGCTTAGAGAATAAAGTGCTTGCCATGAGAAAATCATTGACTCTGTCATATCTTCCAAGCCTTAATTTCAGTGAACCTCCTTTTCTTTTTTTTTTTTGTTTGATATCTACACATGTGCACAACCGAGAGTTTTCACTTTTCGTTTTAGTTTTTTACTTTTGTATTACTAAGTATAATAGTTCTCGTAGTTTTAACCATCTATATCTATTTCTCATACTCTCGTTTTATTTATCTTCTCTTTCTCTCTGTCTTATGAAATGTACTACTACTACTACTACAATTACCACGACTACGATTACGATTACGACGACTATGATTACTACGATTACTACTACGACTACTGCTACGATTACTACTACTACCAATCCTATTGACTGCTATTGACAAATTGACAAATTGACAACAAAAAGATTTAACTACCGTGTTAATTCTAAATAAACAAAAAAACCTTGGACGATATCTCAATGTTCGTCCCGAAGTTGGTTTACTAACCTCGACAGCACGTACATTTATACAGGAGGGCGTAACAACAGAATACGCCACTCAAGTTGTTGGGACAACACTAGAGAATGGGCGTCTGTATGCACAATATTTAAAAAAGAGTTCTCGCGTATTATATGCAAATGATCATCATCGTGATCAATCGATAACACAGCCATCCGTTGTGACGAGCTGGGTAGGTAAGGCTAGCAACGATGTATCATCTCCACGAACACGAGAGCTTCCACCACAAAGTCATAATGATTTGTTGAACGCTGAACAGCCAGATTGGCAGGATATTGATGATCGGAATTTTGTTGGCAATACAGATTTTGTGGGCCTCAGTGAATTAAATTACCGTAAAGATGTTACGACAGCAATTTTACCGTCAGCAGAAGAGGAAAGTGAAGGCGTCTCAGATGATCTTGGTAATTCATTTTTTAGTTATCATAACAGGGAAGATGGAGATGTTGCCATTGCTAATGGCAGCGTGTACGATTTGGTACTTACAAATACTCGAAAGGTTTCAGCCAAAAAAGTGTTACCCATTGGAGATTTACCCACATACACAGTGAAGCATCATTTTACAACTGGTAGTGCTGTCACTGCATCCGGCAGCGGAAATAACAACGTAAATATTGATGTGGCTAACGATGATGATGTATTAAATCGTACACCCAAGGTATATTATAAACAATTGACACCAACAGCAGTCGCAACAGCGACCAACAAGACCCTGTCTAATGACTGGCGCAGGCCACAGATCCAGCGTTGGGTCTTTACAACAACATATTATGGCTTTTCCGATTTTACAACATTGGTTGGTGATACTCTAATTATATTCTCACCTAGAACAATACAACAAAATGTGGCTTTTGGCCAAGTTACATCAATAAATGGTGAAGCTACTTTGGGCCAACGAGCAAAAATACAAGATGTCCCAAATGTTACTATTGGGATTACACAAGATTTGACAACACCAACATATACAGAGGCACCACAATTATCGTCATTGTTGGCTACACATTTGAGTTTTCTTAATCCAGCAGTTACTGAGGAGTCACAACTGCAATCACCGCCCATGGAAATGCTTGCCACAATGTCTCTGGATCACCAGGAGGGACTACCAACAACAGCAAGAGCAACTATTTTGGCATCAGAATCAATAACTATGTTATCTCGTCCATCCGATCAAGAGATATTGGAGATTTTCCTATCATTGTCACGTGCCGAAGAGGCTCGAAAAACTTCTGAGGCAATGTCAGTGGCAACGATACAAACCAACGACCCTACAAATGTTCAGATAACTCATACACATACAGCTGCAAATGCTGGTGTTAATACTAGTGCTACTAGTGTCGATGGTGTTATTGGTAGTACAAATGGAATTGAATCAACCGAATCAGGGTCTTTTAATTTGCAAAGTACAAACACCATGAGCCTCGTAAACACACCCCTTTTGACAGCTGGTGCAACAACGATATTTTTTGAAGATGGTCCATTTTCGAATTTTATTGAACTAACAACAACAGCGGTCGTAACGACATATGCAGCAGCTGCAACAGAAGCAATCACATCATATGATGAATTGACCCTGGATAAAACCGGTCTTCTGGTAAATTTCAAAGATTTTGAAAGGACCAAAAACAATTTTGTAGAGGTAAATTGTACAGAAATTACCGCTGATGAAAATATATTCGATAATAAAATGCCAGAAGATTGTTCACGTACATCAGAAATATTTTTAACACAATTACCAGAATTACTAACCGTTTATACAAAGCATAAACTATCTGAAGAGGCAATATTGGAGTCCAGTTCTGTACCAACTTTTGGTATTATTAAGGCGAAGAAACACCATTTCACACAATCAACTGATATTGCCACAATTCAAATCAACGAAGATTATAACACCGCACCTGAGCAAGTACCAGAAGAAACTGCAACGGGTGCAATAACAACGACATCAGAGCAAGAGCAAAATATTTTAGATACCACACTTCATCTGAAAAATAAGAGTAGTTCAGAACTGTTAACCACTGTTGAAGAAAAAGAGGAGGAGCCAGAGCCAGAGGATGTGACAACAACAATAGGAACAATGTTGCGAAAAACAAATTATGATGGCAATGATTATGAAGATTCGTCTACTTCGTCTACACCCTCAATAGCTGTTGGTAGAACTGGTATTCTGAGGAATGGACACGAAGATGACGAAGGGGAAGGAGAAGAAGAGATTGAGCTCATCTATAAAACTCTATATACCACGTATACATATTTGACAACATTTTTTCGTGATGAGGATTCTACATCCATATCTAGTCGCACTGAAGTAATGACCAATGTTATCACATCAACAGTAGGCATCTTCAGTAACGCCAGCGACAGTATCAGTACGGTTCTCGAAGATGATCCATCAAGTGCCATTCACACGCTCACTGTTGGCGATGAACTTCATATGATTGATGCGACCCAAATTATGCCAACACGTATACAACAACGTCAACAGAAGGAAGTTGAAGAAAGAACAACAACAACAAAATTTATAGTTCCCAGTGAATTGGAGAGCATTATACGTAACGATGCGGTAGCATTGCCGTCGGTTGACAGAGGGATTGTCAAGCCAAAGGAGACAAATTTGTTACCACAAGGTGATTGTACAGAAGAGAGTAAGTGTATAAAAACCTACTACACAACGTACACATATTTCACAACAATTTTTACTGATGGCGAAACCGAAATTATGTCCCACACGGAGGTCTATTCTAATTTGGTGTCAAATACTGCTACTGATATACAAGCAAACCGAGTAAGCAATGAGAGTACCGTTGTTACGTTAGTAAGTGGAGAATTCCCCGCTGTGGAAACTAGCAAAAATGTAGAAGAGCTTATCATTAATACAACAGTCTATGATAAAGAGAATGCCGTTTTGGATCTGATCCCCACGGGCACAACAGGGTCAATGGCAGAAATATTGAGTTCTTCATCAAACGCTTTGGCAGCCATAGAACGGGAGCTCGAGACGCCACCAATTTTGAACGATTACTCTAAAATGACACTGATTACGGATATACGATCTAGCAGTTCGAATAGTGAACAGCAAATTATAAAGGGATATAGTGGTAACATTATCGACCAAATGAGGAAGGACGTCGAAACTCTGGAGAATTTAACGACACATGTGCCCCCTGATGATCAGATCAGCTCCGAAAGCAACAATGATGAAATATTACCATCGGAAACGCTTTTATTGCAAACCAGTTTCACGACGTTTACATATTACACCACAGTATATAGCATGGAACATACGAATGTGATAAGTCGCCTGGAGACGATAACTAATATTGTAACAGAAACACTGAAGCCCACACCCGCAATCAGCTTAGAAAATCATGTAGATGATGTATCATTACCAATAACCTATTTTACCACGTACACTTACTGGACGAAACTCTCCAAAAACGGTGAGATTGTGACATTAAGTAGAGAAGAGACAATATCGAATATGGTGACACCTACTGCCAAGCCAACACTGATCAATGCATCGCCAGTATCAATTAAAGCAACTACGTTGTTAAATGAAAGAACTACCATTTTCGTTACACCATCTATCACTACTGAAGCAATGTTCGATCATGCTAGTTCAACCGGAATAATAAATAGTTCTTTAGATCTGACAACATATTTTACAACATACACTTTTTACACAACATCATATGATGCTGATAATACCATAACGGATTCTCGTTTTGAAACGATCACAAATGTGGTGACACCTGTTCTAAACGTTACAACCATCAATGGCGCATCGGTAATGACAGCAGTGGTTACACAGCTACTTGACACATTTTCAAAAGTTATACAGCAGCCAGTGGAAGCACCATCACCGGAGTCCTCGAATGGGTTCAATGTAATTCTATACGATTATAGACGTATCATCGATTCAGATGGCATTAGTACGTTGCATTTTACTACGCAAGTGTTGCCAACTATTGGCATCGATGGATCGCGTACAGAATTAGTGAGTAGTACGTCCACTCTTTATATTGATGAGCTGAAGAAAGCATTGTTATCAACAAAAACAGCAACTTACGCAGATATTCTTGGTGGAGGCGACAGTGGTGGGGGTGATAGTGCAATGACGACCTCAAGTCGGCAATACAAAACGGGCTTGGTCCGGTTAATCGAAGGAACACGCATTGGTAATTATACAACAACACTGTACCAGTCAAAAGTGATTGGTACATTCATTGATAATCGTTATGCACAAATAATCGAAAGTACATCAAGCTTTCTTTTTGAGAAGGTGCCAGGGGTTACCGTAACAGCATCCTCAACTACTGATATTTATATTAAACCAAGTACCACACAAAGTTTGCAGATTGCAGCAACGGGACCTGTGCAAACGGCATTGAATGCATCACCGGCAAATATAGAGAGTAGTTTTGATGGTAGCACTATTAATTCCAATCTTCTATCAACTTCATCGCCTAAGGAAGATGTTGCCAACAATGAAGAGAAGCACGATGAAGATGGTTATGAGGATGATGATAAATATATTCCAGGCGAAAATCCGATGAAAAAACGTAAATTCACACCTGTGATACGGCCATTCGCATCACGTAGCCGTCCACAATTTGCACCAAAAAAAAAAAATTTAACACAATCGAGTGCCACAATTATTACTCGTAGTGATTTTACGCCAACCATTACGGCCACGCCGGCGTTAAAATCGGTGGGTACACAATTTGGATCATCTCGACGCAGCGGAGGAATCTCATCATCCATCGGAGGTCCATCACCACAATCATCTCGACGATTTAGTCGACCATCGAGTAAGTTTAGTACATCTGGACAATCTAGTGGAATAGGAGGTAGTAGCCGTTCTCATTTACAATCAACAGTCCGTCTTAATAGTGGGCTTGCGTCAAATTTAAAACGTCTCGGCGGTCCAAGCGGTGGTTATCGTCCTGGCCTATCCAGCTCTTATGTGGGAAGCTCACGAAATCGTATCAAACCTACGGACTCCTTGAGTGTTCCTGGTTCCAGTAAAGCAAATAGCCCCACTGATAATTTATCTACACTGATACCAGCTAATTTAAGCGAAGAAGAGCTAAATCGAGCGCAAGAACAATTGAATGATGGCGATGATGTTTACGAGGATGATGCGACTATTGGTCAGACCACTACAACAGAAAATTCTAGACGCAATCAAAATCCATTGTTGCGGTTTAGACGACCGCTGGTGAATCGGCCTAGCGGCTTTCAGCCGAATCCAGCTGGACAGAAACCTTCGTCCAGTGCAAGTAGTCAACGTAAAAATCCATTAGCGACATCGAAGAGTAATACTGCCACGGCATCATCAACGGCTTCAACTACTACAACATCCAGACCACGACCGCGTAGCTTTCAAAGACCCGCAACCCTAACCGTACGCAATAGTGGAGGACGTCCGCAAAATAGTCTATTTCCACCACGTACACTTTTCCAAGCTCAGCAACAGCCAGATGATAGCAGTTACAGTAAACGAACAGAAGATTATAATGTTTTCGCGGTGGATGCCAGTGAATCAGATGATGATTCCGAATATGAAGACGATGATGAAGATGACGACGATGTTGAAACCGGTGGCGGTATTGAAACTCGTAGCAATGGAACTGTTGGAGTGGAGAATCCACGGAGCAGACGTTCGAATGGGAAGAACAGCGCGATTTTTATGAAACCACGCCGTATAAAACGTGAAGCTGAAGCATCAGCTGCTCAAGCGGTGGCAACGCGTACAAATATTCGTAATCGGTTCAAACGTCCTAAAGGTGATGTCACTGCTGCACAATATAAGCCAGAAGAGCATCGTGATGAACCTATTGAAACTACAAGCAGCTCGATCAAACCACGAACTCGTGTAAATGCGCGTTTTGGCACACGCAAAGCAGCATTGTCAGGTACAACGTCAACAGCAGCGGCTACTGCGTATCGCAGCAATACCAACATACGGCCCACACGTCCCACAAAAGGACGTGCACAGTTTACGTTGCGCGAAAAAGACGCCATTTCAACGATTAGTACGCATTCGGTGACAAAGACAGGTGGGTCAGTCCGTCAGTCCGGTTCGAACTTTCGACGATCTCAACAAAATAGCGGTATTTCGTTGCATTCACTGTCCGGTGGGGGCTCAAATGGACGAAATCGCGTCTCACTACCTAGAGTTAGCAGTCGTCGTTTAAAAGGCAGCGTCGGTAAAAGCGGTGTGAATTCTGATTTTTCCGGTGGCAATATAGATAATAGTAATGGCCGATCTTCATTGCAACGTACACGCAAGGGCGGACTCAGTAATTCAATTGGTCGACGGCGGCAATCGCTGTCGCCAGCATCACCATCATCAGCATCTGGCCGTTCAAGACAACGTCAGGAGGATAATGCCGAAGTAGTTTTGCCAGAATTTGATGGCACAATAACAGTGACGCATGAAATTCCAGCTGAGGTCACAATACCAGTTGTAAACGGCCAACTAACAGAATACAAAAGTGTGGTAACAGCAAGAACGAGTACCGAAATAGTGGATCCGCAACAATATACCAGCTTTGTAAACACCAATGGACAGACACTATTAGCATTGACACGTGAAGAGTCCAGTGTAAATTATGCCGGTGCAACAGAAATTACGCAGTTTTTGTTGCACGAATCATCGACAACAACGGTGATCTTTACGCCAACAACAATACGTGGCAGGCAAACATCATTTTCTCATATCATCCCGTCGACCGTATATTCAGTGGAATCGGTCGTGTCGACAATTCAACCACAAATTGCTGCCAATGCGCCACTGGCGAATATATTACTATCACAATTGCTGCTCGGAAACATTGGATTGCCCGGCGCAGTAGGGGCAAATCATCTATTAGGCGCTGCACTAGGTGTCGCCGGTACTGTCGGTCTACAAATACCAGGTGTGACTGCAATTTCCGCCATGCCTCTCACCGAATTCCGTACACACACCTCCACTTACGTAACCACACTTTTCGAGGGTATGTCCACAATATTGCCAATTACTTTCCAAGGTAAAAAGATTCTCACTACCATTTTCGATACAACCGCACAAACAATCACTGCGACCGAATTTATCACGGACACAATCGTGACAACACCAACTCAGCAACAACAGGCTGGCGTGAATAGTTTGTTGCTGCAGCAATTGCTGCTACAGCAGCAGCAACAGCTGCAGCTACAACAAACACAGATGCCGATTTTGCATTCGCAATCGCTACCTACACCTTCACTACTCTCCTCTACTGACAATCTTCAGGACTTGGATACATCAAATAATAATAATAATTTGAGACATGCTTTGGCTATAGGCGATGACATTGATAACTTATCGACGCCATCGTTGCTGGATAATAGTGTTGGCTCCATTTACAAGAGCGGACGCAAAAAATCGCGCAAATCTGGAAAGTTCCCACATAAACGTAATAAACAACAATCGAATCCGCAAGAATCTAGCGTAATCACACTCTATGTGTCGGGGCGTCGTCCTGGTGAGTTCAGTACAGTCTTGTCAACAGTCGAAAGTGGTGATTCTTCAGGTACCGCCACCTTGCATAAACGTGCTGCCCCCGACGGCACTTCAATGTTTCCCACAACACTTGTGACTGCCAACTACGCCTCTGATTATCATGTCAGCGATGGTAGCGAACAAATAAGTGAATATCTGCTGCCAGACGGTTTACTGGTTTTCCATGTGGAGCATAATAATGACAACGATGCCGACAACTATTTCGGCAGCAATGTAGCAATAAATTTACCAGAAATGACTCATAATTTGCTGGATGTTGATGTCGATGTCCTAAAATCCAATGTTCCTGATGACCGTGAATGGAAAATTGATTTCAATATCGATAATTACGAACAGAACGAACGGAATAAAATGGTTTTTGCTGGCACAATAACATTAGAAAGTGTTGTTGGCGACGTCAGTTCTTGGTACAATCGTCAAGCAACAATAGATACCTATCAACAATATACGCAACATCTGATTAAAGAATCAACAACACCAACTGTTTATAGAAGTGTGATCCGATCTAATAGTGATACTGAACATAACGGTGATAATAGTAGTAGTAGTAGTAGTAATAGTAGTAACAGTAGTAACTGCTGTAAGAATAACAAAAGTGACATTTTCGAAGCAACACCACATTTTTTATTATAAATGGCCTTATGTTAATGTTGACAACTCCATTGCATCAGTGTAAGGTCAAAATATCGTACACACATGATGAGGTAACAAAAAAGAACCAACAACAAGAGCAACAAACGCAAAATCTGAATTACACAAGAAGCTACATTTTTCAGCACCCCATAGGAGATAACGTAAATATTGATCATAATGAAATCATTGAATTATCCCAGAAAACAAAAAGAAAAAATCATATCACTCTCAGAAGAAAGCGATCTACAGTAGAAGATGAAATCCAACATTTTGATAAGATAACAACAGAGCACATCGTAGGTAGCGATGCAGAGATAGCAGCTATCGTAACAAAACAACAACAACAACAACAACAACGACAAAATGTGATGAATAGACGTAAAATTCGTAAAGTGGTCGTTAGTCGTAAACCCATCACCAATAACACAGAAGTACCAACAACACAGAAGTACCAACGGATACTTCGACGTTCGATGACGCTATTTTGAAAAGACGAATAATTGTTGTTGTAAAACAATAAAAGCGACTTGTTACAACAGCAGCAACATCACGTCTGCTTCACAAACAATATCAATTTTGAAAAAAAAGAACATGAAGAAGTGCCAGAAGAGGAAAATGAAAAGTTGGAATATTCCACAATATCAACAATCTCACCAACAGCAGCAAATCCACAAGAAAATGAGCGAAAAACAAACAAAACAAAAGTACTAGCAAGATCAACACCTCAGCTTGCAATTCAGCGCCAATAAACGCAAAGGCGAGATCCAGAAAAGGTAGTAATAGAAATACTGATAGTCGTAATAGCAGAAGGCGAAAATTACGAAGACGACGCAAATGTAAAAAAACAACAAATAATTGCAAAGAATCAAGCACAGCATTACCAATAACGCCTACAACACATGTATTTGAAACAATCACATATGAAACATTGCTTTTTACTCAGTGGATCGTGTACACGATGTTGAGCATAGTACGGTAGAATCGAGTACCCTCACACGCGTGCAAATGCAAACAATACCACATACGCTCACTGTAACACGAGGGCCAGCAACAATAGCAGCATTCACAATAGTAACAATACGAGGAATATACAATGTATAATTGTGACGAACACTATAGTGTTATCGCAGAGACGCAATGAAGGCGATAGAATGTGCATATACATAAAAACGTAAATATAATAAAAGGACTTACGGACTCAATTGAACTTAAAAATTAAATCCCAACTAACATCATTCCTCTCATCGCTCCCGTCTACTCCCTCCTTGATATTCCTTGGTTACCCCGTCATGCTTTACCTTATTTTTTCCCTTGTTCTTCCATTTTTTTCTAGATTCCGTGACTCCTAATATGCAGTAGCATCACAATCTCATCAACAACAACCACAACTTATTGTTTTCTCATATCAGTCTGTAACAATAGCCAATGCACATACTATTAAAATATAAATGACTAAGAAATCTCACGATTAGTTTCCAACAATTTTATCAACAGAGTATGTAACACCGAGCATTTTTTCTTCAGAAAATTGCTAATTCATCGATGAAAAGTAGTATTTTTAGATAAATTATGCATATATACGACAGAAGAGGTATTTTAAAGTGCATACGCATAACGGAGACATAAAACAAAGTAAGGCTTATCGTTAACGAATGTAAAACTGATAAAAACAAATGTATATACATATGTCTGTATATTTCAAATAGTAAAAATTTCTTTGAGTTAAATGTACAGGTACATGCCATGCCAAATAATAGATATATATATATATATATATATATATATATATATATATATATATATATATATATACATATATATATATATATATATATATATATATATATGTATATATATATATATATATATATATATATATATATATATATATATATATGTCAAATTTGACATTTAATAGCTATGTTTTAACAATGCTTTTATATATAATATCTAGATGCCGTCATTAGTATATTTTGTTTTCGTTATAAGTGTTTCTTCTTGTGTAAGCATTTTTCTTTTGGAATGCCTTGAGTACAAAAGTGAAGAATAACTGTATTTTTACTGTCATTAAATGTTTATTTGCGTTTTATATGTGCCATGCAATTTTTTTTTTTTTTGGTTACACGACTTTTTGTAAATGAATGCAGTTAGGCCATTTAGGATATCTTTTAAAAATATTTTCCATGATAACATTATTTGATAGCACTATTGGAAATTGTTTTTATGCATACATATATTCATTGCCAATGAATTCATCTATTCGTTAAAGCTTTTATGTATTCATTCATTAATAAAACTTCAATACAATTTTCCACCATATTTTTCAACCGCATTTTTAGTGAATGAAATTGAGCGTAGTCGTAAAAGTTCAGATATTTCGAATATACTTATATATACAATCACAAACACACACATACACACACACACATATATATATATATATATATATATATATATATATATATACATATATATATATATATATACATACTTATATACACACACATATATATATATATATATATATATATATATATATATACATATTTATATATATATATATGTATATATATACATATATATATATATATACATATATGTATATATCTATATGTATGTATATATATATATATATATATTTATATATATATATATATATATGTCTATGTATATATATGTATATATATACACATACAAATATATATATATATATATATATATATATATATATATATATATATATATATATATATATATATATATATATACTAACAAAAGTTTGATAAGCTGCATGAGTAGACACCCAAAAATTTTTTAAATTTGCTATTTTTAATCTTCAGTATTTATAATCTTTTCTACATAAGCATCATTAATTTCAATACATTTCTTTAATCTGTAGATCCACTGATCAAAGCAATCCTCAAAATCACATTTTTGTTGCTTGTTAAGTTCTACGTTAACCGCATTGATTATCTCTGCATTGCTACCAAAGACAAACACAAACCTAATTAAGCTGTATGATGAAAGAGCCTTCTTGATTTATTTTCATCACGGACGATTCCATTGAAGTTTATTAGGAAAATAAAATTTCCGTTAATCATCTCCATAACTTCCTCGTGGACAGTTCAAAATGATACCAGGCTTAGTCACCTTTTCGTAATCATGGTAAACATCCCTCCTCAGGTGGCTTCTTTATCATATTTTCTTCACAAATTGTTGCGTTGTTGACAGAGAGGTAATATCATAAGTTTCTTCAATATTCATTAACAGTCTTTTGAACAGATCATCGTCATGTTTGTCTCCTGACGAGGTGCTCCTCACTAGTATTGGTTGATATTTATCGCGCTTGTCCTTTGACACTGAGAACACGTATATAACCCTTTCCCATCGTGTACGCACAATTGTGTGAGTAAGTTCAAATTTTAATAATTTTAAAAACATCTATCGTAGCGCGATAAGACGTGAATAATAGCCTAGACAGACGGCAGCGTTAATCTGGATTACCGGCGCACTTAATCCGAATAAAATAATAACCCGACAGACGGCAGTATTGCGGATTAACTAAACGGCTGATTGCTGTTTTATTAGGTTTGCTCACTTACATTACTATCACTATCAATTTCTGTCATCTGTCACTCTCGATATGAGAAAATCTACAAGAAGTACGTGAACTGAAAACTATCAGAAACTTGTAAATTGACATTCACCGTTTGTAATTGAGAGCTGGATTTATTTGTTCGCCAACGCTTTTCATGTTGAAAACTGTTAACAATTGTTGAAAGTTTTTTGTTAGCGAACACACCTAATATTTTGTAAAATGGATCGAGAAAAATTCACAATAGACAATTTTCAGCAGTGTTGCCATAACAAATTGCCCTAATCCTCTTTTATTTTGAGAATTAACTCATAGAGTTTATGCGGATTAGCTGCAGTTAATGTCCGAGTTAATTCGAATTAACTCGGTAATCCGGAATTAGGCTGCCGTCTGTCTAGGCTATAACACAATTGTGTATACTGTTTTCTTCTTAAAACGCAGAAGAAACCGTTATCGAAGTCTGTAATTTCTGGTGAATTTTGTTATTTTAATATTGCATTTTGCGCATTTGCATATATGAGTCGAAGGAGTAAGTGTGAACAATTATTCAAATTATTTAAGAAATAAAATTCATTGTCAAGTAAGTGTTATTAAAATTAAAACTTGATAAACTTTAATTAAAAATTTATATTCAGCGATTATTTTGTAATTTCAAGTGCTTTTTGACCCTCCTCCTCTCCTGGATTCTTTACCTGCCCCTGGACTACCATTGCATTACTTCGTGGCAGGAAACCCAAGATGGCGTCCTGGAAGGACTCCATTTCTGTTACTCTCCCTGCTTCCAGGGTAGCCATTCTATTTAATAATATTTCTGTCGATGATGTGCAATTGTTGCAGGGTTATGTCGTAGCAGTATTATGTTACGTCATTCCAATTTTCTTCGTTTGACATCATCTTCTCTATGATATTTCCAGTCGTGTATGCTCCGATTACCCGTTCTAGCGCATATCTTTCATTACGCCACCGTTCACATTTAAAAAACGTGTGTTCTGTTCGCAATATATAAATCGTGGTTGGTCTGATTTCCCCATACAATGCAAATATTTTTTTAAAGTAGCCATGAACGGATAGAAACTGCGTGAGGTAACTTCACCGTGCTTTCTTTGAGTCCATTCTCTAAAGTCGGGTATTAACTTCGCTGTCCATCTTCCTCTTGGTTCGGTGTTCCATCTTGCTTGCCACATATCTATGGTTTGTCGTCGCGCTTCTTGGGGGATTAGGCCCAGCAGCCTCATATTTTTTGCTTTTCATTTTTGTCTGCGTTTCTCAGCTAATAAGTTTATGGGGATTGTTCCGCTGATAACAAGGACCGCTGCTCCAGACACTGTTCGGTATGAGGAGGCTACTCTGCGTGCACAGGTGCGTTGCACAGAAAGCAGCACTTTCCGGCGGCTTTTTGACTTTAGCGTGTCTGCCCACAGTTCGCTTCCATAAAGAAGAATCGAGTTCGTCGTTTCCATTAGCAGTCTGCGCTTGCTTTGCCTTGGACCTCCAATATTCGCCATCAATTTGCTTAGGCTCTCTTAAAACGCGGTAGTAGCATAAATACTACTGGGACAATAATAAGAAATAGCATCAAGAACGTTCATATCATCAATGAAAATCAAATAAAAAGGGGCGATGTGGAGGAATTCTGCCATAGTGAAGATAATATTGTCGTAGTACAGTGAAAGGATGCAAAAGCAGCAATTTTGGCATCTTCAGCTTATAGATGTGGTCCGGTTTCTAATGTCAAACGACGAGAAAAAAACGGAAAAAGGTACGTTGAAGTTCCAGCCCAAAGGATCGTGCGGAAATACAACAAGTCTATAGAGGGAGTATATATTTATGATCAGTTAATAGAGGCGTATAGCTCATTTTTTAAAACACGGAAATGGACTTTGAAAGTTTATATACAATTTATTGATCTGGTATGCTCCAACGCCTGGCTTCAACATATAGATCATTGGAACATAAATTCCAAATCTCGAGAAAATACTCATGCCCTGCTAAGTTTTATATTAGCTTTAGCTGAACAACTAATAGCCATAGAGAAAGAGGCATGTCCTGAGTATGAATCAGATGAAGAGCAAGAAAGGCTAAGCATCCATAAAAAATATCGTCCGCCTTCACAACCATGTATTGACACAACCATGTATTGTATCAGCAATATGCTGCAGGTTTGTTGGCTGTATATCGCGGACATGCACATTTTGCTCTAAATGTGAAATTTATTTATGTTTAAATAAGAAACATAATTATGTTTTGGTTTGGTGGTGTTTTCGCAAGGTAACGTGTCTAACTGCCTCAACCGGGTGGGGCTAGGGCCATGCCTGTTGAACTCATCGCAAGTCAACTCACTGGCTGTCATGTAGTTCGTTCTGAGCGCTATGTGATGACACCTTTAATTGCTAATGAGGGTTAGTCATGTAGCTTGCTCTGCTTACTATGTGATGTCACCTTTATTATTAATGAGGGTATTCCACATGGCGACCACCGGGCAACGTCCTCCTGGCACCCGCTGGGTGGTGGCTGAAGTGAGTGGCGAAAATCTCCCCGATTAGAGATTGTGTGTTGGGTTTGGACCCGCCACATAAAAAATCCCCACAGTGAATAATATAAAAATGTTTCGGAAACGGACCACCTCCTTTGTTGATGACCCCCGCAAACACGAAAAAGACCATGATTTACGAATATACACCTGGAATGTCCAGTTCTTTATAGGGATGGTGCCTCTATCCAGCTAGTTGATGTCCTCGAGAAATACAGGGCTGGCATCACCGCTCTCCAGGAAAGCGATGGGCAGGACGAGGTTGCTCCAAAAGAGCGTCCTGTGATATACACTACAGTTGCCATGCTGAAAAGCACGAATTAGGATGTGAATTTTTGATCAGCAAGAGACTACACACCTAGTCTCACATTTCACGCCTGTGAACGAACGGCTGGCCACAATACACATCAGGGCAAAATTCTTTAACATTAGCCTTATATACATGTGCCCAAGCTCCGACGTATGAGAAGGACATGTGACAATGTTCTTTCAGCGCCTCGAAGAAGCTTACGATCGCTGCCCCCGCCACGATATCAAAATCGTGCTTGGCGACTTTAATGCCAGGGTGGGCAAGGAAGGTACCTTTGGTCCAACTCATTCCTCATTCCGCATTCGAAAAATTCAGCCTCCACCAGAACACCTCCGATAACGGAATGAGGCTGATCGACTTCGCCGCAGCACGAAACATGGTAATTGGTGGTACCAGATTCCAGCATCTCGACTTCCACAAAGCGACATGGCTGTCTCTAGATCAACGAACGAGAAACTAAATTGATCATGTGGTGGTTGACGGAAGGCATGCTTCCAGTGTGATGGACGTGAAATAGATCCGTGGTGCCAACATCGACTCGGATCACCACCTTGTTGCAGCTAAGGTGCACACACATTCATGTGTAGCAAATAACAAGAGAAGTCCCACACGAAGAGAGCTCGACGTTATTAAGCTGCGATCACCAGGGACAGGAGATGCATTTTCCACTCGACTATCGGATCTGCTTATGTAGAACACTTCCCCACTTGATGATACATGCCACATATATCCCATTCCATGACTACTGCTGCCGACGAGGTAATCGGTTACTACAGCCCTCTGAGGAATGAGTGGTATGATCAGGAGTGTCGCGATGCTACCGCAGAGAAAGACGCCGCCTACAGAAAAACCCTGTGTGCAGGCGCAACGCGAGCTGTTAAGGAGCGGTACAGAGAGAAAAGGAGTGCAAAGAGACGTCTTTTCAGGCGCAAGAAAAAAGAACAAGAAAGACGAGCGTGTGAGGAGATAGAGATGTGTACCGACAGAAATGAGACTCGAAAATTCTTCGAAAAGATCAAGCGCCTGAGTGGCGGTTTAAATCCCGGAGCCTCTTCTTGTCATGATGGAAATGGGAATCTGGTTACAGATGTCCAGAGTGTACTGAGCCTATGGAGGGAACACTTCTCCACGTTACTGAATGGCGATGCTACGAACAATTCCGCCAGTGGAGGAGTTTTCCCGATAACCCCAATTACAGATGATGGTGTTGATGTTCCACCACCCGACTATGACGAGGTTGAAACGGCCATTTTAAGGCTGAAGAACAAGAAAGCTGCAGGTGCTGATGGCCTGCCTGCCGAGTTGTTAAAGACCGGAGGCGATCAGCTGCTCGCCTCCATGCACCAGCTCATAAGCAGAATATGGTCGGATGAAAGCATGCCTGATGATTGGAGGCTTAGTGTTCTCTGTTCCGTACATAAATAAAAGAGACCCCACAATTTGCGCCAACTACGGTGGAAAAAGTATGCTGAGCATCACATACAAGGTTCTATCAAGCATACAGTGTGAAAGATTGAAGCCCAAGTTCAACAACCTGATTGGACCGTATCAGTGTAGCTTTAGACCTGGTAAATCTACCATCGACTAGATTTTCACACTGCGCCCAATCCTGGAGAAGGCCCAAGAAAAACAGATCGACACACACCACATATTTGTTGATTATAAAGCCGCTTTCGACAGTCCGGTAAAGGATTACCTCTACGCAACAATGTCTGAGTTCGGTATTTCTGCATAACTCCCGTTGTGCAGTGAAAATTGGGAAGGACTTCTCCACACCGTTTAATACCGAACGGGGTTTCAGACAAGGTGATTCGTTATAGTGCGAATTATTCAATCTCATTATGCAGAAAATGTTCACCCTACCATGATCCTGAGGTCCTACAATAAAACAAATACCACTGCTGTCAGGATCCCTTTTTATTCTCACCACTCAATTCCGACGTCCGCAGGAAGTAATAGTCATGACTTTTTAGCTTATTACAGCCATATTAAACTACAATTTATTATTAATACACTCATAAAAAAACCGACCACAAGTACTTTTGTTGGTATAACCTGAAATTTTTGTGTGATAGCTCCCAAAAAAATATTGTACAAAAAAAAAACATAACTTTTCACCTTTCTTTTCATACAACATTAGACAATTTTTTTTTTCAATATTTTAAAGAACACATTTAAGTTAGGCTAAATTAATTTTAACAATAATAATAATAATAATAATTACGGTTCTTCTTCTTTTTTTTAATTAACTTTTTCCTTTTTTTAAATTTTACCGTACGACCGATCAAACTATTTTTTTTTTTTCCAAAACAAATATTCCGTCTTTCCTTCTAATTTTTTGTCTTCTTATCTAGAACAATCTTGCGGTTTCTTCTAATTCTAATTTGCACAAATGTAAGTAAAGGCTAATACATTTGCTATATGATCGATAGAGATCAATATTGTGATTCAGCAATGTGTCCCAGCAAATGTCACCTTGTAATAGGTAATGATATGAACTTTAGCAAAAGCAAAAGAAAACTGCTTCAATGTAATTCAATGTAACAACAAGTGCTCGCAATAGAATCGATTTCGAAAACAAACAAAATACCAAAACGTTACAGGCGTCAAGTGCCATTATATTTACTCCCTCAAAAAACAGATTTGGGGGTGTAAAGAGATAGTAAACCGCCAAATGTTGATACCGCTTGTAGCTAAAAGACACAATCAACCAAACAAAGGAGTATAACTACTGGCGAATATCTTTGCAATGGAATGTACAAATAGAACGACAGTACAAATCTTTCAGTTCATAATATGAGTTGCCCAACTTCTTTCGCACTCTTGCCTTCACAAAGAAAGGCGCTAATTTAGCATTATATATACCTCCCGCCCAACTTTGTACGATATCTCTCGCGAATGTAAATTATATTTTTTTTTTTTCATTTCGGTTGTATTGCTTTTTCATTGCGTACGATTTCCAACGTATCCGCCCTGCTGCACCGCACGCTTATATCTTCCAGCATCTGCAATTGCCGCAGTAATAAATATGTATTACCATTAGTGATCATATATTGAACGAATGCCATAAAGTATGGGGATGTACCAACTGCAGAATGAACCGGAGAACGCGGAGAGTAACAAATACGACTTAGATGCTCATCCCAATTCCTTTGATTTGATTTGACAAACGCTTTAATAGCTGAAATTACAGAACGATTCACACGTTCTGACGCGTTTACCTGTGGAGAATGCACAGCAGTGTAGACATGATTGACGCTATAGCTTTGAGGAAGAATATTAAACGAATTGGATTTAAATTGTGACTCATTGTCAGAAACAATCGTTTCGGGCACACCAGAAGAATGAGACAATTTTTCTTCTAGATATTTGGTAACCACCTCAGCGGAAAGTTTCATTACTGGCTGTTCAGAGCGCGACTACATAATTAAGTGGCATCACCTACTACATTTTCTGATTTTGCACATAGCAACCCTATGTTCATTTCATATGCTTCATAACTACATTTTTGTTGGTGACCCCGACGTGATCACATAGGCACAGTTATTTGTCTATGTGATTATCATTACACATTTTCGCCTGCTTTGTACATAGGCACCGCTATTGGTCTATGCAATTGCCATTACATATGTGTACATAGGCATCGTGCACAAATCTCGTGTTTCAACAGTTACATTTGTTGAACCGTTTTCTTTGGATTTTTTTCTTGATCGATTGTTTGCCATGCAAAGAGGTACAGTTTTTATCTGAGTAGGCAAATAGCAAAACGTCAAGATTGCTTGTGTTTGAGAATCATTGCAAATAAAATCGTTTTCTTGTTCGGCTGTGTGTTCAATTTCTATTTGGAAGAAACAAAATAAAAAATCAAAGCTTTGCATAAATATATTGTGGAAATTATCTAACAAAATTAATTGTGCAATTTGTGAGTCAAGTCGCCTGATTATAGAGAAGCAGTCGCACAATTAAGAAATGTCGTTCTTAAAAAAGAAAAGTCAAGCTTTGTTGCGCCAACTCAAATTGACACAACTTAATGTAGATGAACTGCACGCCATGGTTCATGCGGAGCTGTCAGTGAGATTGGAACAGCTAGATCGCATTCAGGATCAGTTTGATCAACACAATCTCAACTGGAGGAAGAAAATCCTGACGAGCTTGAATCCAACACTCGTGATGAATTTGCTACTACGTTCATACGAGCTAAGGCAGCATTCACAAGAGAATTGAGCAATGACCAGCTAATGTCGTCAACGACGAATCAACTGCCTCAAGAGCAGTCATCCGTGGTTGTGGTGAAACAGCCAAGATCGAGCCTACCAGAATTACAGTTACCATTATTTGGGGGAGCGTATACGGAGTGGCCGAATTTTATTGGCATGTTTCAAACGGTTATTCATAACGACTCCGAGCTTTCGAATCTGGAAAAATTCCAGCACCTACGTTTTTGCTTAAAGGCTTCCGCGTTGGATACCATTCAGTTACTTGAAATTCGTGATGAAAATTACACAATTGCATTAAATTAACTTGTTGAAAGGTTTGATAATCGACGTTTAATCTTTCAGTCACACATTCATGAGCTGTTCAGGCTGCAGAGGGTGAGTGCTGATAAGCAATCAGGAGAGTTACGGTCGCTAGTGGACAAAATGGTGTCGCATGTTCGAGCTTTTCAGTCACTGGGTACCTCCGAACAAATTGCTGACTGTTTGTTACAACACATTACAGCACAAAAACTGGATGCCACAACTCATACACTGTGGGAAGAACGAGTTTTGACTGACAAGCTGCCTACTTGGACGGACATGGTGACATTTTTACAGAAGAGGTGCCAGACAATGGAAAATGTGGCTCATGCTTTGGCAACGAAAATACCTAGCAGCCAGCTGAACAATGTCAAGTGTCGTAAGAATTCATTTGTTGTTTCAAGGGCTGATCACAAAACGTGTGCGGTCTGTAATAAGCATGACCACTTCATCTATTCATGTCCAGCCTTCGCCAGTCTAAGTCCGAATGACCGCTGGAAGGAAGCTAAGAAAGCTCGATTGTGCATTAATTGCCTTAAACCAGGCCATCAAGTGCAGCAGTGCAAGTCATCAACATGTCGCCGGTGTTCATTGATGCACCACACGCTACTGCATTTTAATCAAAAAGACCAGGCAAGTCCAGCCTCATCTGAAGGCCTACCTAGTCCAGTGCAGCAAGTAGCTCTTGTTGCAATGACAGCAAGCAACGACTTGTCTTCATCTCATCCAAATGCTGGTGCAAATGAATGTGTGCTCCTTGCAACTGCCATTGTTTTGATTCGCAACTGCGTTGGTTCGCTCGTACCATGTCGCGCCATTCTGGATTCTGCTTCACAGCTTAATTTCATAACAACGAGACTCGCTAATCAGTTACAAGTTAAAAAATCTAAATCGTATTTAGCAGTTTCAGGTATTGGAGATTCAGAACTCACTGTCAACTCCAGCGTGAACATAACTATTCAATCGCTACAGAACAACTTCACAGCGACCATAACTTCAGCTGTAACTCCAACAATCACCGATTTTCAACCAAATTATCCGCTTGACATCACTCATTAGGATATTCCAGCGAATATCACTCTAGCAGATCCCTCATTTTACAAGCCACAACGCGTGGATCTACTTATAGGCGCAAGTCTATTTTTTGACTTACTTTGTATTGGCCAACTTCATTCAAAATATAATAATCACATCTTACAAAAAACTCGTTTAGGTTGGGTCGTGTCCGGTGGTCGAAGTATGTCGTCGAAGCTATCATCGTTTGCAACTACAGCAACAAATTCGCTTCAGTCTAATGTTGAACATCAATCTACCAACGATATAGTACGTTCATTTTGGGAGATAGAAAACAGCTTCGAACCTATTCGAAGAGCTACAAAGGAGGAAATCGATTGCGAAGCTCATTTCAATGCAAACTACAGTCGCATGGTGACAGGCGAGTATTAGGTTCGCCTGCAGCAGCAGGTGCATCCGAGTCACCGCACCTGATAATTATTTGCAGTGCATTCTTTGGAGAGACGATGCTCAAGACGACATCAAAATATTCAGGCTCGATACGGTTACGTATGGCACAAAATCTGCACCATACTTAGCTGTTCGCGCTATGCATCAACTTGCGACTGATGAAGCACCTTCATACCCTCTCGGTGCTCAGATCATTTTGCGCGATTTTTACGTTGATGACCTAATTACTGGCGGTGACACCATTGATGACGTAAATCAAATAATGCGACAAACATCTGAACTACTAGGTAAGGGAAATTTCAAAATTAGGAAATGGTGCTCAAATGTACCAGAATTACTTAGAAACGTGCGAGACATAGAGGAAGAGAAGCTAATCAAATTCGATGATGGAAGTTACATCACAAAGATGCTTGGGCTCCAATGGAACCCCGATGCTGACCTGTTTATATTTTCGTTTTTTGTACGACAAGTAAATAAGAAAATAACTAAGCGCTCAGTCTTGTCAGCTCAAATTTATGATCCATTGGGATTGATTGGGCCCATCGTATGTAAAGCTAAAATATTTTTTCAACGCCTGTGGATGGAGAAGCTCGACTGGGATGAAAGTCTACCAATGTCTCATCAAATTGCTTGGTTTCAATAGTGAATTTGGCACCATAGGGCAACTCTCATTTCTTCGATACGTAGCTAACCCAAATGCTAGTTTAGAATTTCACACATTCTGCGACGCTAGCCTCTCAGCGTACGGCGCATGTGTCTATATTGTCGCCCGACAACACGGAAACGTTCGCACCACATTACTCTGTTCCAAGTTTCACCTCTAAAAACGGTCACGGTTCTCAAACTGGAATTATGTGCCGCTGAGCTTTTAGCCCATGTGGTTAATGCTATTAACAATTTACATATTTTCAGTTGTCCGCTTTTTTGCTGGTCTGACTCCACCACAGCTTTATCATGGCTTAAAGAGGAGCCCTCTAGTTTCAATGTCTTCGTCGCCAATCGCGTTACAAGCATACAGCAGTTCACAAGTGGTATAGAGTGGCGCTATGTGCCAACAAGTCTTAATCCGGCAGATATTTTATCGAGAGGTGCTTCGCCCATCGAATTATCAAATTCATCGCTTTGGACCAATGGGCCCACATTTCTGAGAGATGTAGAAAGCAAGTGGCCCAAATGTAATGAACGAATTGAAAATTTGCCTGAACGACGGAAAGTTGCTTTAGTCTCTTCTTCTTCAGTAATCGACACCCCGCTGAACTGCAAATACATTAATTCCTTTGAAGCAATGCAACGCACATATGGCTACATACACATGTTCATCAAGAAAGATCGCTCAGGCACTCTCACTGCAACATACATTCAACAAGGGACATGTTATTTACTTCGCATGATACAACGAGTTCATTTTTCGTTCGAATACAAGGCTCTTAAAAATAATTCATCGATAAGCTCATCAAGTACATTGGTATCCCTGTCACCATTTTTGTATTCTTTTGGACTCATGCGAGTAGGAGGGCGTTTAAGAAATTCCTTGTTGAATTTTCAGTCTCGACATCCAATCGTGCTTCCAAAAGGCCATCCACTTACTAAGTCTATCATATTGCATTTTCACCATCGGAACTTAGATACCGGACCTCAAGCATTAGTGGCAGTAATACGACAACAATACTGGCCCATTGGTGGCAAAAAGGCTGTGAGTCATATCATAAGTAAATGCGTGCGATGTTTTAGGCTCAGGCCAAAGGTGTGCGAGCAGATCATGGGAAATCTACCTGAAGGCCGCGTCCGGCCCAGCCAACCATTTCTCATCACTGGAGTCGACTATTGCGGGCCATTCCATTACCGATCTGAAATAAGATGGCAGACCATCAACAAAATGTTATATTTGTCTTTTCATATGCTTCACTACGAAGGCAGTTCATATGGAACTCGTCAAAGATCTGTCGACGGAATCATTTCTAGCTACCTTGCGGCAGTTTTATTCAACTCGAGGCAAACCAAGGGTAATTTGGTCAGATAATGCCACAAATTTTGTTGGGGAAAAAAATGAAATGGCTGAACTACACCAACATTTTCTTAAGCAATAACACGTTAAATCGATTCATAGGCAATGTCTCATCGAAGGGATTGACTGGAAGTTTATACCACCAAGGTCTCCGCATTTTGGGGGCCTGTGGGAGGCCTCAATAAAAACGGCGAAATTCAATTTCTGGCGAGCTATTGGTTCAGCATTGCTCACTTTTGATGAACTTAGGACTCTTGTATGTCAGATTTCAGCAGTAATAAATTCTCCTCCGCTCTCCCCAATTTCAGAAAATCCTGACGACTTAGACGTGCTAACACCAGCTCACTTCTTGGTAGGTGGTCCACTTACATCTATACCAGAACCAAACCTCTCAGCGGTCGACTTGACCACTGGCAGCGTATTCAGTTTATACAACAGATATTCTGGAGAAGATGGAGTTCCGAATATTTATCTCATCTGCAACAACGCTCACGTTGGCGATCTTCAAGAGACAATGTCGCAGTTGGAACTGCGTGTAGCTGAGGTCAAAACTGAAAGTGGCATATGTAAACGAGCCATTGCCAAACTATGCGCTCTTCCCATCGATGACAACATGGTTGGCGGTATGACCTGCCAACGGGGTGAGGATGTTCAGAGCTCGACTAAATAATTAAGTGGCATCACCTACTACATTTTCTGATTTTGCACACAGCAACCCTATGTTCATTTCTTATGCTTCATAACAAAGCTGTAAATAAAAACGATTCATTCGTATTTATACCGTGGATAACTAAATATCGTTTGTTCTTACTCATTGCTATTCTTTGCTATACATTCGGGCGCAAAAATTCTTGCGCGACGACTACACTGGCTTTAGAAAAACATATATAGAATAATGGTCCAACGCAATAAAAATACCAATATTACCTGTACGCGATCTACGATAAGGACCAAGAAAATCCACGTATAACTTTAGGAAAAATCGATGCGTCTCTGTGGTTTTACCCATTGGAGAACGTAAAACATAATTAGAGGCTTTTGCGCATTTACAGATTTTATAAGCATTAATATATAATCTTACATCATTCACCAAGCCGGGCCTAAAATAATAACGACGAATTCGTTCTAGCATCTTATTGATGCTACCATGTGGTGACAAATGGCTATGGTGTGCTTTCTCCAAAGTCTCAGTGACCATAGCCCTTGGTATCCACAACTTCCATATCATATTATCGTGAAGCTGCTCACCAGTGCAATGTTCTGCAAACCTGTATATATAACCATCAACAACTTTCAAATCGGGAAATTGGATTTGGTTTTCTGTCATCTTTTTGATCAAGCGCGTATACTCGTCCGACTGAAAATATGTTGAATTTAAATCAACGAAAACTCTACTGTCATTATATAGAGCACAATATTTTGGCTTTCACGCCTATGTTGAATAGTAAATCGGTATCCCTGTAATTTAAGGGTCTATCAAGCTAAACGAGAACTTACATCAGCTCAAGACATAAGTCATTTAAATGACTCATGGTCAGATATTACAGTGAACTCATGTCCTTTAACGTACGGACGAAATTTTTTTATACTCAACATTGCTGCTAAGCATTTTTTTCAGTAACAGAATAGTTGCGTTCAGCATAATTTAGTTTTTTAGACACGAACGCTATTGGGCACTTTGCCTTTTCATCATTCTACTGAGCAAGAACACCACCAACACCTGTTGCTCTTGCATCACATTGTATATAGAATAGTTTCGAGAAATTTGGACTGTGTAAAACAGGAGCGCTACTCAATACGGATTTAAGCTCATCAAAAGCGGCTTGTGCTTCATTATTCCAATTAAAATTACGATTGCTTTTCAGCAAATCTGTGAGCGTTGTACTTATAGAAGCATAGTTTTTTATAAATATCCTGTACCACCCTGACATACCCAAAAACCGATTGATTTGTCTTACAGATCTGGGAGTCGGAAATTCAGGTATGGCAAACACTTTTTCCGGATCTGTGCGAATAATCCCCTTCCCTACAATGTGCCCAAGATAGCGGACTTCACTAACACAAAATTTACTCTTTCTAACGTTTATGTTTGAGCCCGATACACGTTTCTGATGAGCAACCTTTTTAAGAACCTTCAAATGTCTATCGTAGCCATCCGAAACAAGACGCAAATCATCCAGATAAAAAAAGATTTCCGTCCTTAAATACGGCGGAATGACCTTATCCATAAGACGTGACATAGTTTGCAGCGCATTGCAAAGGCTGAATGGCACAATTTTATAATGGTATAAAGGTCTACCAGGCACAGTAAAAGCATTTTTGTCTCTTGAGTTGGCATCCATAGGTATTTGCTAAAATGCATCTTTTAAATCGGGGCTAGTTATGTATTCAGCCTTCAGAAGCCTACTCAAAATACCACCAATGCTAGGTAAAGAATAAGCATCCTTAATAGAAACTGCATTAACTTTTCGACTATGAAGACACAGACGAACTTTGCCTGGCTTTCGCACCAATACAATTGGCGAAGACCACGCACTATCAGACTCCTCGATAACTCCTAGTTGTAACATTCTATCTAGTTCACCATTATTGAGTTTTTTGATAGCTGGTGAAACTGGAAAATTACGCTGTTTTATCGGGTTAGTATCGCCCACATCAATAGCATGAAATATCAGATGCGTTCTGCCAAGGCCTTCTTTGGCGAAAGACGGAAACAAGCCAACAACAACTTGCAGCTGCTTTTGCTGCCTTCCTGATAAGGAATGTCCATCACCAAGACCACAATCACGATCAACTTCACTTACAAGCCCCCCCGAAACTCAAAGGCTTTCCAAAAATCTATACCGAGATATAGACTTTGAGAGAGATTCGGAATAGTAAAAATTGTAATCGATTTGGTAATATCACGAAAAGTAATCTGTGCTTGCACCTTCCCAACAACACTTTGAGGTTCACCATCAGCTGTACGTACAAATGATTTTAATTTCTTGTAAGAGCTATTCGACGCTATGGAATCATGAGAACCTATCTGCACCTATGCAGCTAATAGAAGCACCTGTATCCAATAAGCCACATACTGATTTCCCAAAAAGGATGACTTGAGCGTACGGTCGAATACCATTCGGCTTGTCCATCACAGTATTCACGAAATGTTTCCTATTTACTGTAACTTTTTCCAAAAAGACCTTATTCTTAAAATTGAACGTGAAGAAAGCTCTAATGTTATGTATAGGACCCAGTAAGTAATTTGATAAAGAAACATGAAATGGATTGAAAGAATCCAAAGATGTTTCTAAGTTGGTATGGCCATTGGAATCTAGATATTAAATTTTAGATTTGCTGTTGGAGGGTAAGTCATCGTCTTCTATTCTGTGTTTGTCGATTGGTCTTTGACTGGATTTGGTTTCTGTTTGTATACACTTGTTTTTGCATTCGCGCGCGAGTGCATTACAATTTTTGTAATTAGGCTTCTAAATATTGGTTGCACCACAACCATAGAAAAAGAAATTATGATCACTAAGGCAATCCTGATATCGATGCTCACTCCTACGGCATTTCCAACAGATCAAGGAAATAGCAGCAACATCGTCATCGTTAGCTGAAGCGTTGTTATCTTCTTACATTTTTTTCACAGTTTTCTTCATCAATCTCAGAAACCTGTTTGCGTACAGAACTGGTGGTTTAAAGCAATCGTGGTTTAAATTCCACGATCGCTTCTAGATGTCCTGCATGAAGAATTCTCTCTTTCTGCATATATCTCTAAGATGAGATACTGATTGTATATTAAAATTTAGGATCCAATGCTGTATTTCCGCCAAAAGATTTCTTCGCAAGATCTCCACCAGTACATCCTCAGAAAATGGATGTTCCAAACTGTCGGTTAATTTTAGAATTGAATCGTAAAAAGAATCAAAGAAATTTTTCCTTAAGCTTTTGCTTTCTCTCGCGAATCATCTCTCGAAGATCTATATCCGTTCTGGAGTCTTTATATTAAGTTCTTAAAGTTGTACGCTACTCATACCATGAGATATCGCGTACCGCTTTGCGATATCTCCAAAACCAATCGCTAGCTTTGGATTCGAAAAGCACACTCACATAACGGCATAGGAGTTCAAAAAGCCTCAACACGGTAAATGAAATTATCAACTGGTAAGCCGTCAACACCACCGGTGAATCGTATTTTCCAGTTAGAAATAATAAGTCTTATCTTATCAGGATGAAAATGTAATGTCCATTTCTGGAATTCAAACGAGAAGTCGGAGTTAAATCGCGGAAACATTCTGCGGTTGTATGGTCAACAACAGGTGAGATTCGTTATTGTGGAGCAGAGTTCAAGGTTCAACATCACGATGTTGAGATATTTGTGGCATTCCACAACTACTGATGCGTCTAAGACCAGCTTCAATATTTGTTTCAATTAGTCTGGTTAATTGTTCACTTAAGGATGCTAACATTTCTATCTATTGTACACCAACAGCAGCCGTTACCAAGTTTCTAATCAATTGTCTTTGCTCAGTAGGGGAATTAGTAAGAGAAACATCAGAAGGTCCTTGTGTTACCTCCATTGTTGGGTTCGCAACAAATTGTGCCTGTTCGATAGATGTTGTTACCGGTTAAAGAGGTTTTGATATGGTGTTGTAACCATGATCAGCACCTTTTAAAGGCGTACGTGGATGCGTTCACCCTAAAATGCTTCGAAATGCAAGTTCGGTGGAATTCATGACCACAATTGGCTTTAACTATATTCGCACTCTTTGTAATACTATTAATGAACACACGCCACATTGTAACTGCCCAGATGCAGTACTTAAATCTTCTGCGCTACGTTGAATAGGCATTACTTACTTACTTATGGTAAAGAAAAGGGAGCTGAAGAAGACTCTTCGCAACCGCAAAAGGAAAACGTGGAGGGAATTCTGCTCAAATATGCAAGATATGACCGATGTATGTAGAGTACAGAGGATTATATCAAAGGACCCGGTGTCAAAGTTGGGATTAATTCGCAAAACGAATGGATCCTTTACAGAGACAATCAGAGAGTCACTGAAATAGCTGATGGAAGTGCATTTTCCAGGAAGCTTCAGATCGGAAGATCGATGGGAAGCCACTCCCAAGGGTGCAAACAGGAATAAAAGATTGAAACTGAAAGGATAGTCACGAAAGATGGAGTGATAAACGCCATCAAGCGTTTTTCTCCATTCAAAACAACGGATACAGATGAGATATTTCCAGCACTACTTCAGTGGAGTGCAGAAGCTCTGATAGAAAGGCTTCTGGGAATATTTCCTACTTGCCTGGCTACAGGATATATCCCGACTCAATGGAGAGATACTAAGGTTGTCTTTCTTCCAAAGCCAAGAAAAAGCGACTACTCAGAGGCTAAATCTTTCCGGTCGGTTAGCTTGACCTCCTTTCTGCATAAATGTATGGAGGGAGTACTGGCGGACTACATGGAAGGACAACGCTTCTGTCAAGACCACTGAGTATGTGTCAGCATACAGAGCTGGCAAATCCACTGAAACGGCCTTGCACGAACTCGTTCGCGTAGCGGAGAGGGAACTGTTTTGTGGAGGGATATCTATGTCTACTTTTATGGATATAGAAGGTGCTTTCAATAAGATGGCCCTTGCGACTCGTGAAGTCAGCCCAACCATTATACGGTGGGTGGAGAGCATGATGAGGAAAAGGGCAATATACTTTCAAAATGGGAGTTACAGACTCAGAGGTAGGGTAGTCAACGTCTCCAAGGAAGTAAAGTCATCCTGGGTAACAAGCTGACTTGAGCGGTTATTGCATCAGTGTAGGAGAGTATTCGGTCTCATGTGGGGAATTACTCCTAGAGAAACGCACTGGATCTACACAACGATGGTAAGGCCCTTAATAGCGCATGCTGCTGTGGTCTGGCGGCCTAAGGTCACCCAAAAGACCGCGAAAAGCAAGTTAGATAAGATGGAAAGAATGGCTTGTATTGGGATTACCGGAGCTATCCGGACGATCCCAGTAGAAGCATTGGAAGTCTTTCTGGGACTGCTGCCGTTGGACTTGCATATTATGAAGTCGGCGGCATTAACAGCATTATGTCTGAGGACAATCAATAATTGGTATGGATTCTGCACGGAGATAGGGCACAGGAGCCTGCTGTCACTGTTATGTAGCAGTGTAAAGGAGCCGCAAATGCCAATGGAAGGAATGGGTAGGCTGAAGATGACTGAAAAGTCACACAGAACACTCATTGAAGACGGCCTCACACATGATGTATGTTAGGAAAATGACATCATTATTTTTACAGATGGTTCATTAATAGATGGCAGGGCGGGTGCTGGAATTTTCTTTAAAAAGTTAGGACTGGCATACACTCTGAATCTTTGAAGATACGTATCTGTCTATCAAGCAGAAATACTTGGTCTAATGCATGCGCTAGACCATCTACTGGGTGGAAAGGTGCAAGGTAAGAAAATCTTGGTAGCATTCGATAACCAGGCGGTGGTCAGGCGACTGCAACAACCTACGGTGTTTTCTAAGTTGACGCTCGAATGTGTTCAGACACTTAACGGGTGTGCTTGTAGTAATGCGATTACTCTTATGTGGGTAAAGGGACATATACGTATAGAACAAAATTAAGCTGAAGATGCTTTGGGTAGACAAGGGTCTGAATCTGAATTTTGTGGACCGGAACTAGTAGTTGCTCTTAGCAACGGGTGAAGGCAAAGGTCGAAGAGTGGATAAAGAAACTCCATCTCACGGGATGGGAGAGGGACGTTAAGGCTATCAAAGGGCAGTGAATCGGAGAGGGCTCTCAGTCTAGGACGGTTAAGTCTAAGCTGGTTGACTGCATTAATAACTGGGCATGGCAACTTCAGGTACCACCTCAGCAAGATGGATCTTGTTGAAGGGGAGGACGCTGACATTTGCAGATAATGAGGAAGAAAGTAGAAGAAATTGTCCAGGTTTCAGCACCATATGTTAGGACAGGCATGATGAGAGACTTGTAGAGTGTAGTTTTCGTTCTTCGAGAGAGGGTTCGATTTCTCAATTGCATAATTAGCCTAAAGTAGCACCTGTTTGTTGACACTAGATACTTCGTCTTGCAATCGTTCACCGTAAGACATATTCGCGACTCGCAGCTTACTGACGTCGAGACTTCTCTTGTTATTTGCGACACATGAACGTGTGTACATCTTAGCTGCAACAAGGTGGTGATCCGAGTCGATGTTGGCACCACGGATCTATTTCACGTCCATCACACTGGAAGCATGCCTTCCGTCAATCACCACATGATCAATTTGGTTTCTTGTACGTTGATCTGGAGACAGCCATGTCGCTTTGTGGATGTCGAGATGCTGGAATCTGGTACCACCAATTACCATGTTTCGTGCTGCGGCGAAGTCGATCAGCCTCGAGGAGGTGTTCTGGTGGAGGCTGAATTTTCCGAATTCGGAATGAGGAATGAGTTGGAGCAAAGGTAACTTCCTTGCCCACCCTGGCATTAAAGTCGCCAAGCACGATAAATAAAGTCATAAAGTCAGAAAATGAACGATAAATGTTTAAGAAAAACAATTAACTATCAAATTTACGACAAATTTTCTGCGATAATAAAGTAAAATAATATTTATGAAGACTATTGATTTCCTGACGAACCCATCAGAACGAATGACGAGAACAACAACACATCCTCAAACAAAATAATATTTAAATAGGAATAGATGTTCAAAAATTGTTTCCGAATCCTCAACACAATGGCTAGATTTTAGCGTTCTTTCCAATTATCCAAAGTTCCACTCAGTGTCAGATCCAGAAACTAACACAAAAAGAACAACAAAGACAGAAAATCCATTTGCTCTTCATATATTTCGGTCATATTCTAGCTTAATATATCCAGAACAAGGAGTTCCATTCAATACACAAAAAAAATGTTTTTTCTTTTTTTTTTGTTTTATTCCGGAAGGAAGACTAATGCAATAAAGCTAGATACTATTCCAATACAGGATAGTGTTAATCTAGTGAAATGATATACTAATAAAAAAGAAAGAAAAAAAAGAAAGTAAATAAAAAAACTACAAGGTGGAAAGAATGTACGAAAATGTGTGAACACGACCAAATTATACTAGGTGTCCATTATTATTTTCAATTTTTGAAATAATATTATATGCATTTATTAATATATTTATCTGTAGCATATAACGTTGAAAAATTTCTTAGTAAGAGGAAGCGGATGCACGCGTTAGTGGTCCGGCTCTACCTCGTCGACAATTGGGGTGAGTGTTTATACTCTCTCACTAATTGGTTTTTTGTTGTTATATATTAATAACAAAATAAGATTGGCGTGCTGCGAGAAAAGACAGTCAGAAATGAAGGAAGAGAGAAATGGAAATTAAGAGAGAGAATGAATGAGAAAAAGGTTACGATTCTCATAGCTAAGTACGTATATTAGTGTGTTATACAAGTCTGTTGCTAGATATGGATGCAACAGTTTATGCCCACCTGATCCTGAGATCCGACAATAAAACAAATACCACTGTTGTCAGGATCCCTTCTTTTTCTCACCACTCAATTCCGACGTCCGCAGGAAATAATAGTCATGACTTTTTAGCTTATTACAGCAATATTAAATTACATTTGTTATAAATAAACTCATAAAAAACACTAATTTATAATAAAAGAAAATTTTTTGAAAGATATAATATTATAAATAAGTATTATGCATAGGTTTATATATAAGTAAGTACTATACAAGCAAGTTGTATAGTTTTACATAAGGAAGAGAAAAGATAAAAGTGATTAATTAAATTCCTTAATAATTGCTGGAGAAATGAGTAAATTGAGTTGACTTACATGACTTTACAGCTGTGGTTTACCGACCAAAAGTACTTTTGTTGGTATAACCTGTAAATTTTGTGTGATAGCTCCCAACAAAAATATTGTACAAAAAAAGAACTTAATTTTCATCTTACTTTTCATACAACATTAGAAAATTTTTTTTTAAATATTATAAAGAACACATTTAAGTTAGGCTAAGTTAACCTTAACAATAAGATATATACATTTTTTTTGTTTTATTTGAACCTAGAATTTTTCTCCACAAAAACAAAAAGAAACTTAAACGATAACAACAAAAAACCCTTCGGTAACGATTGTTCCGGGGATATAAAATGTTCATATTTTTGCTTCTGGAAAACATAGTTTTAGTCAACTCCAAATACTTCCTATTGTTCTTGACCCATTGAATTGTAAGAATTTATAATAGTCATCGAAGTATCGTATTTGCAATTTCATTTTATGTTCTAATCACATTTCAATTATTAAGAATCAATTGTGAAAAATGTGTCGAAAGCGTAATTAAATTTTTCGGGAGTTATTTTTATTTGATTCATTTAAAGATGAATCAACTTGTGTGTTGTCTAAGAAGACATTAAAAGGAAACAATAACTCGAGTTTAAAGAGTCACCTTTTGGAAAGCCATAAAGAAGAGTGGATAGAGTTAGATATAAATGCCTTTTTCATTTTTCGATTCGAGCCAAAATTGCCTTTTTCATTTTTCGATTCGAGCCAATTAAACGTCTTAACCGAAGAAGTATTTTCAGAACTGGCAAATTTACGCCGTCACCACAAATAATGGTCGGAATATAGTAAAGGCAGTCGAACTGTTGATGAAGATTTTCATGGAGAAGAATTGACGGATAATATCTAAATTCTGTCTATAAATTCTATAAGATGTGCTGCTCATACTGTACAACTGGCCGTGAGAGACTTTTTGGCTGATGTACAAAGTAATGCAGTCATTGAACGTGCCAGAAATATTATAAAAATTTTAAGAACTCCTTTATTTAGGTAAGATATCGAATATACAAAAATATACTCAGAGAATATACTCCGATAAACATTACAATACGCATTTGTGGTCGCTGAGTTCGGGGTTGGTTTGACTTGGTCAGAATGCATTTCGTTCTAACTCCAAACAAATCATGAAAGTTGATCACACATACTCCATTTTTCTTTTCCATAAATTACTACTTATGAATAAATAGTTTGCAGTTCTTCATATAATGAATTATCACTACCCAATCTTTTTTAAAGGTATAATATTGCAGCTCTGGGACTTCATCGGCCTTTAATAGATGTAGAAACCCGATAGAAATCAACGTACAATATGTTGAAAAATCTTTTAGTTCACAGGGAGTTTTGCAATGAAAACATAAAGGAAAAAAAGCAAGCTTTCCAATATAGAATGTAGGGAAATAAATGAATTGATCTAAATATAAGAAGTAGTCAGTGTTGCAATATTAAAATTGCAATCGAGCCAACTATATTTAGCCGATTTTTATATTTTGTGGATGCAATTAAAGCTGGAAGTACTAGCAAACAAAAGCGCCAAAAGCCAGTAGCTCTTTAAATGTTTGGAAAAACGGGAAGTACAGATAATAGAAAACCCGTCAATGCTTTCAGCTATTTACTTGGATCCCCAAACAAGACGATTAATAATAAAAGTTTCAATTAAAATGATGCAAGCAAAACCTCACATGAAGCCATTCGCCAGATGTTAAGTTTGAAATTTTAAGTTTATGTAATTCTTAATATGCAATATATTTAATGTTTTATTACAATAAAAAAGAAAAATAACGTTCAAATTGATCAAAGTAAATCAACTATATGTCAGGATATGCCAAATGCAAAGCTCATCCTCTCTACTTGGATGCCTTTTAAGCTCGATTGAGGTATTTCCATCAGCGATCATCTAGCGACGAGTCAAAGGATGAAAAATTGCGAAAAACAGTAAATGAAACTGAGAACTTTGCACCAAAACCTGTCGAATTAGTCGTTGAAATAATGGAATTTTGGAACGATAAACGACACATATACCCATACCTATTGTCTTTATCACAAATCGTTCACAGTTTTCCAGCTACTCAAGTTAGTGTTGAACGGTCATTCTCTGCACTGATGCTGAGTTTAAATGATCTTATAGCCTAGACAGACGGCAGCCTAATTCCGGATTACCGGCGCACTTAATCCGAATAAAATAATAACCTGACAGACGGCAGTATTGCGGATTAACTAAACGGCTGATTGCTGCTTTATTAGGTCTGTCCACTGACATTACTATCACTATCAATTTCTGTCATGTATCACTCTCGATATGAGAAAATTTACAAGAAGTACGTGAACTGAAAACGATCAGAAACTTGTAAATTGACATCCACCGTTCATAATTGACAGCTGGATTTATTTGTTCGCCAACACTTTTCATGTTGAAAACTGTAAACAATTGTTGAAAGTTTTTCGTTAGCGAACACACCTAATATTTTGTAAAATGGATGGAGAAAAATTCACAATAGACAATTTTCAGCAGTGTTGCCATCGCAAATTGCCCTAATCCTCTTTTATTTTGAGAATTAACTCATAGAGTTTATGCGGATTAGCTGCAGTTAATGCCCGAGTTAATTCGAATTAACTCGGTAATCCGGAATTAGGCTGCCGTCTGTCTAGGCTATTAGACGAAATTTATCACCTGATATTTTGGAAAAATTTTGTTTCTTAAAATGAATTAATATTTACATAATTTACGATATATTGAACTAATTTTCTATGTATTTTAAATTTTTGTGGTTGTAGTTCGCCGATTTGAAATTTTAAGTAATTGACTGGAAATTTTATTTTATCTTTAGGATTATATCTTTCTTATATAAGACTATTTGTAATAGGTCAACAACATTTGCATGTTTCTCAGAACGTAAAATTTAAAAATTCTACGATGTCTGGATCAGAAAATTTGTTGAAACTATGTACTTGTGTATTGTATATTCCAATACAGATCTAGTAGTTAATAAATCTACTCAGTTCTTTATGTTGTTATTGCCTTCTTTTATAATTAATTGGCAGACGAGATTGAAACAAAAAAAATTTGCGCGTGCAATAGCGTACAAGTGATAGAAGCAAAACTTCTTAAAAGACCCAAATCAGCTATTAACATCACCTTTTATGAATTCACCTAACAAATATTTCGTGAGTGGTTTAAGGATAGCCAAACCTGAAGAGTTTGTGTAAAGTTTCAGATCACACACTTAATTTTATATACATATATTGGTACTGTTTTACACACAAAACCATTTGCATGAAATACATTTTGTTTGTGAGCGAGACACACGCAGGGAGGAGAGAGGGGTTTTCCTTTCAGGTATATGAGACATGCTTTGTCCTTATCATCAGTAATCAGTGATCGGACTATCCCACAATTCTGGCAAATCGACCACTTTTGTCTGATTTCTACCGCAACTACTACAATAAGCTTGAAACTTACCATATTTTATCATTTTTGGCCATTTTATATATATAGTTTTGTTTTTTAATTGCATGATCTATTATGAATGTACTAATCACATTTTAATAAAACAAGTACACTTAGCAGAAAAAGTGTACGTACAAGAAGTAAACAATTCTTCGCTGCACTAAATACCAATAAGGAAATAATTTTTCTCAAAAGAAATTATATTTTATTTAAAAGTTAGAGTATTATGTTTACTTTAAGCCCAAATACATTAAATTATAATGTACAGAAAATTATGAGAAATAAAAGAATTCAAAAGCACCTGTTAATTGGTCAGAAAAAGTCTACGTACAGAAACGAAAACGGGACTTCCCCGCTCATTTGCTCGATCGCTCGTGCCATCAAAAGTATTTAATAAGTATCGTGGTTCGATTTTGTGCTTTGATTCGATTGTAGAACTAAAATGCATGCATGTTGAAAATAAAATATAAACTGCTTATGAAATGTTGAAAACGCTGTCCTTTACCCTTTTTATTATTTTTTTTAACCTTTTAGCTTATCTATCGTTTTTATTTGGTCAATCTAGCTTTTATATTTTTGAAGTGCTGGCAACACTGTATTGAATATGTCTTCCATGTAGAAGCGAGCACGGAATAACATGAAGACAATAACATATTCAGTATGTGTCTGAGTGTGAGGCATGTGTGATTATTGTTTGTATATACAGATGTACACTCTATCGCTTTTATACCGTTGTGCATAAGTATTGTATTGTATTTACCTAATATACTCTCGAATAAATCGTCGTTATTCGTATATTATTCGCTGATTGCTCCCTCTCTCTATCTGTCACTCAACGCACACACACTATCTATTGCCATGAATCATTAAATCATGATCTATTGCTTTGTATCGTTGCCCATATGTTGATTTCTTTTTCATTCTCCCTTTCTCTAAGCTATATATTCCTTCCTACACATGTAACGAAAATAGCTTTAAAAATTTCACTCTCCATTTGCGACACCGCCGCCTAAGAAGTTTTACTTCAAAAAATTTTACCGTGCTCACAACTACAAAGCTATATGATGTTTTCAGTTTTATTTTTGGGGTAAAAAATAAAAATAAAAATTTAATTTTTATTTACGAACAAAAAAAAAATAATATTCAAAAAGTAATTTTTATTCCTGAGCAAAAAAATAAAACTCAAAAAATAATTTTTATTCTTGAATATAAAAATAAAAATCAAAAAATATTTTTTCGGTAGAGTTAAAAAATTAAATTAATTATAAAAGATTAAAAAAATACAAAATTAAAAATAACAATTAATTTTAATTTTATTTTTTTATTTTAATTTATTTATTTTAATTTTAATTATTTTAATATTACGTGAAATACTCAAAAAATAAAAATATTTAGTGGTTCCAATTTGTAATGGTAAAATATCTTTATCGTATAATTTCGGTTCTTTCTTCTTTTTTTTATTAACTTTTTCCTTTGTTTAAGTTTTACCGTACGACCGATCAAACTATTTTTTTTTCCAAAACAAATATTCCGTTTTTCCTTCTAATTTTTTTTTCTTCTTATCTCGAACAATCTTGAGTTTTCTTCTAATTATCTTTATTATCTGTCTCTTTTCCGTACCAAGACCTTTCCTTTTTATAACCAGAATCTAACCTCCAGAAACAAATAACATTACCCTTCCACTAAGCTGTACGTATTTTTCTTTATCTGTTAGCATGGGTACCCGTTAGTTATTGTATCATATGGTTCTGCACAAATGTAAGTACAGCGGCTAATACATTTGCCATATGATTGATAGAGATCAATATTGTGATTCAGATATGTGTGCCACCAGATGTCGCCTTGTAATAGGTAATGATATGAACTTTAGCAAAAGCAAAAAACAACTGCTGAAATTCAATGTAACATCACGTACTCGCAATCGATTCGAACCAAAAAAACACGAAAACGTTACAGGCTACAAGTGCCATTACAAAACTGAGTATAATTAACATATCTGGCGAGAAAGAATTTAATTATTGAAAAATAGAACAAACTCTATTCACTTATAATCACTCAATAACTCATTCCCCCTCAAACAAACAAGGAAACTGTCAAGGAAACACGTATTAAAAATAGTAATGGATAAAGAGAGGATAACTTACCCGATCTGTCCAGGCAGATCAAGATAATGAATATTTATAGTTAAGTTTAAGGGTAGGAAAGCAAGGAAATATAAAAGTCAATTTAAAAGAATGAAAAAGCAGACTAGCAGAACTAATTCTTCCAAGCCCGAAGGAAATGACAAAGACCAGGACCAAGCGACCCAAGTCTTGCCATATATGGAAGAATAAAGTGTGGATATTTACCCTTATCTTATTATTATTATTATTATTATTATTATTATTATTAAATTAAATTATTAAATTATTAATTAAATTATTAGTATTAAACCATAGGTACCTTATTATTGAACAAGGGAAATTTGTTAAACCAATAACCTTCAAAAATCAGATTGTTCAAGTAAATTAAACTGATCTCGAAGTAGAGTTTAATAATTTAATTAAGGAAATAAACAACAACGAATTTTTAAAGACAAATTTAATCTTAAAGTATATTAAAATAGCCAAAAAGGAAATATAACTTCTTATTAAGAGATATAGACGTGGTTTGATCAATGCCAATCAATGACGAAGGTCGTCATTCTATAGAGAAATCCATGCAGGAAGTAAAAGAATAAATAGCTAATAACGGTTTGAATATAATAAACCATCTTAACAATGAAAACGAAATTATAGAAGAATTAAAAACTCTACAAACATTTTACAAAATAAATTTTCTCAAAAATCGTTTCGGACATTTTCTTAGATAACCTCAAAGCAAATATTCAGGTTACTCAACTAGGAATTAAATTACCAAAACTCGACATAGTAAATCCAAACCTCATAGACTATGAAACAATATTGCATTTGGATGCGGAACAACTCGAGCATATTAAAACTTCAATTTGGATTAATAATAATATAAACAATTTTATTTTATCTATACCACTGAATTTTAATAATATGACAAGTTAAACGTTCTGGCAATGAGCGGCAATCAACACCAAGAATTAGATGTTAAGGAAGCAATAGAATAAATAACACTATATTTGAATTGTGGTGCCGTAGCTCAGTGGTTAGTGTGTTCGCCTTCTGATCTGTAGGTCGTGGTTCAATCCCCGGCTGATGCAAAACAAATTTTAATATCGATAAGATTTTATTTCGAATGGTACCCACCTGTCGGCAAGCAATTGGAATTCTTCCGACAGTAACAACTTGCCATGAAAAAGCTTCTAAAAGAACTCTGTGACAAAGCTCAGAAAAAGTGGTGTCGTAACAGTTCTGCCGTTCGGAACCGGCTAAAATAAGTAGGTCCCTTCTAATACTGTCCAAATTTAAGACACACAATAGTAATGGAACGGCCAATGAGCCCTTTGGGGCTTTAAGTTCCACATATTTATTTTTTTATTTTTTATATTTGAATTGAAAAACCAAAAAGTCTTCCCAATAAAAGAAAAGTGTTTAAGCAATTTATTAAATAATACAAAGTAAACTGCACTACTCTAAAAAATATTGATGAAAGTATGAATTTCTTTCCGCCAAAATCATAATAATAAAAAATGTTAACCCTATTTCTATTTTTCTCTCCATTCGCTTGTCATATAGCACTCTTTTTTTTGCAATAACTTTAGTTTAAATTGTGCTTTAAAGTTGAGCAGACGTTAGGCGGCGTGAGCATGACGTAAGTGCTTTTTTTTGCAGCAAACGAAAACAAACTTCGTCAAAATGACGAAGTTTACCTTTTGAGTACTTTTATTTATTTCGAGCATATACAGTGACTCAAAAACCCGATCACGATATAAGGGCAAGCCAATATAAGCTCCTTGTATAAAAGAATGCGCTGCAAAACTGAGAAGCTTGATTTGTTGTTGCTTATAACCTTAAGTAACGGAAGATATAACGATATTAAATTTTTTCTTCGAATTAAAATGAAGTTATCACTTCTGTGAATTGCCTTACAAACCCGGGCAGATGGAACTGATGAGTAGTTTAATATTTGGTCCACTTTTTGCTTTAAAACCCTCCTATATACGCCTACGCATGCTGTCTACTAAATTTTGACATGTTTCGGGTGAAATATTCTGCAAGCGGTACGTATTTTCCCCCAAAGCTGTTTCACGTTGCAGCTATCCACTGGATCGATCTTTTTAGGTTGCCTCAAAGATGTTCTGTGGGGTTTAGCTCAAGGGATTGCGGGTACCACTCCAGGACAACGAAATTATGCTCTGACAGCCACTGCTTAGTCACCTTCGCGGTGTGCTTCGAATCATTGTCCTAATGGAAGGCAATGTCCGAAGCAACTACCTCCAACATCTCCATGGAGCCAATGAGCTCGGATCTAAAAATGTCAATGTACGACACTGCCGTCATATTTTCGACAATTCTGTAAATATTTCCAACACCTTTCGTCATCATACAGCCCCACACCATGATGGAACCACCGCCAAACTTCAATGTTAATTTAGCGTGATGAGGCTGCAGACTTCTCCTGGTGTTTTCTAAAGCTATGCTCGGCCATCGGAGCCCAGACAGTTTATTTTTGATTCATCTGACCATATCACCTTAGCCTAGTCCTCTGAAGTCCATTGAGAATAGGTTTCGGCGAAATCGAGATGAAGTCTTCGATGATGTGCTGTTAAAAGTGGTTTCTTTACTTTGGCTCTGCCACGTAAGCCGACGCTGCGCAATGACCGGCGTACAGTTTAAGCAGATACCATTATATTGTCTCTTGTCGCTTGTTAAAATTTTTTCCATACTGTCTTCTTGTAACGAAGAAGGAGCTCTAAATGCCGATGATAAAAGCCCTTGCTGGGTACACTACTACAACAGCACTAACAGAGGCATCGACACTTACGATTAGATGTGCAGTATTACGTCGTATTCAAGTAAAACTAATCGTTCGCCCATGTGCGAAAGATCTACTTAACTTTCCTTAGCTATTTTTGAATGAGATCATTTAAAAAATTAATAAGAAATACTATTTCGATTTCAATTTAAAATAATATATCTTAAAAGCTTATAGTAATCTTAAAACAAGAAATAAAAAAATATGATTTACTTTTATTTTGTACAAAAGCACAAAGCTGAAGTTTGTGTTCCCCGCAAAAGCTTTTCTTGCATTTTTCGCACTATAACTTAGTCATACGGCGGTTTGATTATGGGCAGAATCCACAAATTTTCTCTTCGTACTTCGTCGTCATTCGATTATTGTCCTTGTTGATTTTTGCCTATATACTAACAATCTGACTTTTTGTCGTTGTCTCCTATTAGCGTATTTAATCTTTGCTCTGTAAGGGCTCTAAAAATATTGTGTGAAGCTGCTTCATATACTATATAAATTAAAAAAAAAAAATTTGCGTACACGTGATAGAAGTATAACTTCTTAAAAAACCCAAATCTGCTGTTAACACCACCTTGTTTAAATTCACCTAGCAAATATTACGTAAGTGGTTTAAGAATATCCAAATCTTAAAAGTTTGTGTAAAGTTTTAGATCACGCACTTCAATTTACATCTTGATTCTCTTACTAGAAACGAACGTTCGTCTCGTTGAAACAACCGTTCGTTCGAGTATTTGTATTCCCTAATACTGATTCGTCTCCCTAACGAAAACTAGTCGATAACAGCTGATTGTTATTTACCGAAAACGTAACAAATGTGGATTCTCTAAGACGAAGTCGACTTAAAATAAAGAACAGAACTCTCAAAATCAAACGACAGCTTGCTCGTTGTTATCGCGTGAGCCGTTAAAATCGACAATTCAAGCACAAAAGGCAAGAAATAATGGAAAAAACATTCAAATTATTAAAATTAATTAATTATAAATTTAAACATTTCGACATTCATCGCTCACTAATTTGAAGAAGGCCATCTATTGGATCCTGTTTGTATCAAAAGCGGCAGCACCAAGTGGCACAGTTTTGAGCGTAAGGCATGTATCTATACGCTCAGAACCACCATACTCCTGGAATGATCACCTCAACCACCATCACCTGGTAATGAGCTGCTCCCAATAGATGTTACAACTCCGGTCAACACGGCTTCAAAAATTGGGACTGTGACACCCACCAAGCAGAAATCCACTATTCCAAACACTACCCTAGTCGCTGCATCAACGCCAAAAACCGACCGGAAGAGAACTTTCCAGGAGCTTGTAAGCGAGTCAGCGAAGGGCCAAGCCTTTGCAGCAAAAGTTCAAGCTGAAGCTGCGAAAAAGGAGCGGCTATGATTCAGGCTGAATCCACCAGCAGAAATGCTGAAGGAGTTGGTCCAGATCACAATCAGGCAAACTCAGGCTATGGAAAGTTTACAAGAAAAATTCGTTTAGTTTTCTATTTTTATTTTAGTATGTTATTTCATTAAATGAGACTGAATTTTTTATTGAACTGAATAGATTTAATTTTTTTTTATAATGAAATAATGTTTTTTTTTGTTATTTGTTTTTGTTTATAATGTTTTGTTAATTTATAGTTTTTTGTTTATAATTAATAATAGCTTTATTTAACATTTTTATTAAATTTATATTGAAATGGAATGTATTAATTCTGTGAATAAAAATAATTTTTTTTTAAGAAATTAAAATTTCGTTATAGATTGTTTGCTACTTGTATTCTTATATTAGATGCTGCTGTAGAAAGATCGGCAAGCACAAGGTCTTCAACATTTGGGTCAATGGCATCTTCATCTTCGATTGGGATGAAGGAGAAATAATTTTTGTAAAATATGCAGACGTTATGAATTGTACAACATGCATTCACAATTTGTGTTGTCTTTTCTGCAGAATAATGAATCCCTCTTGATCCAATTATACTTCGGAATCTATTCTTCAAAACTCCAAAGCAGCGCTCAATGATGTTCCGAGCCTTACAGTGTTTTTCATTGTATCATCGCAGTAGCGTCAGATAGATTTCTATATGGCGTCACCAAGAAGGGCTGCAAGGGATACCCTGAATCGCTTAATAAGAAGGATAGAAATTTATTGTCAATACCTCAATTAAAATTGCTTTTTACTTCCTCCATAACTAGTATCCAGGTGTTCGACTTCCCATTGTTAAAAGCTAATAGAAGTTGGTGCTCTGCAGCACTGGTATTCCACACGAAGGAGTCATGGTTAGCTCCAGGATGCCTTATGTCAACAAATGTAATCACCATGTCGTGATCACATATCTTAAATCCGAATTGCATTGAAATGAGCATCTTAAAAAGGGATATAATTTGTATTTACTAGAATTACATTGATGCTATAAAATCCCATTCTATTGTAGTACAGATGTCTGAAATTTACTTTGGATGCTTTTATACCCACGTGGATGCCGTGCACACTATGCCAGGTATTCCACATTTATTGAAGAATTGCTCCTTCAAGTCGTTTTCTTTTTCCTCGGTCCTGCACATGCTTGCCCACTTATGGGAAAAATGCTCCTCAAAAATATTCAAGCATTCCCCATTTACTTTTGCAACCATCGACTGACGCATTGCTGTAACACTTTCGTTACCCACTGACTTTTGGTGGCTTCCGGTTGCAAGAAACAGTGGAAATGTGGACAGTTTCAATTGTGGTGGCAGGTGAGTATTGCGGTAGGTGTCCTTCATATGGATACTCACTTCATTGAAAATTTATTGAAATACTTCTTTGCTAACTCGAAAGTTTTTAACAAATCTTAAAGAAAATGATATTGTATTATTGGTTAATATTGTGTAAAGGTCGTAAATCATTCAGCATGTTATTTTTAGCAACAACAAAATAAAAATGTAGACAATGATTATAAATGGAAAAAATACCAATTAATACCACAATTTTTTAGCTTCATCTACCTCTAAAAAATTTTTTACAGTCCCAACACTGTTCGTAATGTTAAATATTAAGTAAACATACAAAGCAGTTCACATGTCCTTGAGGAATATTTTTGCCCGTGTAAACGTTAACGAAACATCAAAAGTGAACTGAAAGTGTTTTTCATGCAAATGTTTTTGTGTCTATATGCGGACTAAGGCAAAAGTAAAAATAATATCATGCGCCGCATAATCAAACAGCAACCATGTATGCTTCGTGGTCTGCCAATAACTGATAACGTGTTAGCTTTTGTGCTTTTGCCAACAATAATAGGAATCAAGATTGCGCCCACCAGAGAAGATTTTTCTAGATGTGACGTCAAAATAGTGCAGCTACGAGAAAAGATGACAAAATGGCTAACAAATTGAAAAGGAAAATACATAGAATAATTAAGAAAGTAACAGGGGGTCTCCACAGGCAAACGTTTTTATCTTGATAATGTTGTCAGGAAATATATTGCCAATGGAGAACGCATATTGCTCACAAAAAGCAATAATTATCGGAACAATTATCTTGACAAATTGCCTGCTATGATCTTACAGTTTGCTAATTTGACAGCCAATTTTTCATTTCTACTAGAAGCTGGTTTCGCTTTTATTATTCATTATTTTTTGCTTTTCTCCATCAATTTTTGCAGTTTCTTTGAGTTGTTAAGCACTTCATGCAGTGAACATTACATACTTACTTGACATAATCTTTTAAATGTGTTTATCAAGATGAAAAATACCCACACACAAATATTGCTACTATTAAAACTAATATCTGACACTCAAAATGACAGATGGTATTAAATAAATTTTGCCTGTGGAGACGCGGCATAAGGCAAACGTAAAATTTGTTCCGATGTCATTCACAGAGAATTCCAAAGCATGTTTAGGTAGTCTCAAAATTACTATGTGTCAAAATATCAATGAAAGAGAAATGTCAAAATCTGTCAAAATTATTAACTAATTAATTAATTTTTGATTATTTTAATTATTGTAACAACTAAAAAAATATTTACAAGTTGATGTAGTTAAAATAAAATTAGTAATAATCCAAAAGAAAGAATAAACAAATGCATGTGAGATGTTTAACCCTTATTTCAAAAAGCTGTCTTGTGATTTTCTTCTATACACTTATTTCAAAATTAGAAAAATCCTCTCTCGGATTGCCTTACTTTGTTAATTGTACTATAATTAAATTATTAATTATATAAACAATGCGGAATAATGAATGAATAATACTGTGACGTCACATTTTGTCAAATTCACTGAGAACCCATTAGAGGAAAAGATGGGCGCAAACTTAATATTCTGTCGTCTGTGCTTTCGCATAATATGCGCGTCAAACAGACGGAGTTTACCGCACTGTACCGTCGTACCGCGTCTGTTTGAGGAGGCCTTTAATCGTTGTTATCAGTATTGCCAGTCTAGCCTTTTTGAGGCTAGATCTATCTTTTTTTAGTTTGTTACTTAGCTTCGAAATTTAGGATATAGCTTCGTGGTTCTTTTCTAGCCCTTTCTTATTTTCAAACTATCTTTTTTCAAGAATAATACTCCATACATACAATACAAGGGTGGGTGCCGTAGCTCAGTGGTTAGTGTGTTCGCCTTCTGATCTGTAGGTCGTGGTTCAATACCCGGCTGATGCATAACAAATTTAATATCGAAAAGATTTTTCTTTCGAATGGTACCCACCTGTCGGCAAGCAATTGGCAATTCTTCCGACAGTAACAACTTGCCATGAAAAAGTTTCTAAAAAGAACTCTGTGACAAAGCTCAGAAAAAGTGATGTCACAAGTGTTCTGCCGTTCGGAACCGGCTAAAATAAGTAGGTCCCTTCTAATACTGTCCAAATTTAAGACGCACAACAGTAATGGAAGAGAAGCTCGGCCAATGAGCCCTTTGGGGCTTTAAGTGCCATTTTTTTACATACAATACAAGGGATTGTATAAATTCAGGAAAGGAATTTTTTATGAGAATTACCATCTATTAGTATCACGATTGGTCCAACATAACATATTTGGCGTCATTATCATTTTTTCTGTTAAATAGTTAGCTGTGGCAGCGCGGAATATTTGTTACAGGATATATAAGCAAAAAGTTCTTATATATCCTGTAACATAACTACATATAACTGCGACTTATGTAGCAATTTATCTGCGACTTACTATGGAACATATCCGCGACTTAAGGTTAAACTAGAAGGTGATACGCTGCGCGATAGTAACTGCGATTTAAATGGTAACTGCGAATTAAATAACTGCGATTTAAATGGTAACTGCGATTTAATTAGTAACTGCGATTTAGATGGTAACTGCATCTTATGTACGTAACTCGTAACATATCAGCGACTTAAGGCCTTGTTAGGCAATTATGTGTTACTAGTAATATAGGATCAGCAATCCACTGCGACTTGAAGTGCAACGACTCTGCGACTTGAAGCACCTTAATGAGAATTTATAGTGGCGTAGTATGCTTAGGGCATAGCGGCGATTTGAGTTGCAGGCAAAATTAATTAACAATTGCTGATCAAACACTGCAAGTGACAGGCGAATATTTATGTTACAATTGATCTGCGACTTGCTACGTAACATATCAGCGACTTAAGGCCTTGTTAGGCAATTATGTGTTACTAGTAATATGGGATCAGTAATCCACTGCGACTTGAAAGGCAACGACTCGGCGACATGAAGCACCTTAATGAGAATTTATAGTAGCGCATTATGATTAGGGCATAGCGGTGATTTGAGTAGCTTGCGATAATATTTAACTATTGCTGATCAGGCACTGCAAATGACAGGCGAACATTTTAGGGCAACTTATTGAATTATTCTAATACTGATTAGGCAATTCAGACTTTCTTTAAGCGTCTTTGATGTTCTTTAATTCCTCAGGTGGTGGCCGAAAAACCGTGACACGGAGGGAGAAGGAAGCAATAAGCGTGGAGGACTCCACAGCAAGCATAGGAAATTCGGAAATGGCAATCGTGGTAGAGGGTAGGAATATGCGGTCGGATATAGAGTATATTGTATCCCAAATTCAGCGTCAGTCCGACTGGTTGGCAGCTACTGCATCTGATGATATGAACGTCGAAATTATTAAGACTCGCCTCGATATTTTAACTAAGGCTTGGGAAAGATTTGAATTGAAATCTTGTGAGTTGCAACAGTGTTCACGAGATGAGTTGCAACAGGCGGATGATCTCGCACGTGCGCAGGAGGTTGAAGATGTCTACGTCCGGGCAGAGCTATGTCAGAAAATAAAAGCAATGGAACCAACACCTCCTACAGCATCGTGCAACCACGCTAATAATCATTCACTACAACTTCAATTTGCGGAATTGCCATTAGCAGATCGGCTTCCAATATTTCGCGGCAACCATCGAGAGTGGATTCAATTTCGAGACGTATTTTCGACTGAGGTGATACAAAATCCCCATCTCACGAATCTGCAGCGGCTTCGTCGGCTCCATAGCTGTGTTAAGGAGGAGGCAGCTAGAGCATTAGGTTATTGGCCGCAGCAAGACAACAGCTTTGTTGACGCATGGAAAACACTGTGTTTAGCATACGATAATGAGTATTTGTGCCATGCTGTGCATTGCTCAGCAATCTATGATTTGCCAGTTTGGCCAAGGGCTACCATGCCTCGATTCGGAATATGCTTGATATTACGCGCAACAGCATGCGTATGGTGGCGAGACAACTTGAAGCCGAGGAGCAACGCGACTTGTTTATATTAACCTTTCTGGAGTCCCGGTTAGACAGCGTGTCCCGTAGTCAGTGGGAGATGGTACGGCCTATAGATCGAATCCCAAATTTGCAAAGAGACTTCAATCAGAAGGCAAGACAGAGAGTGATGAGCAATTTATCGCAAATGTCGGTGCAATAGTTATAAAGGATGAATCCTTAGTGCACCGATACTCGTTTAATAAGAGCAACGGCTTGGGTGTTTAGATTCGCCCAAAATTGTCGAGCATCATTCGTAAACAGACGTAAACTACATTTGAGCGTTAAGGAACTCGATGACTCACTGAATTTCTGGATCAGACAAGAGCAATGGGACTATTTCGAAGATGCCATCAGACGGCTAAACCATTCTGGTCAGGGCCAAGGTTCAGCTGAGGGTGCTCGACTATCGAACGCGATTGCAATATTGGCTCCATTTCTTCAAGATGGTATACTGCGTATGAGTGGGCGCTTATAAGAAGCAGATTTACCTGACCGCCAGCGGAATCCCGCGATACTGCCCGGAAAGAGAAGATTGGTTTGGCTCATAGCTCGTTCAATACATTTGAAACTACTACATTGCGGAGCACAGCAGATAATAGCGACATTAAGACGAAATTATTGGGTCATCGGTGTACGAGCGCTAGCAAGGTCTTTGATTAAGAGTTGTATAATGTGCGAAAGGTTGAGGGCAAAGATGAGCGAACAAATGATGGGAAAACTTCCGGCTTGCCGAGTACGTCCATCACGCCCATTTCTGCATTCCGGGTGGATTATGCAGGGCCCATACAAGTGCGCCCAGATCGTCGAAGAGGAAATGTGATCATCAAAGGCTATATCGCGGTGTTCGTGTGCATGGTATCCAAGGCGGTACACTTAGAATTTGTATCACATTTGTCTACCAATGCCTTCCTGATGGCATTCATTCGCTTTACCTCACGTAATGGTCACTGTCAGCATCTTTGGAGCGATAATGGCACCAATTTTGTAGGAGCAGAGCGAGAGCTGGGTCGAATGTTACAGACTTGGTGAACCTCAGACCTCTTTGAGCAACTTTCAGCGCGACAAACCGAGTGGCACTGCATTACTCCAGCTGCTCCACATCAGGGAGGTCTATGGGAAGCGGCAGTCAAGGCGACTAAGCATCATCTGCGTCGGGTTATGGGCGCTCGACTATTGACCATTGAAGCGATACAGACATTACTGGCAGAGGTCAGTGCAGTCCTTAATTCACGTCCATTATGTGCCCAAAGCGCAGACCCTCGGGACTTAAATCCTCTTACACCCGGGCATTTACTAATTGGAGAAGCCTTGGTTCCAACTCTAGGTGAGCAAATTCCAGTAGAACGGCCGGAGAATCGGCTCAGCTATTGGCAATCTCGGCAGCTTATGGCGCAAAGATTTTGGAAATTATGGAGCGATAGCTATTTCCACGAGCTTCAACAGCATCCCAAATGGCAGAAGGCTAGGCAAAATATGAAGATAGGCGACTTGGTGGTCATTAAAAATGAAGCTACACCACCGACTTTATGGAAAATGGGACGAGTGACCGCATTACATCCAGGCAGCGACGGGTTAGTCCGCAATGTATCTATTTGGACTGGTCACAACACCATTAGTCGCCCTGTACAAAGGCTTTGTATCCTACCAGTAGAATCTGTTGAGCCTCGAGAAGCATCGAGTCTCAAGGCCGGAGGATGTTCGAGCGACAGGAAGCGGGCAGAATCGACATAGCAGTGAAGCGAGGCGGTTGTGTGGCGACGGAGACGATAAGGAACATACAGTTGCATTTCATTTTTTTTTTACAATCGAGAGCCATTGTATAGGAAATATAACCTAGTTTAATAAAATTTTTGGTTTTTTTGATTTCAGGCACTGCGAAGGCTACAATCACTCCAGCAGTGGGAATACTTTTTTTTTGAAGACTCAAGAGATGGTGGATAAATTGCTGAGAATCGAATATTTTCATTTGAAAAAATTACTTTGTATTCTTTATTTTTTTTTTATATTATATCTGCATAATTTAAAAACATTCGATGCAATACTTTTTTTTAAACAATTCACATAAATCACCTTTTTTCAGGCGGTCAAACTAGTTGTGCCCCTTAAGTGAACTCACAACTCACAAAAGCGTTTGCCTTCAGTAAGCTGGCAGCTTATATACCATTTTTCTAAAACTATCCACATACATATATGTTAGATCTACCCACATACCGACATATAACATACAATCCACAATCGATTTACTACATCTCAGTTGGCTCAATGTTCTAGCGTTCCACAATTATAAGTAATATTAATATAGATTGTGTATAGCACAACTTAGAGCAATGTTGGTATGTGTATGGATAAATATGTATTACACAATTTCGGAAAATATGTCGCGAGGCAAAATATGCATATATGCATATTTCATATTTTGGCTCGCAACATCACTCCATTCTCTCAGGAAGAAAAAATTATCATTATGAAATAATAATTTTTTCTTATAAGAAAATAGTTAAAATTATGCTTATTTTGTAAAATTAAGAACAATGTAAAACCTATGAAACTTATGGGGAATAATATTCGAAGTATAAAAGTAGAGTTACTGGTAATTCAATGATTATGGTGCCCATGATGACGATGTTCTTCTTGCTGGTTATTGTCTGCTGTACTTAGGTTTTTTCTAGTTTGGTTGTAGCTTTTGTTGTTGAAGATTAGTGGTGAAAACAGTACCTTAGTTTTTATCAAAGTTAGATTTTTGTTTCGGCAATAAGTGCGAGTTTATTTACATTGGGTTGATTTTCTGGCTGTTTTGTCATGGAAGCGTTATCTGGATTATTATAGTGGTTTAAGTGAAAGTTGGTTTGGTGTGTTTGTGGGTTGATGCTGGTGTCTAATGCGTCCAATGGTTTGATTCGACAGAAATTTTTTTTTATGTAATGCTACGCACTGCTAAGCAATATTGTCGATGTGAAACTCTGTACTGGTTATATATATATATATATATATATATATATATATATATATATATATATATATATATATATGTATATATATATATATATATATATGTATATATATATATATATATATATATATATATATATATATATATATATATGTATAAATATATATATATATATATATATATATACATATATACATATATATATATATAGAGAGAGAGAAAAAGATACAAGTAAAAAAAAGGGCAAAACACAATTAAATAACTATTTTATTTTGATTTTGTTTTTTTTTTCAATACATTTCACAATTTTTAATACATTTCACAAATATCAAAATAGATAGGACAAACAACTCACGTAAAATGGCAACTTCCTCACATCATGGCCCCGCGTGGCTGCGTCCTCTTCCAACAACAAAAGGAAGGCAAGAAGCGCCCGACACTCCGTCCTGAGCCGTGTGGGGGCGGGCCGAAAGGCCGTCCCTCGATATTCTGAATGAGCAATCGGTAGAAGACCTCAACCTCCTGACCATAGTCCCAAGAAATTTCATCTGGGTGGCGCAATTGCCAGTATAAGATCTCCAGAAGGGATAAGCCCTCGAAAGACAAGCCTTCTCGAGGCTCTCCGAAAAAATCTCTCAACCGTTCCTGCACCTCTCCACGACAAAGAACAGCGACAGCTAAGCTAGATCTGGTATCAAATGCCAAGCTTTGCAGAAATTGCCTTAAAACTAATCACATGACGAGTGAATGTACGTCAGCATACACATGTCAAAAATGTATGCAAAACCATTATACGCTATTGCACGAAAGTATGGCACCACGTGTTAGCGGTATCAGCGTGCATCACATGTGCGCGGAAAAATTGACTCCAGAGAAAATCATTGAAGAAGAAGCACCATTGGCACCAGTTTTACTAGCCACCGGTCGTGTCGGTGTACGGTCTTCGTCGGGACATTACATACGACTTCATGCGTTATTCGACAAAGGGTCTCAATCCTGGTTCATAAGCGATTTTGTAGCGCAACAATTCATTTGCGTAAAACTCGTCTATCAGTTCCAATTACGGGAACTGGTGGGTGCAGTGTTGGTCATTCCAAAGCCCTAGTGCAATGTTTAATATGTTCTCTCACAGAACCGAATTTTAGTGTCGAATGCTCGGCACTCGTTCTTCCGCGTCTAGATTACTGAGGGTGAGAACTGACTGTGAAGAGTTTTTTAAGCGAACGGTATGTCGAGATAGTCGCGGTCGGTACCACGTAACATACCCGTTCAAGCAATCTTGCGACTTATCCGTACTCTCAGATTCAAAGACAGACGCTTTCAAACTTTTTTGCATATCAATAAGCTCGTCTTCTAAATGATTCAAAGATGAACGATATGTATACAGCATTCATGGACGAATATATCAGCATCGGTCATATGGAGCGGGCGCTCGAAAACAAGGAGCCACAAGAAGTTTGTTATATTCCACATCATCGCTTATATACGGAAACCAATTACACTACAAAGTTACGCACTATATTTAACGCATCAAGGAAATACAAACATGGAATGTCACTGAACGACTGCCTTCACGTTGGACCCAAGCTTCAAAGCGATTTAAGCTCGATCATCTTGAAATGGAGAATGCATCGAGTTGGGTTCATGGCTGACATTGAGAAGTACTATAGCCAAATCCTTGTTAACAAAAGAAGCGCCGACATGCAATGCATTGCGTGGCGAGACCAGGAAGGTAATCCTACTATATATCGGTTGCTCACCGTAACATTCGGTATAAACTGCTCACCATATTTGACGATTAATGTATTCCATACATTAGCGGAAGATGAAGGGGAAGAATTGTCAACAGCATCGAAAATACTAAAGGAGTAGTTCTACATGGACTGTCTGCATAGAGAGGATACGGTAGATACTTCATTAGAAACCCAATATGAACTTCAACAGTTATTACAGCATGGAGGCTTCAACCTTCTGAAGTGGAATTCTAATTCCATCGAGTTCATTCAACGCCTTCACGTTAAGGACCGGGCACCTGATATATGTTGTAATCTCAATTTCGATCGTGAGACTAAAGTGCTCGGCCTCTACTGGGTTTGTGAAATTGTGAAAGAGATAGTATAACTTATAGGGTAAACGTAACATCCATATCAGACCCTATCACTAAGCGACAACAATTATCAGATGTGGCCAATATCTATGATCCACCTGGTCTTTTGGCGCCAATCGTCGTCACAGGGAAGAGGTTTTGCCAACAATTCTGGCTCTCCTGTTGTAGTTTGGAAGATCCACTGCCACCACCACTCCAGCGTGACAGGCGGCGGTTCCGAAATGAACTATTTGAAATTGAGAACCTCATGATACTCAGATAATACAGTAAAAACGTCTGTACAAAATGGTGAGACCGACACATGTAAAGAATATATAAAAAAAAACAACAAAATGCATATGACACCCGCACATAAGAATAAACATATTCCAGAAAATAGTTTAAAATAAAGTATATATATTGTAACGAGTATCGATAGTTGGTTACTCATCATTACTACTCTCGATAAAGGAAGATTCTGGGGTGTTGCCAACAGAGTATAAATAGAGCCAGTGTTGAGAAGTGAGAATCAATCTAATTCCGAACGTGATTGCGAAAACATTGATACAGAGGCAAAAGTTGCAAGTACATTAGAGTGTTATTGTAAATAGTTGATTGTAAACAGAGTTGATTGTAAATAGAGATTATTAAATAAATTGTTGCTGTAATAGTTGCATAGAATAAGTATTACAGTCATTATTAACAGAATCCAGTGATCGAACAAGGTAATTCAAACAGAATTAAACGCTCACAGAATAAAAACGTAACAATTGGTGTCAGAAGTGGGATTCTGTAAAGATGGTGAAAATTTACCAACTAAAAGTGGACCAGCTTAATAAGCCGTTGGTAGAGATGAATCTATCGTCATCAGGTGCAAAGGCGGAACTGCTGGTGAGGCTGAGGCAAGATATGAAATGAATACAAGAGTCAATTACATCGATTTGAATTGAGATCGCGAGTGCAACGGAGTAATGAGAGCCTTCAGGAATTCGCTTCCGATATTGAGCGCTTATGTCATCTAGCGTTCTCCAGTAATTCGGAAGAGTTCGTCGAAAAAATCAAAATAGAGGCATTCATAGATGGCATACGTGATGGAGAGACAAAGCGTGCCCTAGTCATGTCACCCAGGAATACTTATGCCGAAACAGTCAGTAGTGCCTTGACGTTTAAAGCCGCCAGTTTCATGTGTCGACCAATGCCACGGGTATGCCAACTAGAAACAGAAACAGCAGATCTGGTTGAAGCAGTGCGTCAGGCAGTAAAATCAGTAGTTCAGCCTGAAGGAAGAACAACAGGTCGACGCGAAAACAAGTTTACTGGTAAGTGCTTCGTTTGTGACAAACCAGGACACATGGCGCGTGACTGCCGTCTACGACGAAAGCGATCAAGATCGAATTCTCCAGGAAGACAAAAGAAGGAGAATAAGGTAGATAGTGATCGCTCCACTAACACAAATCCATCGTTATACTAAATCGAGTCAGTTCAGCGGGGCGTGAACTGACTCCGACAGTGGACTGCCCCATCATTCACATTTCACAACTACAGCGTGTGCCAAGCAGCTTGACTATTGGTGGAAAATTGGACAATATGGAATTCATGTTAACCCTGGATACTGGTGCATCACATTCGATAATCAAGAGCGATTTGGTAAAGAGGTTTGAGCCTTTAATGGGAATAAAATTGCGTACAGCAACGGGTGAGGATGCACAAATTCTGGGTAAGATAAAGAAACGAGTATCTATTGGAAATTACACGTGGGAACATGAATTCATTGTGGCTGACATCATCGATGACGTAATAATTGGTGTTGATTTTATGATTGACAACGGATTTACGTTAGATTTAAATCAACGGATACTGCGCTATGCAAATGTCGAACTACCATTGAACATCGGTTACAAGCGTAGTGGGAACATCAAACGAGTACTGACATGTCAACGCCAAGAGGTTCCAGCAAAATCAGAAGCGGTGATATGGGCACAGATGAATGTGGATGATGGGACAGGCAAGTTGTGGTTAGTGGAAGCAGATAAAGAAATACAAAATAAAAACATCATACTTGGTAGGACGTTAGTAGAACCTAAAGAAAATGGAATAGTACCGGTGCAAATATTAAATCCAACTAATACATCTACAGTTGTGAAGAAAGGAATGGTTATTGGTCATTCCCAGGAAGTTACTGCCGTAGTAGACTGCGAAAAGGGTTCGTCGATAAAAAGTGGAAGATCAGGAACTGTCAGAGCGGAAATAAAAGCACAGATGGAGGAATGGGCAGGTGTGCTTACCAAACAGCAAAAAGAAAAGTCTTTACAAGTATTGGAGAAGTACAGTTCAATCTTTTCTTCAAATGGAAAAACTGGAGGACGAACAACCATCGTGAAGCATCACATTGACACCGGTGATTCTAGACCAATTCGTCAAACACCACGACGAGTTCCATTGGCCAAAAGAGACGAAGCCATTAAGCTGATTTCCGATATGCAGAAACAAGGTGTTATTGAACCATCTGAAAGAAAGACTCTGCTCAGCACCAGTATTAGCGTATCCAGTACCTGGTCAAAAGTTTGTGTTGGACACAGATGCGAGTGGCTATGTAATAGGTGGTGTGCTCTCTTAGATCATAGATGGGCAAGAAAAAGTAATAACATTCTACAGTAAAATCCTGTCGAAGCCAGAAAGAAACTACTGTGTCACTCGAAGAGAGTTGCTCGCAATACTGGAATGTGTAAAGTATTTCCATAAATACTTGTACGGTCAGTCATTTCATCTACGAACTGACCACGCAGCGCTAAGGTGGTCATTGCAATTTAAAAACCCAGAAGGACAATTGGCGCGCTGGATTGAAAGGCTGCAGAGTTATGATTTGACCATCGAACATCGTAAAGGAGGACATCACGGCAACGCGGATGCTCTATCTCGTCGTCCTTGCAAAATGGAACGTAAACATTGTTCTCGAGTGGAAAGCAAGGAGCACATTGTCGACATACGACTTACGAATATATTGCCGGAGGAGTCATGGACCACCGAACGAGTGCAAGAAGATCAGCGGAACGACCCAGATCTCGTAAAGATTATGGAATACAAGGAGTAGGGCATACGTCCAGATTGGCAAGAAATGGCTAATGAGAGTCCAATAGCAAAGGCATACTGGGCGCAGTGGCAAAGCCTGCACTTACGAGACGGATGTTTATTCCGAACATGGGAAAGTGAAGATGGAAAAATCACTTATGATCTTCTAGTGGTGCCCAAGGCAAAAATAAATGAAGTAATAGCTGAGTATCACAATGCCTCCAGTGGAGGGCATTTGGGAATCACCAAAACCGTCGAGAAAATAAAGAAACGATTCTATTGGGTTGGATGTCATGACCATGTCGCTGATTGGATTCGGAAGTGTAAGCAATGTGCAATGGCCAAAGGTCCCACTAAGAAAAGTCGTGGTAAGATGCACCAATACACCGTGGGTGCTCCATTTGAGCGAATTGCTATGGACATAGCTGGGCCATTTCCAATAAGCAACGCAGGAAACAAGTATGTTCTGGTGGTTATAGATTACTTCAGTAAATGGCCTGAAGTATACCCCATTCCAAATCAAGAAGCTAGTACAGTTGCGGATGTATTCGTGAACCAATGGATTACTCGTTTTGGTGTACCGATGGAGTTACACTCAGATCAAGGTCGAAATTTCGAATCAGTTGTATTCCAAGAGATATTCCGTAGGCTGGGTATATACAAAACTCGTACAACACCTTTGCATCCACAATCTGATGGCATGGTAGAACGATTTAACCGTACCTTGGAGGAATATTTGAGAAAAGTCGTAGATAAATACCAAAGAGACTGGGATGTACATATACCAATGTTCCTCATGGCATATAGATGCGCACAACATGATACGACGGCTACTACACCGGCAATGGAAATTTTTGGAAACGAGTTAAGACTGCCAGCTGATTTAAAATTTAGAGTCGTAACACCAACGAGATCAACCGAAGGTAATTATACTAGCGAAAAGCGGGAACAGTTGGATGAAGTACATCCGTTGATCAGAGAGCGGTCGCAGATGATAAGCGATAAGATGAAGGCCAGGTATGACTTGAAAACAAATTCAAAAGGGTTTTATGAAGGAGAGCTTGTAATGCTTCATAATCCACAACGAAAGAAAGGCCTGTCTCCTAAACTACAGACTCATTGGGAAGGACCATATGAGATTATAGCAAAGATAAATGACGTAGTGTATCGTATTCAACGTGCCTGGAATAAAAGAGTAAAGTTTAAAGTAGTGCACTTGGAGCGACTTGCGCCATATCGAGGGGAAGTATAAAAACTTGTTCGGGACGAACAAGGTTAAGAGGAGGGCAGTGTAACGAGTATCGACTGACACTATTGGCAGCTTCGACATGAATGTCAACAAAAAGAAATAAGCGATAACCAGAACAAGCCAACGAGAAAGGAAGAGAAGAATCTCGATAAAGGAAGATTCTGGGGTGTTGCCAACAGAGTATAAATAGAGCTAGTGTTGAGAAGTGAGAATCAATCTAATTCCGAACGTGATTGCGAAAACATTGATACTGAGGCAAAAGTTGCAAGTACATTATAGTGTTATTATAAATAGTTGATTGTAAACAGAGTTGATTGTAAATAGAGATTATTAAATAAATTGTTGCTGTAATAGTTGCATAGAATAAGTATTACAGTCATTATTAACAGAATCCAGTGATCGAACAAGGTAATTCAAACAGAATTAAACGCTCACAGAATAAAAACGTAACAATATATATATATATATATATATATATATATATATATATATATATAAATATATAAATATATATATATATATATATAAATATATAAATATATATATATATATATATATATATATATATATATATATGGGTGCCGTAGCTCAGTGGTTAGTGTGTTCGCCTTCTGATCTGTAGGTCGTGGTTCAATCCCCGGCTGATGCGTAACAAATTTAATATCGATAAGATTTTTCTTTCGAATGGTACCCACCTGTCGGCAAGCAATTGGCAATTCTTCCGACAGTAACGACTTGCCATGAAAAAGCTTCTTAAAGAACTCTGTGACAAAGCTCAGAAAAAGTGATGTCACAAGTGTTCTGCCGTTCGGAACCGGCTAAAATAAGTAGGTCCCTTCTAATACTGTCCAAATTTAAGACGCACAACAGTAATGGAAGAGAAGCTCGGCCAATGAGCCCTTTGGGGCTTTAAGTGCCACATAAAAAAAAAAAAAAAAAAATATATATATATATATATATATATATATATATATATATTTATATATATATATATATATACATACATATTTTTTTTTTTTATACTATTTTCTGGAATATGTTTATTCTTATGTGCCGGTGTCATATGCATTCTGTTGTTTTTTTTTATATATTCTTTACATGCGTCGGTCTCACCATTTTGTACAGACGTTTTTACTGTATTATCTGAGTATCATGAGGTTCTCAATTTCAAATAGTTCATTTCGGAACCGCCGCCTGTCACGCTGGAGTGGTGGTGGCAGTGGATCTTCCAAACTACAACCGGAGAGCCAGAATTGTTGGCAAAATCTCTTCCCTGTGACGACGATTGGCGCCAAAAGACCAGGTGGATCATAGATATTGGCCACATCTGATAATTGTTGTCGCTTAGTGATAGGGTCTGATATGGATGTTACGTTTACCCTATAAGTTATACTATCTCTTTCACAATTTCACAAACCCAGTAGAGGCCGAGCACTTTAGTCTCACGATCGAAATTGAGATTACAACATATATCAGGTGCCCGGTCCTTAACGTGAAGGCGTTAAATGAACTCGATGGAATTAGAATTCCACTTCAGAAGGTTGAAGCCTCCATGCTGTAATAACTGTTGAAGTTCATATTGGGTTTCTAATGAAGTATCTACCGTATCCTCTCTATGCAGACAGTCCATGTAGAACTACTCCTTTAGTATTTTCGATGCTGTTGACAATTCTTCCCCTTCATCTTCCGCTAATGTATGGAATACCTTAATCGTCAAAAATGGTGAGCAGTTTATACCGAATGTTACGGTGAGCAACCGATATATAGTAGGATTACCTTCCTGGTCTCGCCACGCAATGCATTGCATGTCGGCGCTTCTTTTGTTAACAAGGATTTGGCTATAGTACTTCTCAATGTCAGCCATGAACCCAACTCGATGTATTCTCCATTTCAAGATGATCGAGCTTAAATCGCTTTGAAGCTTTGAAGTGCGTAACTTTGTAGTGGAATTGGTTTCCTTATATAAGCGATGATGTGGAATATAACAAACTTCTTGTGGCTCCTTGTTTTCGAGCGCCCGCTCCATATGACCGATGCTGATATATTCGTCCATGAATGCTGTATACATATCGTTCATCTTTGAATCATTTAGAAGACGAGCTTATTGATATGCAAAAAAGTTTGAAAGCGTCTGTCTTTGAATCTGAGAGTACGGATAAGTCGCAAGATTGCTTGAACGGGTATCTTACTTGGTACCGACCGCGACTATCTCGACATACCTTTCGCTTAAAAACTCTTCACAGTCAGTTCTCACCCTCAGTAATCTAGACGCGGAAGAACGAGTGCCGTGCATTCGACACTAAAATTCGGTTCTGTGAGAGAACATATTAAACATTGCACTAGGGCTTTGGAATAACCAACACTGCACCCACCAGTTACCGTAATTGGAACTGATAGACGAGTTTTACGCAAATGAAGTTGTTGCGCTACAAAATCGCTTATGAACCAGGATTGAGACCCTTTGTCGAATAACGCACGAAGTCGTATGTAATGTCCCGACGAAGACCGTACACCGACACGACCGGTGGCTAGTAAAACTGGTGCCAATGGTGCTTCTTCTTCAATGATTTTCTCTGGAGTCAATTTTTCCGCGCACATGTGATGCACGCTGATACCGCTGACACGTGGTGCCATACTTTCGTGCAATAGCGTATGATGGTTTTGCATACATTTTTGACATGTGTATGCTGATGTACATTCACTCGTCATGTGATTAGTTTTAAGGCAATTTCTACAAAGTTTGGCATTTGATACCAGATCTAGCTTAGCTGTCGCTGTTCTTTGTCGTGCAGAGGTGCAGGAACGGTTGAGATTTTTTTGGATAGCCTCGAGAAGGCTTGTCTTTCGAGGGCTTATCCCTTCTGGAGATCTTATACTGGCAATTGCGCCACCCAGATGAAATTTCTTGGGACTATGGTCAGGAGGTTGAGGTCTTCTACCGATTGCTCATTCAGAATATCGAGGGACGGCCTTTCGGCCCCCCCCCCCACATGGCTCAGGACGGAGTTTCGGGCGCTTCTTGCCTTCCTTTTGTTGTTGGAAGAGGACGCAGCCACGCGGGGCCATGATGTGCGGAAGTTGCCATTTTACGTGATTTTTTGATATTTGTAAAATGTATTAAAAATTGTGAAATGTATTGAAAAAAAAACAAAATCAAAATAGAATATTTATTTAATTGTGTTTTCCCCTTTTTTTACTTGTATCCTTTTCTCTATGGTTTTATCTTTGTCCTCGTTGTTTTGACTTGCCGCTTTTCAATTCTTTTGGTGGAAAGGTTTTATTAGGTTATTATGATACTTTTAGCTTTTTCGTCCGATGTGAAGATTTACTGTTACTGGACTTTTTGAGTTTATTATTTCGTAGGGTCCAGTCCAAATGGGACTAAATTTGTTTTTCCTCGTTTGATTTTTTAATAAAAACTTTTCTCCTACTCTAAAACATATCGGGTGTATGTTCTTGCCGTACTGCCTCTTGGCGTTTTCCTTTGCGTTTTCTTGATTTTCCTTAATTAGTTCGTGGGACCTCTGTATTTGATATTTTAATAACTTATTTTGGTCTTCTGCGTTGTACAATGGTATTCTTTTGGTTTTTAGATTTGTTGGTATGTCGGTGTTAAATCCGTATAGTATGCTGAAAGGTATTCGTTTGTATTGTTGTGAACATGCATTGCTGACACCAACCACTGCTCCCAATTTGAACCATCTTCTTTAACAAAAATCCTAATATATTCTGCTAAGGGTCTATGGCTTCTTGCTAGAGAACCGTTTGCTTGTGGATGATATGGCGTTATATGCAATTTTTTAACACCTAGCATCTTGCATGTATCTGAGAACAATTTTGATGTAAAACTTGTACCATTGTGTGTGACTAAAAATTTTGGTATGTTGTAACGTGTAATAACCTCGTTGTAAAAAGCTTTTGCTACTGTGCTAGATTCTGCATCAGGAATAGGTACATAAATGAAAAATTTTGAAAAATCATCTTGAATCGTAAGAATGTATTTATTTCCCGATGTGGTTTCTGGGAGAATTCCCACCATATCCATATAAACCTTTTCAATGATCTTGAAGGCGTGTCGGTCAATATCATTGGCATTTTGGAAAGCCTTGAACTATTGTTGATTTAGCATTTTTTACAATTTTTTACATAATCTTTAATTTGGTTACGAAAAAGTGAAAAAGGTCCCTTCTAATATTGTCCAAAATTTAAGACGCACAACAGTAATGGAAGAGAAGCTCGGCCAATGAGCCCTTTGTGGCTTTATGTGGCCACATATTTATTTATTTTTTATACTCCTCCATCTATATTGTCTTGCAATTCTGAAATAAGTTTTCAGTGCACCATGATGTCCTCCTAATGGTGAATCGTGGAAATTGCGTAGTACCGTCATTATGTCCTTTTCATTGGTGACCAGCTCCGCTTTTTCATTTTCTGTATTATCTGCTTTCTTAACTAGGTCCTGTTCGTCGTCGAAATTTCATTCAGGTTCTTTTGTATTTTTGTCTTCAACCTTTTTTTTTCTTCCCATAGAACGAGTCTTAACCATAGCTACTTCAGGTTTTGGCTGTGGTACTCTGCTGAGTGCGTGTGCATTTAAATTTCTTTTACCTGGTTTATAAATTATCTCAGAATCAATTTCGGATAATTTGTGCCTGAAACGTGCTAAACGGGATGTCTGATCCTTTAGGTTTGCAATTCCTCGTAGTAGCTGCTGGTCGGTGTAGATCTTGAATGGTCTATCGAGTTCTTCACAGCCCACATGATGGCCAGCAATGCCTTTTCGATGGTGGAATACCTTTTCTCAGTATCACTGAGCGCCCTGTTCGCAAAGGTCTACCTTTTCCAATTTCACATTGCGATAGAATTGCACCAACAGTTTCGTTGCTGACATCAGTTATTAACACAAAAGGTTTAGAAAAATATGGGTAGACTAAGATTGGTGGAGAGCAAATTGCTTGCTTCAAATCTTCAAAAGCTTTCTGATATTTTTCTGTCTATTCAAATTTCGCGTCTTTTCTGAGTAGTTTGTTGATTGGCAGTGCAATACTAGCCATATTCTCAACAAATTTTCGGTAATTATTTACTGACCCTAAAAATGCCTGAACATCTTTCTTATTTTTTGGCTCAGTAATATTTTTAACACATTCCACCTTACCAGGGTCTGGTAACGCTCCTTCCTCAGTGCATTTATGGCCTAGGTAAATTATCTCTTTTCGTAGAAACTGGCACTTCTCTGTATTTAACTTCAAGTTATGTTTACGTAATAGTCCAATACTCTTCGTAAACGCGACTCATGTTATGCCAAGTTCCGGCCATAGAGGACGATGTCATCCAAATAAACAAAAAAATCTATACCTTGAAGTCCTGTTAGTACATGTTTCATTAGTCTTCGGAAGGTGGCAGGGGCTCCTGTTAAGAATTCTATTATATTGAATTCATAGTGCCCGACATTGTTCAATTTTCTGAAATCGAGCCTCCATTTTTTTTTTAAATCTCTCCCGCCTTCTTTGGAAATAAATGATTGGAGAATTCCACGGAGAACAACTGGGAACAATTACTTTGTGCACTTCTGGTAGTCTGTACTGTCTTTAATTGATTGGCATCTGATCTGTCTTTGTGGTATTGTGTGCGCTATACCTGTTGTATAAGACAACCTGTCGCATTCTAAGAAAAATAAATCGTGGCATAACTTAAATAGGTCTTTTATGGATCTCTCGATGTTTAAGTTTAGGTGTAGTTTAATTGTTTCTAATATTTTGGAAACCCTTTCGTAGTTATCCGTTTCTTAACGCTATTTATTTTGTTATCTATGTCGTATTCTACGTGTTCAGAATGATCAAACTTAATTATACTTATTTTGAGCTCGTTGTTTACAATCAACGAATCTGTGTTCGTGTTGAGCATTGGGACATACACTGTGTTGCCCGTCACACTGCCCAACATCTCCCCCAAGTATATTCCAGGAGATACTTCCTGTACAACTTCACTGGTGTGGAATATTCTATTAGTCTCGTTCAACGACTTGGGAAGTAAAATCATCAAATGCTGTTTTCGCTCACCGAAGAAAAATAAGCTTCTTTTTCATAGTATTGAGGACCGATCGGTTCCATATGTTGTCTCTACCTAGGATACCATCACAAGGTATCCCTCTCTATTCAGAGATTAAGTGTAATTCCAAAATCAAATCTTTAGTCCTTTCATGTTGGACTGCTATTAACCCTAACGTAAGGACAAATCCTCCGAATGCACCACTAATATTTCTCCTTGAATTTCCTATCTCGCAAGAAGAGCAGCTGTCCAAGCCACGGCTTCGGCCACATATAACACTCAAGCGCGTTCCTTCAGTGACGTGGCAAAGGACCACCTTATCTTTTCCGTTATTGTTAGGAACCATGAAGATGGAGCGCTGCCATTGTCCTGCGCAGTCCAGCGATAGGCAGATCTCTTTAGAGAGGCCACCACGAATGTTGGGGAGATCTGGCCTAACGCACGGGTTGGAGCCGTTCCTAGGGACTAAGTCCCCAATAGACCCAGGTCACGCGCCTGGATTCTAGCAGAGCCTTTAGATCCTAAACGATCTTGGACCACATACGGCTCGCAAATCCATCCCTTCTCATAGACGATTGGAGGGTAGTGAAGGTGAGAGAGGCCAAGGAGAACTCAAGACAGGTCGTTGTGATCTTGAATGATCAATCTTTGGCACCTCTCGCCAAACAAAAAAGGGGTAATAAGCTATGCCTTCTCCCAAATCAGTCGGATGAGGACGACCTACTATGCTACGATATCAAAGACACCAATACCACGGTGACCGAGGCGTCTGTATTAAATATTGCAAGGAAGATGCTCAGTTTAGTGCAGATTATGCGCATGCCAAGCTTCCCAATCTTTGGACTATACTACGTTCCAAACGCTACAAAGCCTTCCTACTAACTGATTACAGCGACAAGGATACTGTAACCATTGCGTCAGGTCATCAATCCCATATATATTGGCTGATTTGTGCGTACATGGCTCACGACCATACTGAGCCCCCACCTCACCCCATAATATGAAAGGCAGTTCGGGAGGCGGAGAAACGCGAGGCGAATCTGGCGATGGGAACCGACGCCAACGCACTATGGCAGCTCACACAACAACGATCGAGGTGAGTCACTTTTTGAATATATTATTAATTCTAATAATGTTAATTAATATTATTATTAATTAGTTTTATTATTATTATTAGTTTTAGATATCACCTTTACGACTCTTCGGACTCTCTAGTGAGGGAATGGAGAGTTGACAAAAAAAAACTCTTTTTCGGATCATAGGTGTAGTAGCTTCCGCCTTGATATAAGGCCACCAAAGCAGACACCATTTTTAAATAGCAAACACACAAATTGGGATAAGTATAGGGCCACCCTAAATAAATCCATCATTCACATGGTGCCCTCAAGCCTGCAAAATGAGCCATAACTTGAGCCTGTTGTTCAACAAATTACAGAAGCTTGCAGGAGAGCTATTGTAGCGTCCTGTCCAATTAGAAGGACTCCAAATAGTGGCAACTTTATAAGGAGAGCCTACGAGTGTTTAAAAAGGAAAGCATAATCATGGAATGACTTTTGCAGTAACATAGAGGAATTTTCAGAGGTAAGCCGCCTACGAAGGATTCTCGCAAAGAATCCAGTTACACCCAGCTTCATTATGAAGACGGATGGTGATTGGACTACTTCAAGTATAAAAACTCTTCGGGTATTAATTGATACCCATTTTCAAGGCTGATCGTAATAGAACTACCTACGACGTCTCGCACAAAATAATCAATAAAACAAAGATTAATTGGGCGATAAATAATTTTAAACCAATCAAGTCACCAGGGCCTGATGGTATTATAGCCGTGGACATGCAGAAGTGTGCGGATCTTTTAACACCTTGGTTGGAGGTAATCTTCTCTGCATGACTAAGGCTATGTTATGTCCCCAAGACCTGGCTAAAAGTAAACGTGGTGTTTATCCCTAAAGGCTTAAAAACCAAGTGATTTCAGACCTATAAGTCTATCACCCTTCTTATTGACAACTCTTGAAAGATTACTGGATGTGCACTTAAGGGGCTCTATAGATGCTAAGAATATCTCTTCATTGCAACATGCATATAACAAAGGCAAGCCCTTCACTCACTTGTGCAGAAGATCGAAACATCTATGCACTGCAAAGAATATAGCCTGGTCACATTTCTAGATATTGAGGGGGCCTTCAATAACATAAACCCAGAAGCAGTCGAAAACTCTCTTGCTATGCTTAACCTTAACCATCAATGAAGTTCTCATATCATTAAAGGCCACGGGCTGCAAAGCGGTGGCTTATGCAGATGACGTGGCAATTGTGGCATCGGGAAAATATTGAAATACACTCACCGAAGTGATCCTGTTCAAATGGGTTTCAAACTCTGGTCTGGCTATCAACCCTGCTAAAACTGAGCTAGTCCTCTTTACTAGAAATCATAAAATACCTATTTTTACCTTAGCTAGAATTGGGAGAACTAGTCTAAAGCTAACTGAACAGGCGAAGTACTTGGATATAACTGTAGATAGAAAACTAAGTTGGAAACCAAACACGGAGGAAAGGGTTCATAAATCAACAGCAGCACTCTATTCCTGTAAGAAGGCCATAAATAAAAGATGGGGGATGAGGCCTACAATCGTATCATGGCTATACTGCGCCGTCGTCAGACCAATTCTTTTTTACGGAGTAATAGTCTGGTGGGAATCCTTAAATAAGGAGGTACATAGACGGCTAATAGACAAGGTTCAAAGGACGTCTGCGGTATTGACAATATTCACTCTAAGAACCACCCCGTCAAAAGCACTCTACTCGCTATTGCATCTACTCCCTGTGGATCTATTTGGAAAGAGAGAGCGCTTTCCACTACAATTCTGGATGCCATCGACTATACTATTCCCATGCCATGCTTTGACAATAGATTCTCAACCCACATACCCTCGAGTGAAGAATGGAATAGAGATATTGTCAACGAAACTGGAGTTTAATAGGTACAATTGTTCACAGACGGCTCCAAATTAGAGGGAAGGGTAGGAGGTGGCGTCTTTTCTGATTCCTTACGCGTTAAGCCCAAGTTCCGATTACCCGACTTTTGCAGTGTGGCAAGTGCTCTCACAGAAGTCTTCCGTTTAGAAAGGAACGTAAAAGATTGCTCTTGTGTGAGAGCTGAGATTTGAAAATAATATAAGATGTTATTACATTGTGCAATTCTTGGAATACATAATTTAGGAAAAGTGCGCTACAAATTGCGCAATTATACAGTAGGTACAATAATATTCGTGTGGCCCGAATTAAGCCTTAAGTTTTGATTTGCCACAATTTCGGTTATATATATGGTGTATATATTTGGCACTAGTGGAAGACGAAGTTTTTGTTGTTGACTTGCAATAACGACGGCTTGCAGCTGACTGCAATATTGATATGTAATATCAAATGCAGGTATATTTTTGATAACATAATCGTTAATATTTGAACAACAACAAACAAAACAAAATCAAAAGCGAAAGATGAGATGGGGTTTCGTTGTTAATTACTTTGTTCAACGTAATTGGTGAATATTACTTACTTAATTAATTACTTACTTACTTATGTGGCCATAACAACCGAAAATCGATTTAGGCCGAATGCTGGTATGCTTCGCCAGCCAGCTCTTTCCTTCGCTTGTTTCCATTCTGTAATTTTGTTGAAAAAAGAGAATTTTTAATTTAATTTTTTAACTTCGATCCTAATACATTTTTTAAATAATTATGGCTAAAAGTTATTAAGGAATATTTCATTTTAATTTTTGTATACAAATTGTATTGATAGAATAATTATTACAGCCGCAACGATTTTTTAAACAATGCTTGTTGCCTTATGGCTTGTACAGTCACAAATCGTTCGTTTTAAAGCAAGCATAAATCATTTCGCATGAGCACTTCGTTGTGTTAGGTCGTGTGGTTGCTTTGCTAAAAATTGGACATTTGCTATAATGGCAAGAAAATTTAAGGACATTAAAATAGAAAAAATTTTGAGAAACTGCGAGAACTCAGATTTATCCGTTTTAGATGACTCAGAGAACCCGATGTTTTGCTTGACGCATTTGATAAAAATTATACGTTTATGGAAGAAGAACTTTCTCGTGAAGATCAATATGAAGTCAATATTCAAAATATTGGAGAAGGTGGATACGAAATTATAGCTGAAGATTCTGTTACTGATAATCTCACTATTTCCCCAAATGAAACTCATAACTTGAATCTCAAGAAGATGGAAGACTTTCGTTGGAAGAAAATCTCTTGTTAACCCCAGTGGCATATTTTACAGAAACGTATCTAAATATAACACTAAAGGAACCTGAAAATATTTTTTGGATTACCTTACAAAAGAGTTTCTAAATAAAGTTATGCAAGCGATGGCTTGCTTCAATGGCAAAAACAGGAACTATACCAGAAAACAAAAACTACAAACTTTTTTTTGATAATTACTTTTCGACACTTAATTTATTATTATTTTTGCATCAAAAGGGAGTTTGGGCAACTGGTACCATTAGAGGCAATCGAATTGGTAAAATTCCTCTACGAACTGAGAAATAGTTAAAAAAGGAAGGGCGAGGAAGTTTTGAGTCAAAAGGGGAGTAAATATCTTTCTTATAAGATGCCTTGACGGAGGCATCGTTCAACTCGTTTCGTCTTTATATGGAAAGGAACCTCTGAAAACAGTGTCACGATTTCGTTCTGAAACAAAGGAAACTATTTCTATATCACAACCCAACGTTGTAGCTATGTACAATAAAAATATGGGAGGAGTTGATAAACTAGATTTCATCCTCTCACTGAATAGAATATCAATTAAGTCAAAAAAGTGTACCCTTAAGATATTCGACAACTTTATTCATATGTCTATATGCAATTCATGGCTAAATTACAGAAGATATTATGAAGAGTACAACAAGAATTCGCTGAAAAGTTTGGATCTGTTACATTTGCCATATCACAAGACAATGATGTTGCTGATTGTCCTATAGCCGTTTTTAATCAACACGCATGTACTCGTAAACGCAGGCGCCCAAAAACTGCATCAGTTGAGGATAACATAAGCAGTCTATCAACTTCTCGGAAAAAATTCGAAACAGCTCCATATCATTCTTTGCGGTTTGATAGTAATCAGCATTAGCCAAAATATACCATGGGAAAAACCATATACAAATTCAAAGGATGCACAGGATACACAAGATACAAATGTTCAAAGTGTGGCGTTCACTTGTGCATTCCCAATGAAATTCGCAATTGCTTCAAGGAATATCATTATAATAAATAAGATGCTTCTATAATAATATTTAGGCTGAATGAATATTTTATTATATAAATAGTTTTGTTTTTACATATGCATACAATTATTATATAATTTTGAGTTTATGTATTTCTAATATTTTTATTTAAAATTAAAACAGAAATTAATAGAAATTCAAAATACTACCTTTTTCTATACCGTTGAAGGAAATTGTTGCCATATGACAACAATCCAAAAAACAAGTTTAGGTAAAAAATTTTTTTAAATTATTATGCAAGGTTGTTATCATATACATATAGAGAAAGAAACTGAAGAATTTTGAATTTTAACATTCCCCAATAAAAATCTGTAGCGAAAGAGTTAACTAATATTCTTAAGCCTAACTAAACCTAGATTGTTTCAAGAAAAAAAAAATGGTTAAGACCTAACTGAACCTATATTTTTCAACAAAAAAAAAAGTAGGACGCATGATATTGTGACAGTGTTTTGCCAAAACCTTAACTATTGGAAAGAAAAGTAAAGGAAAATAATATTTTTCTTATTCTGCATATTTTTCCACCTCCAGCAGGTAACAAGCGGCGTTTGCGCAAATATCGCTGGACCTACTGCTGATAAAGGCGCAAGTTAACAGCAAGTAAGTCACCGCATTGCCAAGGCACTGAATTTTACTGTAAATTATCATTGTGAACAATTGAATTTTTCATATTACATTATACATGTACTTAATTAAATACATTTTTGAAGTCTTCTTGTGAAAAGAAAAAGAAAAAATAAAATAAACGAATTATTGTCTTGCGAATGCGGTAGTGTTGTTTGTTCCTTTTCGGTAACGTACGGGATAGCTGAATATACTCTCACGCAATGGTAAGGAAAGGAAGGAGGCAAACCCATCTCAAAGCATAGCGTAAATCTTTTGTTGTTGTTGGTTAGTATTACGTTTGGTTTTGGAGTTCCATTCGCAGGGATACCCCTTCGCTAGGATACCCAGATGGTGTCCCTTTGGTTCATTTTGCTGTTTTTTTGGAGGAATTCGATTTTTAATTGTCCGATTGTCTGTCCGAATAAGAGTGGGGACTTACGAATGCCCGAAATGATTGTCCGTCCAATCAGGAATACATCCCAATAATCTCGAGCTGTATTTACGTGTAGCAATCAAATTGTTGTGCTGGTTTTGTTTTTTGTAGCATCTTCTACACAGCTTAAAGAAGTGCATTAATTTTCTTTATATATGTACGTGTGCTAATGTACAAGCGAGGAGCAAGAACCCCGACATTGCCGACGAGCTGAGACCAAGAAGCACTAGCATGCAAGCCCGCTCCGAGCACATTAGTAATCGGTCTGTGACATATTAACGAACGTGGCTCCCCGGAGATCAAGTCGTAGTTTTGGGGCTTTCCTAACCAAATTTTATTTCTTATGGCTAACTTTAAATGGGTCTGGAATTAGTGCGATTTCGGGCATAAGCCAAATTGCCTAACCAACTATCTGTATTGTTCGTGATCTTTCATTATGTTATCTTGGAATATGGGATTAGCAGGTTTAGATATTGCGTATGTTTAGCTAACCTATTATATATTAAATTTCATGAATGTTGTGTTTCCTTTTGATTTTGGAATTATATGTTAACTACCGATACTACAACCGATAAAATAAGACTAAATGAAATTTAAATACATTTTACAATTTTGGGGGGACATGTTTCGGATTAACCAGGAATATCATTAGTTTTGAAACATTAACCCATGATATATAAAATTTATACCAATGTGGGAACCGAAACGACTAAAGGGTTTCTATGTTTTTTCCGTGGATAGCCTACAGTAGATTCGGGATTCCCAATACTAATGTTGTTTCATAAAGTTTTCATGTGTGCACTGTTCGGGAAGTATTGGAATTAGTCTGAATGAACATACCACATTCAGCTAGCCAACTTCGAGAATTACGAGGGCGGATTGATAATGAAGCTACCTAAGTAGGAAAAAAGCATTTTTTTTTTCAAAAACCATTTATTTCTCAACATAGTCTCCTTTTACTTCGACACACTTAGTAAGACGATATTCCAACTTTTTTATACCATCTGAATAATACGATTTTCGGACCCCCTCAAAATACGCCTTATTTTCGGTTATCACTTCTTCGTTTGAGCTGAATCTTTTTCCTGCGAGCCATTTTTTCAAGCTTGGAAACAGGAAAAAGTCACTCGTTGCTAAATCTGGACTATAAGGTTGATGATCAACCAATTCGAAGTGTATTTCATGTAATTTAAGCATCGTATCTAATGCTGTGTGAACCGGTGCGTTGTCTTGAAGAAAGAGTACTTTTTTCTTCTTTAAATGTGGTCATTTTTTTCTTAGTTGCATCATTCAATTGATTCAATAATGCACGATATTACTTTCCTGTGATTGTGGATCCTTTTTCAAAATAACCGATAACCGAGTGCATCCCAAAATACAGTGGCCATAACCTTGTCACCCGATTTCACTGCCTTCGCCTTCGTCGGAGCACTTCCACCAGCTTCCACCCATTGTTTCGATTGATTTTTGGTTTCAGATGTGGTTTTATCAACAGTTATTAATCGACGCCAAAAATCAACAGGATTACGCTTTATCATGTCCAAACACCGCTGTGAAGTGGTCTCTCGAACTCGTTTTTGTTCGACACTGAGCAAACGCGGCACCTATCTTGCCGATAGCTTTTTCATATGTAAATGTTCATGCAAAATATTGAAGAACACACGTTAATATGAGATGTTTACCATTTCAACAATCTCACGCAACTTGACTCGGCGATCATTTATAACGATATCGAGGATTTTCTTAATATTTTCTTCAGTAACCACCTCTTTTGGCCTTCCTGTTGATGGTATTATTGCAGTGCTTGTTCGGCCGCGTTTAAATTCAGCAATCCAATATTTATCCGTAATATTTATCGAGCTTTTCTTTTGTGTCTTTCGCCGTTTTCCCTTTCAAATAATAGTGTTTAATCATTGCACGAAATTCGCTTTTTTCCCTTTTTTAAGAAACACGAAAGTTGATTACTTCAAACGACTACAACAAATAAACTAATTGATGAATTTGGGTGAAATTTTAACAGCTGGCGTTTGAAAGATCGCAATTTCAAAAAACAAAAAAGTTTTTGTGTTTGTGCTGCCTTTTTCGTACTTAGGTAGTTTCTTTATCAATCCGGCCTCGTATGTATTCACGTCTCATAGAGATATTGCGATTTCAGCGCTTGGAATATATATTAACGTAATATAGTGAAATCTACCTGCGACTTAACCTGAAATTTTTTTTGGGAGATCGTTGTTATGAATTTATAGTCCTTATAATAATTAATGCCTAGATCATGAATAGTATAAATATTTTTTTCAGCACACAATTTATAATTCCTTTTTTTTCCAACGTAGTAAACAACCCACAACAACAAATCAAAGTTTCCGAAAAAAAGGAAAACAATCAACCAACTACTAGTATTAGTATTCGTAAAACATAAATAAAAATTGTTCAAGAAATCCAATTTGTATCTTAACTGAAATTTTAATCAAGTTTTGTCAAGTATAGGTATATAATCAATTTTCGGTTTATCATTAATCGACGAGAAAATGTTCATTGACACTCGCTCACTGTTACCTTGTACACGATGGCAGTTCGCCATAGTGGTGAAAACCTCGACAATATCGCCGAAGCTGGCAACGTCTGCTCGATTTGTAACGAAGAAACGACTGATTCTAATTTCGCCACTACGCCCTGCCAGCATAGTTTTCATCGGTCTTGTATTAGAAAATATCGACCATTGTGTCGAACCGTATGTGACACTCAATCGTTAAAAAGCTTTCACGAACAGGAACTGCGTCCGATTATTTAACTTCAAGTGGCGCTATTCCGAGGATTTATTATTTAAATTTAAGGGGTCCAAAGCTGTACAAAGTTGTCAGGCTAATTTTGCCGACACTCGGTTACCTGCTAATGCTCGCCGAGGCCGTTAGAACAGTGACGATCACCGTCAATCGAATTTGAAACTGCGTAGATTGCAACAAATGATAGACACACCCAGTCAACGGCAACGGGCGAATATGACTCATGAAATCATGGAGGTTGTAGGCACATTGATTTCTCAGTCCCTAGAAAACCATTTGCAACACTTGAATTTGAATAGCCATACAGACGACAAACTAGAGAGCCTCGAAAGTTCCACCAAATTCCGCTATATCCAAAATCTAGACCATTGACAGCCATTCTCTACAGAGAATGGTTACATTCATTTTAAACGACTACCATTTTGACTGAAAATATGAACAAATAGTTTTCAAAGAATGTTATCGATTGCGTTGAGTAGGTTGCAAGCATCAGCATTTTTGTATGTAGATAATATAATTGTTTTTAGTTCAAGCTTTAAGGAGCACAATAGCAATTTGGTACAGGTTTTGAAAAGGTTACGAAGGTACAATGTAAAACTTATCCCGTGCAAGTGTAATTTTCTAAGACCGAAAATAGTTCATCTTGGGCATTTGGAAACAGTCCAAGATAAACAGCAGATATGAGCAAATATAGTGTAATAAAAGATTATCCAACTCCAGAGAATACTGATGAGGTACGAAGATTTGTAGCTTTTTGCAATTACTACAGGCGATTCATTCAGAATTTTGCTGAAATAGCCAGACCTTTAAATAACTCACTAAAAAAGAAACATATATATATATATATATATATATATACATATATATATATATATATATATACACATATATATACATATATACATATATATATATATATATATATATATATATATATATATATATATATATATATATATATATATATATATATTTAGCTGGACAAACAGTTGTGCAGTTGCATTTAAGACTTTGAAAGAAAGATTGATCACATCTCCAATTTGAAGTTACCCAGATTTTGCAAAACCATTTATTTTGACAACTGACGCAATAAACTACGCATTAGGATCTATTCTATCACAAGGAGATGTAGGTAATGATAGACCTATAGGATATGCGAGCAAATCGCTCAACAAACCCCAGTTAAATAAAGCAGTTATAGAAAAGGAGTTACTAGAAATACATAGGGGAATTAATTACTTTACTTACTTACTTACTTATGTGGCCATAACAACCGAATATCGATTTAGGCCGAAAATAACATGCTTCGCCAGCCATCTCTGTTCTTCGCTAGCTGGCGCCAGTTAGAAATTCCAAGCGCCGTCAGGTTCTCCAGTACTTGGTCTTTCCACCGGAGGTTTGGTCTTCCTCTTTTGCGTCGTCCTCCAGCGGGTTCCGAATATAACACCTTCTTAGCTGGAGCGTGTTCTTCCATTCGCTCGACATGACCTAGCCAGCGCAGCCGCTGTATTTTGATGCGCTTTACTATGTCAATATCGGCATACAGCTCGTACAGCTCATGGTTGTACCTTATTCGGTACTCGCCACCAAAGCAAATAGGTCCAAAGATCTTGCGTAGGACTTTTCTCTCGAAAACTCTAAGTATTCGCTCATCCGAGGTGGAAATTGTCCAGGCTTCAGCGCCATATGTTAGGACAGGCATGATGAGAGACTTGTAGAGTGTAGTTTTCGTTCTTCGAGAGAGGGCTCGACTTCTCAATTGCTTACCCAGCCCAAAGTAACACCTGTTAGCAAGAGTTATCCTACGCATGATCTCCAAGCTGACGTCATTACTGCTGTTAATGCTGGTTCCAAGATAGACAAAGTCCCTTACTACTTCAAAAGCGTAGTTGTCAACAGTGACGTGCTGTCCAAGACGCCGGGACTCTTTGTTTGTTGACACTAGATACTTCGTCTTGCCCTCGTTCACCGTGAGACCCATCCGACGCGACTCTCTTTCCAACTCTGAGAATGCTGCACTGACTGCTCGCGTGTTCATGCCGATTATGTCAATATCGTCGGCATACGCTAACAGCATGACACTTTTGTTGAAGATAGTGCCATTATGTCGTAGATCAGCAGCTCGTATTATTTTCTCCATAATAAGATTGAAGAAGTCGCACGATAACGAATCACCTTGTCTGAAACCCCGTTCGGTATTAAACGGTGCGGAGAGGTCCTTCCCAATTTTCACTGCACAACGGGAGTTATGCAGTGTCATTCTACAAAGTCGAATGAGCTTTGCAGGAATACCGAACTCAGACATTGTTGCGTAGAGGTAATCCCTTACCGGACTGTCGAAAGCGGCTTTATAATCAACAAATAGGTGGTGTGTGTCGATCTGTTTTTCTTGGGTCTTCTCCAGGATTTGGCGCAGTGTGAAAATCTGGTCGATGGTGGATTTACCAGGTCTGAAGCCACACTGATAAGGTCCAATCAGGTTGCTGAGCATAGGCTTCAATCTTTCACACAGTACGCTCGATAGAACCTTGTACGCGATGCTCAGGAGACTTATTCCACGGTAGTTGGCGCAAATTGTGGGGTCTCCTTTTTTATGTACAGGACAGAGAACACTGAGCCTCCAATCATCAGGCATGCTTTCATCCGACCATATTCTGCTTATGAGCTGGTGCATGCGGGTGAGCAGCTCATCGCCTCCGGTCTTAAACAACTCGGCAGGCAGGCCATCAGCACCTGCAGCTTTGTTGTTCTTCAGCCTTAAAATGGCCGTTTCAACCTCGTCATAGTCGGGTGGTGGAACATCAACACCATCATCTGTAATTGGGGTTATCGGGCATTCTCCTCCACTGGCGGAATTGTTCGTAGCATCGCCATTCAGTAACGTGGAGAAGTGTTCCCTCCATAGGCTCAGTACACTCTGGACATCCGTAACCAGATTCCCATTTCCATCACGACAAGAAGAGGCTCCGGAATTTAAACCTCCACTCAGGCGCTTGATCTTTTCAAAGAATTTTCGAGTCTCATTCTTGTCGGTGCACATCTCTATCTCCTCACACTCGCGTCTTTCCAACTCCCTCTTCTTGCGCCTGAAAAGACGTCTCTCTGCACTCCTTTTCTCTCTATACCGCTCCTTAACAGCTCGCGTTACGCCTGCACGCAGGGTTTTTCTGTAGGCGGCGTCTTTCTCTGCGGTAGCGTCGCGACACTCCTGATCATACCACTCATTCCTCAGAGGCCGGTAGTAACCGATTACCTCCTCGGCAGCAGTAGTCATGGAGTGGGATATATGTGTCCACCGTGCGCATGTATCATCAAGTGGGGGAGTGTTCTGCATAAGCAGATCCGATAGTCGAGTGGAAAATGCATCTGCTGTCTCTGGTGATTGCAGCTTACTGACGTCGAGCTTTCTCTGTGTGGGACTTCTCTTGTTATTTGCGACACATAGGCGTGTGCGCACCTTAGCTGCAACAAGGTAGTGATCCGAGTCGATGTTGGCACCACGGATCGATTTCACGTCCATCACACTGGAAGCATGCCTTCCGTCAATCAACACATGATCAATTTGGTTTCTTGTACGATGATCTGGAGACAGCCATGTCGCTTTGTGGATGTCGAGATGCTGGAATCTGGTACCACCAATTACCATGTTTCGTGCTGCGGCGAAGTCGATCAGCCTCATTCCGTTATCGGAGGTGTTTTGGTGGAGGCTGAATTTTCCGACAGTTGGACCAAAGGTACCTTCCTTGCCCACCCTGGCATTAAAGTCGCCAAGCACGATTTTGATATCGTGGCGGGGGCAGCGGTCATAAGCTTCTTCGAGGCGCTGAAAGAAGCTCTCCTTGGTCACATTGTCCTTCTCATCCGTCGGAGCGTGGGCACATATAAGGCTGATGTTGAAAAATTTTGCCTTGATGCGGATTGTGGCCAGCCGTTCGTTCACAGGCGTGAACTGTGAGACAAGATGTCGTAGTCTCTTTCTGACCAAAAATCCACATCCTAATTCGTGCCTTTCAGCATGGCAACTGTAGTAGATGTCACAGGACGCTCTTTTGGAGCAGCCCTGTCCTGTCCATCGCATTTCCTGGAGAGCGGTGATGTCAGCTCTGTATTTTTCGAGGACATCAACCAGCTGGATAGAGGCACCCTCCCTATAAAGGGATCGGACATTCCAGGTGCATATCCGTAAATCATTGTCCTTTTTTCGTTTGCGGGGGTCATCAACAAAAGCGGTAGTCCTTATCCGAGGCATTTTAGTTTTTTTCATTGGAGGGGTTTTTTATGTGGCGGGTCCCAAACCCAACGCACAACCTCTAACCGAGGAGATTTTCGCCACTCACTTCAGCCGCCTCCCAGCGGGTGCCAGGAAGACGTTGCCCGGTGGTCGCCACATGGAGGGCCCCCATTAATAATAATGAAAGCGCCATCACAGAGTAAGCAGAGCAAGCTATATGACTACCCCTCATTAACAAATAAAGGTATCATCACATAGCGCTCAGATCAAACTACATGACAGCCAGTGAGTTGACTTGCGATGAGTTCAACAAGGATTGCGCTAGCCCCACCTGGTTGAGGCAGTTAGACACGTTACCTTGCGAAAACACCACCAGTCTTAATTACTTTAGACCTTATTTATATAGTAGAAGATTTATACATAGTTCCTACACACCATAGACCTATATTTAGTATTTTTAAGCATAAGAACCCATCATCTAAATTAACCAGGATAAGAGTAGATTTAATGGGTTATGATTTGGATATAGTATTTAAGCAAATTAATATGAATACTAATGTGTATGTATTATCCAGAATAAAAAAAACAGTGATTTAACGAAATTAATTGAAGCGACGAAAGATGCAGTTACTGTAGCAAAAACGATTGTGGACAATTTTATATTAAAGTACGGATGTTTCAAAAAATTACGTACAGATAAAGGGACAGAGTTTACTAACCAACTGATGGCGAAACCATTTCGAAAATAACGAAAAGAATCTTTGAAGTGTTCTTGCGCCTACAATCAATATATATTTGTTGGCCCTATGAGACCGAACGATCGCAAATCGTATCAGATACTTTTGAAGAGCTGCCTTTTTGTATTGGATATATTGATGGAACAGAGATAAAATTAACAGAATCGGCAATTTAAGACCATGCGTCATACCTCTCCAGAAATTACATATACTCAATCAAAGCACAAGTGGTTTACGACTACAAACGAATAATTCGGCATGTCGTGGTTGGTCACGCTGAAAGCTGGCATGATGCCAGAATATACCGAAATAGCTCACTCTTTAATCAAAAGGAGCTGTACTTTTTCTCGCAACAATGGATAGCAGGAGATTCTGTATAACCTTTATAAGGAACATTGATTACTTCTTACCGCAGCAACACGAGACAGCTTGACAGAAACGCTCAAATCGCTTTAAATTTACGCCAGAGTAAATACCGGGTAAGAGTGGAGCATTGCTTTGATATTCTTATAGAAAGATATGGGAGTCTTAAGCAGCTAAGGATGCGTCTTGCCAACAAAAAAACCATAAATTTTATTGTAATTGATTTCTTGTTTGCTGTGTTCTCCATAACATTTTAACAATTATATATTCAAGTTCATTGGAAACAAACTTAGATCCGCCTACCACCACAGAAGATAATACTGACCCTGATGATCTTTCACCAAACAATGCGGAAGAATTAAAAAGACAAGCCATACACTCATTAATTTTTTCATAAATATACTTCAATTAAATTTTTAAATACTAAATTATACAAATAAATAATTAAAATCATGAAATAACAAAAATAGTTAAACTTAAAGTCACTTTTTCCAAAATATGCATAAATTAAAAATAAAATTCATAAACCTAAACTACTTATACTTGTACTTCATTTCTATTTCAAATTTAAATAATTAATAATTTAATTTAAAAAATTTAATTCTATTTCAATTCACGCTTTCTGTTTTCTATTTCAGCTTTTCCTCTCTCTATTTCTGCCTTCACTTTTTCCTCCTTCAGCCTCAATTTTTTTTTCATTCAAAGCGAGATCCTTTTCATGTTTCTCTTTCTCAAATTTAATTTTGATCTTGACCATTTCTGTTCGGTTCGCCTGAAAAGCAGAAAGGTGCGCAGCTGATGACTTTGGAGCAAATTTTCTCATTTTTTCGGCAAAGTCGGTGGCTTTTTTGAAACAGTCGCTGGTGTACTTCGAATGTCGCTTAAAATGTCCGATACCTGTGCTGGTGAAGGACTTTCAGTTCCTTGGATGCTAGAGTGATCCTCTGAAGGTGAAAGTGTTATTGTACTATCTACATTGTACATCACTTCAACCTCTTCAGAAAAAATAGTGACTTCGTCTGCAACTGTCATGTCACCAATATCTACCTCCTCGAAATCGCTACTTCTATCTTTTTCGCCGAAGATTTCATTCAACTGTTTATAATGGGGACAGATTTTCAACACTTTGCCTGAAATTAAAAATATTTTTAACATTACTTCGTGTCATTTCAAAGGAATTCTATTACTTTCAACACTCGCAATTCCTGCATCGGGCTTTAAAAGTTCAGCACCCGATGATTTCCTACATTCATTTGCTTTTTTAAAAGAAGACTTTACGTGTCACACTTTCCACTTTATTAGCTCCCATGTCGCGTCAACGCCACTTATTTCTATAAACTTTTTATTAAAATGAGTATGTTATACAATTAAACGACGACCTGATAATATCTATAACAGCAGCCACCAATTGTTGTAGGAAGTGCACTTGCATGTATCAGAGCAGAATCGACCACCGTCAAAATTTTTTCCATACTTCTTTTCCGAAGGCTCTTAGAGATAATTTCAAATTTTCATTATATTCTCCTCCACCCATTTTTCGTTTAGTCTCTCCCTTTTAATTTGTGTTTTTATTTGCTCCATTTTATTTCTTATTTTTTCTTCTGATGACGTAGTTGACAGTGTGCATTTCAGTTGTGCACTCATATACCCTGGGTTTTTAGTGATGTATATTTGTACAAATGAAGTAAATGCATTCATGTGTATTTTGTTAGTGTAGAGTAAAAATATACTCTACCCTTTTGCAAATGCTCTACGACCATTTGCACAACATCGTGAACAGCTCTAATATGTTATTGTTTACATGATAATACAAAGTATGCAAATTGGGTCGCTGGTCGCTGTTTGACTGTTTGTAGCGGAAGATCATGTGGCAAACAATTTATGTAGATAACTTCGAACAAAGAATAAAATAACTAAGAATAAAATAACAAAGAATATAATAAATATTTACCCAATTGACTCAGATGTAATTTGCGTGATTCAAATCTCAGATTGATTGAATTAAAATAATAAATTGGTCAGCGAATCTGCAATTTGAATTAGCACTGTTTTCTGATTAGTCAATTGAGGTAAAATAGAAAGAATAATACAAATGTATAACAGTTAAGTTTTATCATATAAGGACATGAGGAAGAAATAAAGAAAAAATGCATGAAAAACAATCAAACTAAACAGTTTAAATTTTGCTAAATGTAGGTACGGCATCTTTGCATTAAATTTATAATCTGACGTGACACGCCTTTTATGCCAAAATCATTAAATATTCTTTTTTGTTTTGTATTAAATACATAACACTTGTCTCCATGCCTACCGAAACTTTTTGAGAAAATCGTCCTACGTAATCTGACCCCTAATCATCAATTTGGATTCAGAAAGAAACACTCGACAATTCAACAAATACATAGAGTTGTCAATACAATTTCAATGGATGTTGATTCAAAGAAGTATTGCGTGGCTTTATATTTAGACGTAGCAGAAGCATTCGTTAGTGTATGGCATGATGATCTACTGACATAACTTAAAGATCAACTACCAGATAACTTTCATCAAATTCTAAACATTTATATACTAAAGCGCCAATTTTGTGTAAAAGTCAAAGATACGACTTCCAAAATTTTAACAATGAAAGTTAGAGTTCCATAGTGTGTCGTGCTTGGCCCTACATTATACCTATTATATACAGCAGATATTCCCACATCTCCTATTTCAGGAAATATGATAGCCACATTTGCAGACGACACTGTACTGATGTCATCTGATAATGATATTGTAACGAGTATCGATAGTTGATTACTCATCACTATTGTGACTGACTCTATTGGCAGCATCGAAACGAATGTCAACAAAAAGAAATAAGCGATAACCAGAACAAGCCAACGAGAAAGGAAGAGAAGAATCTCGATAAAGGAAGATTCTGGGGTGTTGCCAACAGAGTATAAATAGAGCCAGTGTTGAGTATTGACAATCAATCGAATTCCGAACGTGAATGCGCAAACATCTATACAGAGGCAAAAGTTGCTAGTACATTAAAGTGTTATTGTAAATAGTTGATTATAAACAGAGTTGATTGTAAATAGAGTTTATTAAATAAATTGTTGCTGTATATAGTTGTATAAAATAAGTGTTGCAGTTATCATTAACAGAATCCAGTGATCGAACAAGGTAATTCAAATAGAATTAAACGTTCACAGAATAAAAACGTAACAATTGGTGTCAGAAGTGGGATTCTGTAAAGATGGTGAAAATTGACCAACTAAAAGTGGACCAGCTTAAAAAGCTGTTAGTAGAGATGAATCTATCGTCATCAGGTGCAAAGGCGGAACTGCTGGTGAGGCTGAGGCAAGCTATGGAGGCTAAGGGAATTTATGTAGAAGAACATGAGTTCTTCGAGGAAGCCGATATACAAGCAGTTGTGCACGCTGAGGAAGAGAGCAAAATAGATTCGAGTGGTCAACTCATGGATTTCATGAAAACCATGATGCAACAGCAGAAACAACAGCTACAAGAAAATGCGTCTCGCCAAGAAAACGCTATGGGAGAGTTCCAGAAAACAATTGACTCCAAGCTTCAAGAACATTCGGCTGAATTGCGTATGGAAATTCAAGAAGGTTCGTCTCGCCAAGAGGGCGTTATTAGTGATTTGCGTATGGAAATTCAAGAACATTCGGCTCGCCAAGAACACGTCATCGAAAATCTACAAAAAGGAATTGAACTTAGATTTCAGGAAATTTCCGGAACCATTAATGAAAAGGTCACGGATTTAAAGGAACATGTAGATGATTTGGAAGATAAGTTCGAGAAATTACAGCACGATCTCAACCAACTAAAAATAAATGGACCAGCCACATCAGTGATTCGAGATTCAAGCACAATCAAACTAAAGCCACCAACATTTGACGGAAGCACGCCATTCAATATCTTCAAGCTTCAATTCGAGACAACAGCTTCGAAGAATCAATGGGATGATAGCGACAAGACTGCTGCTTTAATAGTCGCATTAAAAGGTAATGCTTCCGAGGTGTTACAGATGATTCCAGAGAAAGATCGTGGTAGCTATCAGTCACTGATGAACACACTCCAGCGAAAATATGGAAATGAATACAAGAGTCAATTACATCGAGTGGAATTGAGATCGCGAGTGCAACGGAGTAATGAGAGCCTTCAGGAATTCGCTTCCGATATTGAGCGCTTATGTCATCTAGCGTTCTCCGGTAATTCGGAAGAGTTCGTCGAAAAAATAAAAATAGAGGCATTCATAGATGGCATACGTGATGGAGAGACAAAGCGTGCCCTAGTCATGTCACCCAGGAATACTTATGCCGAAACAGTCAGTAGTGCCTTGATGTTTGAAGCCGCCAGTTTCATGTGTCGACCAATGCCACGGGTACGCCAACTAGAAACAGAAACAGCAGATCTGGTTGAAGCAGTGTGTCAGGCAGTTAAGTCAGTAGTGCAGCCTGAAGGAAGAACAACAGGTCGACGTGAAAACAAATTTAATGGTAAGTGCTTCATTTGCGACAAACGAGGGCATATAGCGCGTGATTGCAATCAATCGAATATGAAGCCTAAAGGTAGAACAAGGAATCAACGCAAATATAAATTTGCCGGTAAGTGCTTCATATGCCATCGAAGAGGGCACAAGGCGCGGAATTGTCGTCTACGACACAAGCAACAAAGATCGAATTCACCAGGACAACGAAAGGACGATCGTGATGTCATTCATCGTAGTAAAGCTTATACTCCATATCGTCTTACTTGCACCGTGGATAGTAAACGGGAAAGAAACCAGAATCACATTGTTAACCTACGTCTTACGAATGTATTGTCGGAAGAGTCATGGACCACCGAACGAGTTCAAGAAGATCAACGGAACGACCCAGATCTCTCAAAGATCATGAAATACAAGGAGCAGGGCATACGTCCAGATTGGCAAGAGATGGCTAATGAGAGTCCGATAGCAAAGGCATATTGGGCGCAGTGGCAAAGCCTGCACTTACGAGACGGATGTTTATTCCGAGCATGGGAAAGTGAGGATGGAAAAATCACTAATGATCTTCTAGTGGTACCCAAGGCGAGAATAAATGAAGTGATAGCTGAGTATCACAATGCCTCCAGTGGAGGGCATTTGGGAATCACCAAAACCGTCGAGAAAATAAAGAACCGATTTTATTGGGTTGGATGTCATGACCATGTCGCTGATTGGATTCGGAAATGTAAGCAATGTGCAATGGCCAAAGGTCCCACTAAGAAAAGTCGAGGTAAGATGCACCAATACACCGTGGGTGCTCCATTTGAGCGAATTGCTATGGACATAGCTGGGCCATTTCCAATAAGCAACGCAGGAAACAAGTATGTTCTGGTGGTTATAGATTACTTCAGTAAATGGCCTGAAGTATACCCAATTCCAAATCAGGAAGCTAGTACAGTTGCGGATGTATTCGTCAACCAATGGGTTACTCGTTTTGGTGTACCGATGGAGTTACACTCAGACCAAGGTCGAAATTTCGAATCAGTTGTATTCCAAGAGATATGCCGTATGCTGGGTATATACAAAACTCGTACAACACCTTTGCATCCACAATCTGATGGCATGGTAGAACGATTTAACCGTACCTTGGAGGAATATTTGAGAAAAGTCGTAGATAAATACCAAAGAGACTGGGATGTACATATACCAATGTTCCTCATGGCATATCGATGCGCACAACATGATACGACGGCTACTACACCGGCAATGGCAATTTTTGGAAACGAGTTAAGACTGCCAGCTGATTTAAAATTTGGAGTCGTAAAACCAACGAGATCAGCCGAAGGTAATTATACTAGCGAAAAGCGGGAACAGTTGGATGAAGTACATCGGTTCATCAGAGAGCGGTCGCAGATGATAAGCGATAAGATGAAGGCCAGGTATGACTTGAAAGCAAATTCAAAAGGGTTCTATGAAGGAGAGCTTGTAATGCTTCATAATCCACAACGAAAGAAAGGCCTGTCTCCTAAACTACAGACTCATTGGGAAGGACCATATGAGATTATAGCAAAGATAAATGACGTAGTGTATCGCATTCAACGTGCCTGGAATAAAAGAGCAAAGTTTAAAGTAGTGCACTTGGAGCGACTTGCGCCATATCGAGGGGAAGTATAAAAACTTGTTCGGGACGAACAAGGTTAAGAGGAGGGCAGTGTAACGAGTATCGATAGTTGATTACTCATCACTATTGTGACTGACTCTATTGGCAGCATCGAAACGAATGTCAACAAAAAGAAATAAGCGATAACCAGAACAAGCCAACGAGAAAGGAAGAGAAGAATCTCGATAAAGGAAGATTCTGGGGTGTTGCCAACAGAGTATAAATAGAGCCAGTGTTGAGTATTGACAATCAATCGAATTCCGAACGTGAATGCGCAAACATCTATACAGAGGCAAAAGTTGCTAGTACATTAAAGTGTTATTGTAAATAGTTGATTATAAACAGAGTTGATTGTAAATAGAGTTTATTAAATAAATTGTTGCTGTATATAGTTGTATAAAATAAGTGTTGCAGTTATCATTAACAGAATCCAGTGCAGTGATCGAACAAGGTAATTCAAATAGAATTAAACGTTCACAGAATAAAAACGTAACAATATTAACAAAGCGACTGCAAATCTTAAGCAAGAATCAATTTAATTATAGATTGATTTGACAAGTGGGCCGTAAAAAAATGTTGAAAAAATATCCATGTGACGTATACTAACAGAAAGATGAGCGACGTTCCTATAACTTTCAACAATTAGTAATAAAAAAAGCATCAAGAAAAGCAAAATACCTTGGAAAAATAATTTATCAAAAGCTCACTTGGAGAGGTCATATTAAACAAAAACGAATTGAATTAAATTTTAGATTTGGCCAACTATACTGGCTACTAATCAAAACGTTACCACTTTCCATAGAAATATAAATCTTCCTACACAACCTTGATAACAATAACAACAAATTATAATTACAGTTATAACAAAAACGGCAACGTGCGTGTGTGTTTGAAAATTCTTTTAATCGACTTATTCATTTTAATAACTATGTTTTTAATGATTTAAAGATTATTTTTATTTTTAACTGGTAATATGTATACTGCTCATTAATTGTTAATGCATTGAAGTAATAAATTTTTGTCAATTTCTGCCTCATGTACTAAAAATGGTTACTTTGGCTTGTAAAACATTAATAAAAGGGAAAGGAAAACACACACACACACATAAAATACACACGTAATTATATACAAAATAATGTCCTACCTCGTTGATTAAACATAAAATTCAATGAAACAAACAAACAAATAAATGAATGCATAAAGCGAAATATACCCATGCATTATTTACAATAGTTTTGTGGTCTAAATCAGTTTTATTTAAACGTGTATTAACTAACAACAATACAGAATATGTAATATGCATCTCTTTTATAATAAACAAAAAAAAAATAAAAAATGAACTAAAATAAAATCATGAGAATTGCTATACGACAGGGTGGCATTCGACGTCGTTTTTCATTCTTCAGCAATGTAAAATGTAATTAAAATCTTGAGTGCTCTTCTTTAATTCTATATTATATGATTTATACATTTATACTTACCTCGACAAGAATCGTGTTCTAAAATAGAGCTGCGGTTAGGATCTAATTACATATGTATATCCTAATTAGTACTTCTTTAATATAAATATACACACATACCTACATATAAGTGCAGTACTACAACATGACAGCACCAACAACAATATATATAGATCGAACAGAAACCGTCAAGGACCCAAAACATTGTAGCACACAGTGGAAGTGGAAGTGTTGTATAATCAATTTTAGAATATATATATATATATATATATATATATATATATATATATATATATATATATATATATATATACATATATATATATACATATATATACATGTGGGATCCGACGGACGGAATTTACTCTTTGCAATATTTTAATAAATTACCATAATTCTAATGTAAAATATAACGCGGAGTTTGAATTAGCACCACGTGGATGAAAATTCCACATACATATACACACATATACACGCACGCACACACACACACACACACACACACACACACACACACACACATCATCATGCATGGGCATGATGAGTTATAAAAAAACCCAGGCGCGACGGTTTCCATAATGGACGGCTTCCTGGTCAGCGTCTGTACACCATGTTAGGTGCGGCTGTTAAATCGACCGGTATACTCCGCGGCGCACTGGGAGTCCTTCAGAACCTCAACAGCTTTCTCTGCTGTTGGGAGGATGAAGGTGATGTGAGCTTCCTCTGCCGAGGTGTTAGCCGCGGTGGGTATCAGTAACCAGCCCCTTCGGGCCTTAGTCAGGAAGTGTGTATTGGACGCAGGAGTTGTAGCCTGCGTTGCTCCGGGCGAGCGCCGGTTCGTCCGTGTTTTCCGGAACCGGTAAAGCGAAGGACAGGCCTCAGGGAACTGGGGTAGGGGCATTGTCCCCGAGGGTATACCCGCTCCTGTCTATTTCGGCCCGCCCCCCTACACACGATGCGCTGGTACAGAAAGTAAATGGAGAACAAATTGAGAAACAACAAAAACAATAGCAGCAATATAGATGGCATCACCATGAGCAGTGGTACTCAAAGTCCTTGCGATGGTGGTAGCAAGATACCTGGAGCTGAGCCGCCCAAGAAGACACCGATACCGAGTGAAGATGGCAAAACTGTCGAAGCTGACCCTTTTAAGCGTGCACCAAGACTGGTGCGGTCGCCGAAAACTGCGGAAAAGCCAGTAAGAGCAAAGTCTTCGCCACCTGCGATGCAAGATAGCACGCCTATGGCTACAACGACGCAATCGAGTGCCGATATCATGTCAGAATTAGGTGAGGCAATCAGGAAGTTGACTGAAGCCATGCGACTACCGCAACGATCAATCAACAACCAAATCAGGGATCTGCTCAGTTCAGTAACGCGACTTCACGAACGTGCCCGAGAAGAGTATAATAAAAGCAAAGAAAATAGACGAAATGTTCCCCTCAGGCTAACATCTATAGGATCAACGCCGAAGAGGCCCCGCGAGGACGAGCAGCTGACACGGAAAACACCACCCAAGAGGAACAGAGCCACTCACGAGGAAGTGCAAAAGCCGACGGATAACACGAGCAAAAGCGATGGAGGCAATAATAGTCCTGCCAAAGAGAAAAAGAAAACAGAGAGCTGGGCGCAGGTCAAACGCAAAACGCAGAACCCTAAGAAGAAGGCGACCTATACACCGCCTCCGAGACCAGACGCGATAATCATTGCACGTGCTGGAAATATGTCATACAGTGACATACTTAAAGCTGTGAAAAAGAATGATGCTCTACATGAACTCGGTGAGAACGTTGCACGGATCAGAAAGACGGCGAAAGGCGAAATTTTGCTTGAACTGAAGGAGGCCCAGATGACAAACATGGGAGTTTATGAAAAGGAAATAAATAAGGTGCTCGGTGATCAAGCGCAGACTCGGGCGCTAACCCATGAGGTATCGTTGGAGATCCGAGATCTAGATGAAATCACCACCAAGGAGGATATTGTCGATTCGATACGATCGCAAATAAAGGAGTTAAGTTTCTTCGACGAAAGAGCGATCAAAAACATCAGGGAGGCATATGCAGGTACGCAGACTGCGGTGATAAGCCTTCCGGCGTTGAACGCAAGACAACTTCTTGATGCTCGTAAGATCAAAATTGGATGGGTGGTGTGCCGAATAAGGGAAAAACCGAACCTAAAGAAGTGTTTCAGGTGCCTAGAATATGGGCATGTGGCGAGGGCGTGCAGCAGCACAGAAGATAGGAGCCAAAGTTGCATCAAATGTGGGGAAAAGGGTCACTTCGCAAAGACATGCGATAAAAAGCCATTCTGTGGAGCATGCAAAATCAACGGGAAGGATGCGGGTCACCAAATCGGCAGTAGGAAGTGTCCCCTATATCAAGCAGCGTGCAAAAGGATATAATGAGAGTTGTACAGATCAACTTAAACCATTGTGAAGCTGCACAGGAGTTGCTCAGGCAGACAGTATACGAACAGAAGATAGAAGTGGCTATAGTTTGCGAGCAGTACAAAAACTTAAGCGCAGGAACCTGGATCTCTGATCAGGTAAACAAAGCTGCCATATGGGCCTGTGGAAACAACTCCATCCAAGACAAGCCGCTCCTTGGAAAATCCTACTACACGCGGGCGAAGATCTGTGGAATCAATTTTTACAGCTGCTATGTCCCGCCGAGTGTGACGCAAGTCGACTATGAAAGGATTCTAGACGAACTAGTGCGAGACGCCAGAACTACTACGCCAAACGTAATAGCAGGTGACTTCAATGCATGGGCCGAGGAATGGGGCAGCAGTTATACAAATAGGCGGGGTGATGCCCTGCTCAAGGCGTTCTCCTTGCTAGACGCTGTATTGCTCAATACTGGCGGTAGGAATACCTTCGAGAAGAATGGTCGCGGATCAATTATTGACATTACGTTCGCCAGCCGCGCGCTCGTTCGATCGACAAGCTGGCAGGTATGCGACTTTTACACACATAGCGACCACCTTGCTATTGTGATGGAAGTCGGCAATCATGAGCAGATTCAAGGGAGCCTACAAAAAACACAAACTAGAGGGTGGAAAGTGGAAACGCTCGATGAAGAAATCTTCAAACTCATTCTAGACGTGAACCCAGACTGTTCAAACGACGTGGACCGACAGGCTGACATGCTGTCAAAGTACGTAAGTAAAGCTTGCGACGCCGCCATGTGCAGAAAAAGACAGAATATGTATAGAAAGCCCACGTACTGGTGGAATCAGGAGATTAATATATTAAGAAGTGAATGTCATAGAGCAAGACGTCTCTCCCAAAGAAGCCAAGGTACGCCGGAGCATATAATACTACGTGAATGCTTCAAAAAGAAACGCAAGGAGTTTAAAAAGGCGATCAAAAGCAGCAAGTCCTCATGCTTCAAAGAACTCTGTGAAAGGGTGGACGAGAACCCGTGGGGCGACGCGTATAAGATAGTGATGTCCAAGGTCAGAGGTGGTAGAGGTAAAGCACCAACCTGCTCTGTCCTCCTAGCAAAGGTAGTAAAAACGCTTTTTCCGGCGCAAGACTTGCAACCGTATATGGTGATACCCCCAATAGAAGAGGCAGTGAAAATCGACGAGTCGGAGATTATCTTAGCGGCGGAGAGATTCGGTAACGCAAAGGCGCCTGGACTTGATGGCATCCCGAATAAGGCGCTGAAGATCGCCATTAATCATAACACGAAGCCTTTTGCCGAGCTTTTTGCGAGATGTTTGAACGAGGGTGTTTTCCCGAAAGTATGGAAAAAACAGCGCCTGGTCCTCCTTCAGAAGCCGAATAAACCGGCGGGTGAGCCAAATGCGTATCGTCCACTTTGCATGATTGATACGATGGCCAAAATATTGGAGCGGTTGATATGCACGCGTCTGGAACAACATCTAGAAAGGGAACCACCTGGTCTGTCCGAGAACCAATTTGGTTTCAGGAGACATCGGTCGACCATAGACGCAATTAGAAAATTGACGGACATTGCTGGCAAGGCCATAGAAGGCACTAGATGGATGCATGGCGATAAAAAATATTGTGCAGTAGTGACACTAGACGTACAAAATGCCTTCAACTCGGCAAACTGGCATCTTATTATGAGGGCATTGGAGGCAAAGGGAACGCCAGCGTACCTAATGCGAATAATAAATAGTTATCTGTCTGACAGACTACTGTTGTATGACACGGACGAAGGGCCCAAAAGCTACGTGGTGACGGGTGGAGTGCCGCAGGGATCTGTACTTGGCCCGCTACTGTGGAACGTGCTGTACGATGGGGTGTTAAACCTTCCATTGCCAAAAGAAGCCCAGATAAATGGCTACGCGGACGACATTGCCGTGACGATCGTTGCGAAGGAGCTCTCCCAAGTTCAGAGCATCTGCAGAGAGACAGCTTCGAAAATTAAGGATTGGCTCACGACGACAAAGCTCCAGCTTGCGGTACAGAAAACAGAGGCTGTACTTATCACGAGCAGGAAAAAACTCGAAAAAATCACCCTAAACATTGACGGCTACAACATTACAACGCAACCTTCGTTGAGATATCTAGGTGTAATGATTGATACGAGGCTCAACTTCAAGGCGCATATCGAAAAAGCCTGCGGGAAGGCGGCAACAATGACAGCGGCTCTGACGAGAATCATGGCCAACATTGGTGGCCCCAGCCAGAGTAGGAGAGCTCTCCTGGCTAAAGTCAGTCAATCAATATTGATGTACGCGGCGCCTATATGGGGGGCAGCTCTGCGGCAAAAGACATACTCGAAGAAGGCGAAGATAGTTTTCAGGTTAAGCGCTATTAGAGTTGCATGTGCATTTAGGACAGTGTCACAAGAAGGTGCCGGTATTATATCCGGCATTATGCCGCCGGACATAATGGCCTCGGAGTTGGGCAGAGTATATAACAGAACCAAAAGCCTGAATAGACGGTTAACGGCAACCGAACGGAAAGAGGAGAGACAGATGAGCCTAGATGAATGGCAAAGTCAATGGGACGCCGCAGGAAAAGGGAGGTGGACCCACAGGCTCATCAGAAACGTGCAAGCTTGGGTCGAAAGAGGACACGGAGAGACAGACTACTACCTTACGCAGTTTTTGACGGGCCATGGTTGTTTCAGAGAGTACCTCCACAGATTCGGTCATGATGACGCGACAGAATGTTCATTCTGCAACACTGTTGGCGAAAACGCTCAGCATATCTTTTTCTTCTGCCTAAGATTTGAGACGCAGAGAATGACCATAGAGAAGATAATAAATGAAAGGATAACACCTGATAACATTGTGAGCCATATGCTGCGATCGAGTTTAGTGTGGTTTAAGATGAAAGAATGGGCTGCAATAGCTCTCAAGGAGCTCAGGAAGAAGGAGTGGCAGCGGAGAAATATAACTGCAGCTGTGTGAACGCCATGTACGGGATGTTTGAAGAGGCATATTAGCTCAGCTTAGTCCTGCGAAGTAGTGCTTAACGGCGGTCCCGCAGGACACAAACAAGCTATAGAGGTCGGAGTTAAGGGTTTAGTACGTAGGCGTACTGGTTCGCAAGTCCAGCATAGTAAGATATTACTGACTGGGCGTGGTCCCGAATGAGGTGTACCTTTAGCGGACAGTATGAATCGTACATGCCGTCTATGGTGGACGGTATCTAAGAAAGATTCCCCCTTCGAATAAAAAAAAAAAAAAAAAAAAAAAAAACACACACACACACACACACACATATATATATATATATATATATATATATATATGTGTGTGTGTGTGTGTGTGTGTGTGTGTGTGTGTGCGCATATGTGTGTATATGTATGTGGAGTTTTCATCCACGTGGTGCTAATTCAAACTCCGCGTTATATTTTACATTAGAATTATGGTAATTTATTAAAATATTGCAAAGAGTAATTTCTAGAATAATTTATGTAGATTAATTGATACGGTTTTTACATTGTATGTACGCGATGCGAAGGCAATTTCTCAATATATATATATATATATATATATGTATATATATATATATATATATATATATATATATATATATATATATATTTATATATATATATATATATATATATATATATATATATATATATATATATATATTTATATATATATATATATATATCTGTTTATATATACATATGTATATATCAAACATATATAGAAGTACAACTAAAATATATTCATCACACAAATTACCCATCATATAAACTTGTGTTTCTATTTGTTGTTCTAAACGTGGGCGTTGACAACACTGTTTTCCTCTCCTTTATGTACATACGTATACTCATCCATTGAGATATACGTAATTTTTGTCACATATTACCCAAGAGGAAATTTTGCGACTGTTTCCACATCGGACACATTTGAGAACTAGTCAATTGATCACTCAACTGGCCGCCATTCAAGGTCTATATTTTTCTTCAACTCTTACCGAGAGCGGTACTTCTCTCCTTTTTGTCGTTTCGGCTTATACGCCGCCCGTTTCGTGTTGTCACGCCCATTCGTTGTCATTCACTGACAGAACGTTGCGTTAACATTTTTTGGAAATTCTTTAGTCGCCATTTCGCAAATAAATATGGCAGATTTGACTCGCGTTGACCTACTCGTCGTAAATTTATGCAACTATGCTGCGTATTTCCACTGCATACTTGTTCAAGGCCACACCTCGTCCTCACTAGAGGCAAACAAACGCGAATTTTGACAGAAATGAATGGACTTTAAAGAGTGGTATCAAACGCTGTTGTTATCTGGAGATCTCAGCTTAGACGACTCTCTCACCGTGAAGCAAACCTAGTGGATTTCGAATAGACTCTATGTGGGAAACGCTGCCAGGAAATTCGAGCACCTGGAGCGGCTACAGAAATCCTGTGACGCTTCGGGGCCTCCGCCTGTTTCTATACGTCAACTCAAAGCCCAAACCCACACCATACAGAGATGTTTGGACTTTACGAAGTCAAAGGCCCAGACTCTCGGACGAGTCTGTCTTCAGCCTACTTCGTGCAACCAACTCTTCACCCACAACCCTCCGAATTTCCTCAACTCCACGGATAATTATGCGCAGACCATCAAACAAGTCTGTTCTCAGCCTGCTCCTTCGGATAAAATTCGGCCCAACAACAACCCACTCACTTCACGATGGCTAATAGAATCCTTATTCCAGCAATCAGTTCCGATTCGCCCATTGTGTCGCGACTCTTTTTTAGTTAATCAAATCCTTACACATAGGTTAGATGAAGATAGACATACACTTGTGAAGAAGCACAAGTTATGTGTCAATGGTTTAGGGACACCGCACAACTCTAATCACTGTCCTAGTCGATTTACGTGTGCCACGTGCACGAGCCGTCAACATTCGTTCTTGCATCGCCCATACAACCTCAAACTGCGCCTGCCATGTCGCAAAGGCCTAAATCCCCATACCAGGTTTCCAAAACTAGGTGGATATCTACCCCAATAAATCCTGCCTTAACGGTCCATATCTGTGTCACTGATATCAAACACAAAATCATTGGCACAGCCTTACACCAACCTCGAACTGATTCAGCGCCTACCATTTCTCAAAGGCCTGAATCCCCATTCCAGTTGTCCAGCACCCGACTGGAATCAACATCGTCAAATCACGCTATAACGGGCCCTATCAGTGCCATCGATACGAAACCCATCTTCGTTGGCACACCTCTGCAACAACTTCCACGACGATTTAGTGCAGCAACAACCCGCGCAGCACCGAATCTGTCATCCAAAGTGTTGGAATTCAGTGGACAAGGACCACAACTCCAGCTATCCAAGAAGTACACGCTTTATCTATCTCCAGCGTTGTATCCATTCATACAAAATAATCAAATTTCTCCATAGAAAATTTGCCCCACTCCCAAGGCAGATGTTCTTGGCGTCCACGGAAGACGCATGTTAATCTATCCAGACTCCAATAACCCAATATGTATTCTCCAGGTGCCTATCAAGCAGAAAAGAAAACGACTTCGACTAGTACATCCATAGAAGATTTGGCGACAGGCCAACCATCTACCAGTGTTGAAGGCGCACTACATTCATCGGCCTCCAGAATTTACGTCTTATCAGACGCCGACACTTGTCTCACTTCACGAACTTTCATGTTCATTACAACAGAAGCTGCGGCACTACGTACTTAGCAACAACAATTGCAGTAACAGCGACAGCAGCAGAACCATCAACAACAACAGTCGAACAACAAATCACCATTCCTACGTGAAAATTTGTCACCGTGTTCATTGTCGACCTCACTCATTAGCAAATCTTCAGAGTCTTCTGTTGAATCAGAGTCGTCTACATCGGCGACAGAGTCGTCATCATCATCATCGTCGAAAGCTATCAACTACCGTAGCAGAATGCAGACCACCACCCATCATCGAACCAGCAAACAGTTCATCAATCAACATCAGCCACGCCGGCCTGTCATCATCCACCAACCATCATCTAGCGTCAGCCATGCCATGCCTATATATTATAAATACATATAGTATAAAACTTTGTTAATTATCATATTTATAATACCCTTAGACAAACATTTAAATAAGTGAAATGTAAGTAGATTGAGAAGAATCTACAAGAAAATGAAAAATATTTAAGTTTATGCGAAATGAATTCAGAACATTATATATATACCATTTATAGATTTTTGATTGTTATGTTTTTCGTTTTTCCTTCCTTTTTTCTTTCGATATGAATTTAATATGAAATTTAATTTGGAATTTATTGAAATGAAAACGTATAATTAATACTTTATTTAACTGTTCTGTAAGTTTATCATTGCATAAACCAAATATCATATAAATATAATAATATATAATGTAATATAATAATAATAATAATAATAATAATAATAATAATAATAATAACAATAATAATATAATCATAATAATTATTTTTGCTTGCTACACAAGTTGCATGTATTTACACATCCAAATATGAATGAAGATGAATATATACATATATCAATATTAGTTGATACGCATATGTAAAATAAATTTTCTGAAAATAAACATATAGTGATAGCGGTAAACATATGTGTAATATATCTTTGCTTCGTTTTTAAAATTATTCATACATATATACTTTGCATTGAAATGAAATTTTTCAATACTATAGAACACGAATATCAAATGAAAATACTACCTTTAAAACAGTCCAGAAGGTAAATCAGCCAGTCAGGTTGCTGCTGCTTTACACATTATAAAAACTGTTATTTTTATCTATTTACGATATATGTATATATGTATATATAAAAAAGAAAATTGATTCTGACCATATGAAACAAAAAGATTGTCAAACTATAATAATAAGGCATGTAGTGTAAAATTTTTAGACGCATAAATACATTGCAGACATACACATGATCATTAAAATATTTTCAACACACACAAATATTTACTTAAGTATACAATTTCTAGATGCAAGAAATAATAATACATCACGAATCAAATGATTTTTGAACTATAATATGAAAGATGTATAATTCTGTTGACTAAATAATAAAATACTGAATAATAATATATGTATGGAAATAAACCTGTTCGATATTAGAGTCACTGGTGATGTGAACAGTAATAATTAATAATAATTATTGCTTTAGTGTTTCCCGCCACTGCATATTTCTTATATACTTATATTGCACTCTCTTACTTGACCTTATACTCTCTTATTTGCTTTCTTTATATACTATTTTTAACCGTAGTTCGAGATGACTGATGCTCATTATAATAATATATGAAAAAATGTATGTACTAAATATACCTGTGAAAAGTACAGTAGATATGTTTAAGTAAATACCTCAGAACATCCGATTCTACAGTTATTTTTAAGTTGATATTCTTTGATCGCTATCATGCAAAGTTAGTTGTTTGTTAACTTCGGAATAAGAAAGACCTTCACATAATTCTGCGTTTATATTTAAATATACATATTTATATACATTCATATATAGGTATAAATATATATAGAATGAAATAAATGAATTATTATTAAAGTAAAGTCAAGTTGTTAATTTATAAACGCAACATTTGGTGCCTCCTGTGAGGATCTTTCTTTGTATTCGACGTTAACAGATATTGGCATAAGTATTTTTTAACTGTATTATGACATCTGAGCTGAAACAATTGATTGTTGAGCAGGATGCGATGCTCAAAAATATCGAAAAGGTCCTGCGAAACGTCAAGAAGGATAGTACAGCGAGAAAAACTGAGGTGTATTTACGGACGCGATCAGAATCAGTCGCTCAGTTACATCTTGAATTTCGGCAAAATCATAGAGCCTTAATGCGGTCCAGTGACGTTGAGGAAGTAAAGGTAGGTTATGTAACTCGCGAGACGGGCGAAAAGTTTGAAGAGACATCGATCTGATATCGCTATTGCGTAGCGATCTGTCTACACCCAGCTTCAGCGCCACTGGCAATTACAGAGGAGAGTCACAATGAGAATTCATTGTTCGAACGAACCAGCGAGGATCTAAAGTTACCAACGGTTAAACTACCAACGTTCAGCGGCAAGTTCACCGACTGGCCAGCATTTAAAGAAAATTTCGAGGAACATGTACATAACTGTCCTCGCTTCAGTAATCTTTATCACTTTTACTACCTGAAAGATTTGTTGTGCGAAGAAGCAGCTCGAGACATCCAGCATTTGTCGCTTACAGAAGCGAATTATCCAGTCGCCTGGCAAATGCTCATTAACATTTATGATAATAAACGAGTGTTATTCGTACATTACATGGACGTGTTTGAACAACAGTCCACCGTACCACATGACGACCCTGCTGCGCTCAAACAGTTTATACAAACTTGTCGTTCATGTGTGAATTCAATTGATCGTCTTGGAGTAGACCTTAAAGAGAATCAAATTCTGGTTTATTTGATGGCTCGCAAATTACCGAGCAACCCACGGCTTAAATTGGAAAAGTCCCTGGTTACTACGCAGAACATTCCCACTTTTGAGCAATTTTGTACGTATTTAGATGCACAATATAGGACAATGATCACGGCCGCTACCAACATTGCACAAGCATCTCATCAGCGGATTAAGTTGAGCCGTGACTCATCTACAAGAAAAAGAAAGGATGTTAAAACTTCATTTGGCACCGGCGCTCAGTCGGTGTGCGTTATATGCAACAAAAGAAATCATTCAATACGAGACTGTTCAACATTTCTCAACATGAATGTATATGACCGAAAGACGGCAATAAAGAAACACAAGCTATGTTTTAATTGTTTGGGATTCAACCATGTCGTTTTGAAATGTCCTAGCCGACACCTGTGCAATCATTGCGGTGGACACCATCATACGCTCATCCATGTGGATCGGGCTGCGAGCGCGACTAATAACATACCTGTGCGGCGTGAAACAACCAACTATCAATATCTAACGTTTCATCTGATGTTACCGAGAAATTAACTTTAAGCTCATATGCGTCGAATTGTGAAGTGTTACTCCCCACGGCTATCGCTAGCGCTCAAGCGAAGGATGGTGCTGTATTAGATTTTAGAGCGTTTTTCGCTCGCAAGCGTCGTTCGCAAGCGTCGTTCATAACAGACAGGGCAGTACAATTACTGCGGCTAAAACGAGAGGGGACTCATGTCCGTATTAACGGGTTAGCGAACATGAAAATCACCGAAGCTTCGTCGTTTGTCACATGAAATTCAAATCTAAATATAACTCCGACAACCTCTTTTAAGTCAATGCTTATGTGATACCTAAAGTTGGATCCAGAATGCCTGAAAGACGTATAATGACCAATCATTGGGGGCATATCCAGGGTTTACGCATGGCAGATCCCTCCTATCACATTCCTCAAGCGGTTGAGGTATTACTCGGCAGTGATATTTATGATGAACTAATGCTAGATGATGTTCGTCGTGGTCCGAAGGGTTCTCCTATGGCCCAAAATACCGCGTTGGGATACATTATCTCGGGAAAGGTAGGTGAAGGTAGCAACTCGAAATTAGCGCAAAAAATTACTGTGGCTGCTGACGACACATTAGATGAGCTGGAGTCTCTGCTGCAAAAATATTGGGAGTTCGAAGACATAACCAATTCGGCACCTATCCTGTCGGAGTCAGAGAAATGGTGTGAAGAATTCTTCAAATCCTCGCATCGTCGTTTGGATACTGGCAAATATCTTGTAGATGTAGATTCCAGGCTGGTTATTGGGTCATAGTACGAGCCTGCACTAAAAAGGCTAAATCATTTACAACGGCTTTTATCACAAAATCCTGACCTGAAATCTGTTTATAGTCACACTATTTGCGAATATCTGGAATTGGGTCAAATGAGAAAACTAACCGTCACTGACCCCACTCTGTCAAACAATGAATGGATGGGTGTGCCACACTGTTATCTTCCGCATCATCCTGTGGTGAAGGAATCATCGTCTACCACAAAAGTACGTGTGGTATTTGATGGATCTATGCGAACAAGCAATGGAAAATCTTTAAATGATGTACTGGCTGTCGGTCCTAAATTGCATACAGACTTGACTGCAATACTAATCAATTGGCGAGTACTTAAATACGTGTTGCTGACAGACGTGGAGAAAATGTATAGTTGTATCGATGTCTCACAAGAAGATGCAAATTTTCAACGTATTTTGTGGTACAACGAGCAAAATAGTCAATTGGAACAATATATGTGCACGACGGTTATGTTCGGAACAAGCTCAGCACCTTTTACTGCACTTCGAACAATGCAGCAATTAGCATGTGACGAGGCGGAAATTTACCCATTGGCTGTGAATGTGATTAAACAACAAATGTATGTCGACGACATATTGTCCGGTGCACATTCAATAGAAGAAGCAGCAGAGATACAAAGGCAGGTAATTGGTATGTTAAATAGTGGAACCTTTCAAATACGTAAATGAGCCAGCAACTGCTCGGAGCTACTGACAAACATACCCGTGGAGCACCGTGAAATTAAGGACTTGTCACCACTAACATCGGAAAAACCTATTAAGGCCTTGGGGCTATATTGGAATCCAGTCGAGGATGAGTTTCGATTTCAAATCAATTTCGAACCACCTGCTCGACTTTTCGATCCAATGGGCTGGTTAGCTCCAGTCCTTGTATCCGCAAAGATTCTTATGCAACGTTTATGGCAAGCACGCGTAGGCTGGGATCAACCTCTCCCGACAAAGCTGGCACGTACTTGGAAATATTTTGTTAAGGATCTACATCAAATAGCAGATGTGCGAATTCCACGTTTTATCATGTGTGGTGCGTTACCCAAAACTCAACTACACATCTTTTGCGACGCATCATCATCAGCTTATAGGGCAGCCGCCTATCTGCGAAGACAGAAGACAGTATTTTGGACCGACTCCACCATAGTGCTAAGCTGGATCCGAGGAGGAGCGAGCAAGTGAAAGGTGTTTGTCGGTAATAGAGTCGATCAAATACTTCGTGTGTCGGAGACTAGCCAACGGCGTCACGTAGCTTCTGAGCATAACCCAGCTGATCATCCAAGTCGTGGACTCAAACCCAATGAGTTCTTATCATGTAGCTTATAGCGGCATGGGCCAAAATGGCTAAGCGAAGAAGAAGAAAAGTGGCCTGAATACATTGATAATGACAACAGCAATTTGGAATCGATAATCAACGATGAAATTAAGTCTATTCGATGTTATTCTATTGCTGCCGCTCCAACAGAGGAATTTAAGATTGTGGAGCGCTTCTCATCGTATACACGAATAGTACGCGTATTTGCTTACTGTCGGCGATTTTTACATAACTGTCGGGAAATTGCGTCAAGGCGTAACTACACCCCTCCCACAGTTCCCCAGCTACGTGAAAGTTTATTATGTATCATACGCATCGTTCAAAGAGAAGGCTTTGCATCTGACTTCAAGGCTTTATCCACAGGGAAATTATTACCGAAGGAGAGCATTTTATTTTCGTTGAGTCCATTCTTTGATGAAAAGGAACAAGTTCTCCGACTTGGCGGTCGGCTTTACAACGCTCTGCTATCATCAAATGAACGTCATCCATACCTTCTACCGTCTAAAGGTCATTTCACCGATTTGGTGATAAACCATAGTCATCTAACGACTCTACATGGGGGAATTTCTCTTACGTTAAATTATATTCGTAAAACTTTTTGGATTGTAAAAGGGCGTCAAAGAGTACGAACAGTCATTTATCACTGCATGAAATGTTATAGGTTGAAACCTAAGAGTTTTGAACAGAAGATGGGAAATCTGCCCGCTGTACGGGTAAGGCCAGCAAAACCATTTGTGGCAATCGGTGTAGACTATGCCGGTCCAATAAATATTTCACCATCTAAAGGACGCGGACATACAGCTATGAAGGGCTATATAGCAGTCTTCATTTGTTTGGCAACAAAGGCTATACATCTGAAGCCGGTTGGAGACTTGACAGCTGACGCCTTTATCGGATCACTTCACCGCTTCATAGGTAGGCGAGGTCTTTGTCGTGACATCTATAGTGATTGTGGCACTAACTTCGTGGGCGCAAATATCACACTACAATGTGATAAACGTGCCTACAAAAAATATATTGAGACAAAAATCGCGCCAACATTGATGCAACATGAAATAACTTGGCATCATTCCCCCGTCAGCGCCACATTTCGGCGGATTATGGCAAGCGGGAGTTTAATCGATGAAATTTCATCTCAGAAGAACCATTGGTGACAGAGTGCTTACGTTTGAATAAATCGCTACGGTGTTGGCACAAATCGAGTCATGCCTTAACTCCCGCCCGCTGTGTCCAATGTCCGACGATCCAGACGACTTATTGGTATTAACTCCTGGACATTTTTTGACAGGTAACGCGTTACTAGAACGACCTGTACCTGACATATCGCAAATTAATTTGGTGGATCGTTGGCGCAGTTGCCAATATGCAAATTAATTTGGTGGATCGTTGGCGCAGTTGCCAATATATCGTACAACAATTCTGGCGCAAATGGAGCAGCGAATATCTTTCACGATTGCAGCAAAGGCCTAAATGGTTATCTGCGAACCCCAACGCAAAGATTAACGAAATAGTTATTGTCAAAGATGAACGTTTTCCTCCAAATCAATGGTCACTACGGCGGATTATTGAAGTACATCCAGGAGTAGACGGATTGACTAGGGTCGTCACTTTGAAACGCAGAACGGTGTAATAAAACGACCTGTGGCCAAATTATGTCCTCTACCCATTAGAGAGGTGTCTGGCGATTTTCAACATGCCTGAATTCGGTACAAGTTTAATGAGGTCCGTTGCCCTCATTGAAGGGGGAGAATGTTCGATATTAGAGTCACTGTTGATGTGAACAGTAATAATTAATAATAATTATTGCTTTAGTGTTTCCCGCCACTGCATATTTCTTATATACTTATATTGCACTCTCTTACTTGAGCTTATACTCTCTTATTTGCTTTCTTTATATACTATTTTTAACCGTCGTTCGAGATGACTGATGCTCATTATAATAATATATGAAAAAATGTATGTACTAAATATACCTGTGAAAAGTACAATAGATATGTTTAAGTAAATACCTCAGAACATCCGATTCTACAGTTATTTTTAAGTTGATATTCTTTGATCGCTATCATGCAAAGTTAGTTGTTTGTTAACTTCGGAATAAGAAAGACCTTCACATAATTCTGCGTTTATATTTAAATATACATATTTATATACATTCATATATAGGTATAAATATATATAGAATGAAATAAATGAATTATTATTAAAGTAAAGTCAAGTTGTTAATTTTTAAACGCAACAAAACCTAATCGACTAACAACTGTGGGAATGGTATGAGAATCACATTTCACATGACAAAAATAAAATAAAATACTCATATATACAAAAAATAGATTATAATACCAAAAATGTCTCCATTAATATCCTAAGAAATTCCTGAAGTCAAAATTCGATAGTACTAGACTATGGATAATGTGAGGCATCAACACTGGAACACCAAAAAACATTATAAAATACAGAAATGAAGGTAGAAAACTACAGTTTTTCGAAAGAATTGAGAACAAATAAAGAGAAAAAAATGTGTCATAGCAAACAGGAATTACAATAATTAGATATAAAACAAAATAAGTTATAGATATAATGAAAAAATTTAGAATAATAAATAAAAAAAAATTAATATGTGGCACTTATAAACCCCGATGGGCTCTTTGGCCGAGCTTCTCTTCTATTACTGATGTGAGTGTTAAATTTTGGACAGTATTAGAAGATACCTTACTACTTACTTACTTACTGACTTACTTATGTGTCCATAACAATCGAATATCGATTTAGACCGAATACAACATGCTTCGCCAGCCATCTCTGTTCATCGCTAGCTGGCGCCAGTTAGAAATTCAAAGCGGCGTCAGTTTCTCAAGTACCTGGTCTTTCCACCGGAGGTTAGGTCTTCCTCTTCTGCGACGTCCTCCGGCGGGTTTCGAATATAACACCTTCTAAGCTGGAGCGTGTTCTTCCATTCGCTCGACATGACCTAGCCAGCGCAGACGCTAAATTTGATGCGCTTTGCTATGTCAATATCGGCATACAGCTCGTACAGCTCATGGTTGTACCTTATTCGGTACTCGCCACCAACGCAAATAGGTCCGAAGATCTTGTGTAGTACTTTTCTCTCGAAAACTCCAAGCACTCGCTCATCAGAGGTGGAAATTGTCCAGGCTTCAACGCCATCTGTTAGGACAGGCATGATGAGAGACTTGTAGAGTGTAGTTTTCGTTCTTCGAGAGAGGGCTCGACTTCTCAATTACTTTTGTTTGCCACCTGTTTGCCAAGAGTGATTCTCGCAATATCTCCAGGCTGACGTCAACAGTGACGTGCTGTCCAAGATGCCGGGACTCTTTGTTTGTTGATACTAGATACTTCGTTTTGCCCTCGTTCACCGTAAGACCCATCCGACGTGAGTCTCTTTCCAACTCTGAGAATGCTGCACTCACTGCTCGCGTGTTCATGCCGATTATGTCAATATCGTCGGCATACGCTAACAGAATGACACTTTTGTAGAAGATAGTGCCATTATGTCGTAGATCAGCAGCTTATATTATTTTCTCCATAATAAGATTGAAGAAGTCGCACGATAACGAATCATCTTGTCTGAAACCCCGTTTGGTATTAAACGGTGTTGAGAAGTCCTTCCCAATTTTCACTGCACACGGGAGTTATGCAGTGTCATTCTAAAAAGTCGATTGAGCTTTGCAGGAATACCGAACTCAGACATTGTTACCGGACTGTCGAAATCGGGTTTATAACCATCAAATAGGTGGTGTGGGTCGATCTGTTTTTCTTGGTCACTTTCCAGGATTTGGCGCAGTGTGCAAATCTGGTCGATGATGGATTTACCAAGTCTGAAGCTACACGAATAAGGTCCAATGAGGTTGTTGAGCATAGGCTGCCGTAGCTCAGTGGTTAGTGCGTTGGCCTTCTGATCTCTAGGTCGTGAGTTCAATCCCCGGCTGAAGCATAACAAAATTTAATATCGAAAAGATTTTTCTTTCGAACGGTACCCACCTGCTGGCAAGAATTGGCAATTTTTCCGGCAGTAACAATTTGCCAAAAGTGCTTCTTAAAAGAGCTCTGTGACAAAAAATAAGTTAAAGTGATGTCACAAGAGTTCTGCCGTTCGGAACCGGCTAATATAAGTAGGTCCCTTCAAATGCTGTCCAAATTTAAAACGCACAACAGCATTTGAAGAGAAGCTCAGTGGTATCACAATGGGCCTTTCTGGCCTAAGTGTGTTCACTCAGAGAGAGGGCAGTCACATAACCTAACCTAACCTAACATAGGCTTCAACCTTTCACACATTACACTCGATAGAACCTTATATGCGATGCTTAGGAGACTTATTCCACGGTAGTTGGCGCAAATTGTGGGGTCTCCTTTTTTGTGTACAGGACAGAGAACACTGAGCCTCGAATCATCAGGTGTTTCAGCTGGGAGCGAGTGTTTGCCGGTTAGCTCGATGATGAGGCACACTTGCCTGTAGATAGTGAAGACGGATCTTGATTGATGGATGATGATGGATCTTGATTGTTTTGGTTATGGTATTATATTTATTTAGATTTACAAATTCACAATTTTGGGAACATATTTAATAATAAAACGAATGTAAAGGGAAAAGGAGAAGGCAATAAGTGGAATAAACTGATGAGCGAATGGAATTGCTTGGAAGGGATAGGAATAGAGATAAAGTGAACATGGAATAATAAGCAGATCGATAGGGTTGCCAGACCATCCTTCCACCCATTCACTCCAGTTCACTTTGGGAGTGCGCGTATCTTATGCTGGCGTAGACATCAGGCATGCTTTCCTCCGACCATATTCTGCTTATGAGCTGGTTCATGCAGGCGAGCAGCTCATCGCCTCCGGTCTTAAACAACTCGGCAGGCAGGCCATCAGCACCTGCAGCTTTGTTGTTCTTTAGCCTTAAAATGGCCGTTTCAACGACGTCATAGTCGGGTGGTGGAACATCAACACCATCATCTGTAATTGGGCTTATCGGGCAATCTCCTCCACTGGCGGAATTGCTCGTAGCATCGCCATTCAGTGACGTGGAGAAATGTTCCCTCCATAAGCTCAGTACATTGTGGACATCTGTAACCAGATTCCCATTTCCATCACGACTAGAAGAGCCTCCGGAATTTACACCGCCACTCAGGCGCTTGATCTTTTCGAAGAATTTTCGAGTCTCATTCTTGTCGGTACACATCTCTATCTCCTCACACTCGCGTCTTTCTTGTTCTCTTTTCTTGCGCCTGAAAAGACGACTCTCTGCACTCCTTTTCTCTCTGTGCCGCTCCTTAACAGCTCGCGTTGCGTCTGCACGCAGGGTTTTTTTTGTAAGCGGCGTCCTTCTCTGAAGTAGCATCGCGACACTCCTGATCATACCACTCATTTCTCAGAGGCCGGTAGTAACCGATTACCTCCTCGGCAGCAGTAGTCATGGAGTGGGATATATGCGCAGGTATCATCAAGTGGGGGAGTGTTCTGCATAAGCAGATCCGATAGTCGAGTGGCAAATGCATCTGCTGTCTCTGGTGATCGCAGCTTACTGACGTCGAGCTTTCTCTGTGTGGGACTTCTCTTATTATTTGCGACACATGAACGTGTGCGCACCTTAGCTGCAACAAGGTGGTGATCGGAGTCGATGTTGGCACCACGGATCTATTTCACGTCCATCACACTGGAAGCATGCCTTCCGTCAATCACCCCATGATCAATTTGGTTTCTTGTACGTTGATCTGGAGACAGCCATGTCGCTTTGTAGATGTCGAGATGCTGGAATCTGGTACCACCAATTACCATGTTTCGTGCTGCTGCGAAGTCAATCAGCCTCATTCCGTTATCGGAGGTGTTCTGGTGGAGACTGAATTTTCCGACAGTTGGACCAAAGGTACGAGGATTAGTCTACTGTACAACACTCCGCTTGCCAGCTGATTTCTTGGTAGAAACTAAAACGCCATTAAGCCAGGCAGATTTGTACAAGAATTGCGCAAAATCATGAAAGATCTTCGCCCAGTGGATACAGCGTGGCGCAATAACAAATCAACATTAATTCACCCACACTTGCGTTCATGTGAACAAGTGTTCATCAGAGATGACTCAATTCGAAAATCGTTGTCATCTCCGTATGCTAGACCTTACAAGGTTGTACGTCGTTTAGCTAAGTACTTCATCGTAAATGTAGATGGACGGAATTCAAAGATTTCCATTGACCGTTTGAGGCCAGCATATATAGCAGCATATTTATCAAATTAATTCACGTTGTTTCTAAATGGGAAATAATGTGGTGACATTCCCACAAACGAATATTTTTTCATTTAATTTAGTTATAGTTATTTAGTAAAAGGTTGACTTTGTGTATTCTCTTCAAATCTAACTATTCATTATCTTTCTTATATATATGTGACAACGATAGAATCGTTAAGCTAAGCTGTAAATTATTATTGCCATTCGGTTTGCAGAAGAATAAACAACACAGAAACTAACGCACATTCTTTTTTATGTTAGGTAATATGCCTCTATATATATATATATATATATATATATATATATATATATATATATATATGTATATATATATATATATATATATATATATATATTGCCAATTGCTTGAGTAGTTGGACGATTATGTAAACCATAATCTCCTCTTATTGCACGATATGTGGCTGTGGCAGAATCACCATTTTTGTAGTAGGTTTTTACAATTTTAATGCGTTGTGCGATAGTTAAGCGATCCATTTTCGCAAATGTCAGACTTTGAACTGAAAATGAAAGAAATTTTTTTAACAACTCAGTTTGACAGATGTCGAATTCTAGCCCTATACTTTTGAAACCGCGAAATGGATAACCCTATATATACAGTGGCTCCCAGCTTATTTCGTACAGTGACAGTTTAAAAATTGCTGCAGTCGTAATTCCTAATATAGCAAAAATTTGAACAAAATATAAATGCCATTTTAGAAAGGAAGGTTTGTTTTTTATTTTCCAAAATTTACTTTTTCAAAATTTTAGTGTTTGACACTATAAAAAAATAAAATAAGAATAAAATAGGAAAATTCATGTCACAGCTTATTTCGTACAGTCTCTTTAAGTTCAAACTAAAAACAAAGTAAGTTGATTTTAATATTTAGTATGACATCCCTTAGCGTTAATGATAGCCTGGAGTCTATTTGGCATTGAATCCACCAATTTTTGAGTGATGTCTGGTGTGATTTTTTTCCATTCCTCCATCAGTACCTTCTTTAGGTCTTGCTTATTAGAAATCTTATGTGTTCTTATTTTATTGTCCAAAATAGACCAAAGATTTTCAATCACATTCATGTCAGGTGACTGTGGTGGTGGAGACATCAAGTGTGGGCAGTTCCAAATAAGCCAAGATTGCAAAATCCCAGATTTATGTTTTGGGTCATTATCTTGGTAGTACCGAAATTCTTCCCGCAAATCCAGTTTGTCTGCACTTTGAAGTAAATTGTTTTTCAGAATCTCGAGGTACTTCATTTTGTCCATTGTCCCCTCAATAAAAACCAATTCACCTACTCCGGCTGCTGACATACAGGCCCAAACCATCACGCTACCGCCACCATGCTTCACTGTGGGCTTAAGGTTCTCCTTGTTTAGCTCGGTATTCGCTTTACGCCAAACATATGACATTCCGTCCGAGCCAAAAATATTAAACTTAGACTCATCCGCGAAAATAACGGTATTCCAGAACGCAGGAGTATTAATAATATGCTCTTTGGCGAAGTCAAGTCGGCGTTGTATATTCATTTTTGAAATGAATGGTTTCTTTCGGGCTACTCGACCGTTCAAGTCATGATTGCGCAGCACACGTCGGACAGTTTCAGCACTGGATGATTTCCTATTTCACGCTGAACCTCTGCAGCCAACTTCGGAGCGGATAACTTTGGAATTTTCTTAATTTTTCGTACAATATAACGCTCGTCTGATGCGTTGAAAATCTTATTAGGTGCTTCTCTGCCCTTGTTCTCCAACCGATTTTCGCGAACGAAGCGTTGAATGATGTATTGGACAGTTGAGGCACTTAAATTTGTCATTTCAGCAATTTTTCGCACACTCTGACCTTTCCTAAAATGGTTAATTACCAGTTTACGCTGCTCCATCGTTGTACGACGCCCATAACGCTAAATGTTTAATTTACAGCACTTTAACTATTTAAAATAATAATAATAAAAATTGTTATAATAGTTAAAAAGGTCCAAAAACTCATACAATTCAAAAAAACTTTGTAACTGCGCGGCAGAATGAAACTTACTTACATTGAAGTTTGTGTACGAAATAAGATGTGAGCTGAAAATCAGCTGATCAATAGTTTTTCTCTCTTGCATGACAAAAAGAACAATTTTTGGGGTTCCCCGTTGTCTTATTAGGTTTACTAAACACATACACAGACATCTACATTCAAAACTTATCGATAAGTTTTTTAGTTTCGATGTTACAGCCATGTACATAAAAATATATACACTGTACGAAATAAGCTGTGAGCCACTGTACATATGTGTTAATTGATATTGTAATCGCGAGACATATTGCTGCTCTCTTGTGTGTGTAGGGGAATCACCAGCAAATTTCTCAATTATGCATCACTTATATCTAAGTATATATGTTGAGAAGTTAATGTTTTTGTTTTAGATATATTTTACATGTACTCCTATATATATATATATATATATATATATATATATATATATATACTCCTATATATATATATATATATATATATATATATATATATATATATATATATATATATATATATATATATATATATATATATATATATAGGAGTACATGTAAAATATATCTAAAACAAAAACATTAACTTCTCAACATATATACTTAGATATAAGTGATGCATAATTGAGAAATTTGCTGGTGATTCTCAGAACCCCATATACAATTTTGTTTGTTAACATACCCACCGAGTGAGAAATGTGCTTCGTCGCTGAAGAAAATTTTGTTTGAAAAATCGCCGTCCACCGCCTGTTGATCAAGCACCCATTCGACGTATCTACGATGTTGTGAATGGTCAGCTGGCTTCAGTTGATGTGTGAGCTGGATTTTATATATATATATATATATATATATATATATATATATATATATATATATATATATATATATATATATATATATATATATACATATATACATATATATATATATATATATATATATATATATATATATATAAGTAATTTTTATTCAACTTTATAGTCTGCTTGTCCAGGAACAATTGAATTACAGAAAATTTACAAACTAAGAACTAAGCCTGTCCAACTGAACGGAATTGCTGATGCAAACTTTTTGCTTATTGAAATAACATAAACATAAAACAGTGCCAGAGGTTTAATGTTGCTTAGCTGTGACAAAGTTTGTTTGTTCAGCAGCGGCCACACATTCTGCTGACTGAGCACTCCAGTCTCGTAACCACAAGTCAATGGCCGTCGCTTTGCTGGACGATAGCGTTAACTTATATATATATATATATATATATATATATATATATATATATATATATATATATATATATATATATATATATATATATATATATATATAGGGGTACATGTAAAATATATCTAAAACAAAAACATTAACTTCTCAACATATATACTTAGATATAAGTGATGCATAATGGAGAAATTTGCGGGTGATTCCCCTACACACACAAGAGAGCAGCAATATGTCTCGCGATTACAATATCAATTAACACATATGTATATATAGGGTTATCCATTTCGTTGTTGTTAAAAAAATTTCTTTCTTTTTCAGTTCAAAGTCTGAAATTTGCGAAAATGGATCGCTTAACTATCGCACAACGCATTAAAATTGTAAAAACCTACTACAAAAATGGTGATTCTGCCACAGCCACATATCGTGCTTTAAGAGGAGATTATGGTTTACATAATCGTCCAACTACGCAAGCAATTGGCAAAATTGTGAAGAAATATGAAGAGACTGGATCGGTTACAGATATTGTAAGGCCTGTGCATCATCGTTTCGCTCGTACCACCGAAAATATCGCTGCTGTAAGTGAAAGTGTTGCCGAAGACCCGAATGTGTCGATTCCTCGTCGTTCTCAGGAATTAGGACTGTCCTACGGCACATTATGGCGTATTTTGCATTTGGATCTACACCTACATCCATATAAAATCCAGTTCACACAACAACTGAAGCCAGCTGACCATTCACAACGTCGTAGATACGTCGAATGGGTGCTTGAACAACAGGCGGTGGACGGCGATTTTTCGAACAAAATTTTCTTCAGCGACGAAGCACATTTCTCACTCGGTGGGTATGTTAACAAACAAAATTGTATATGGGGTTCTGAGAATCCTCAAGTAATTGAAGAGAGGCCACTACATCCACAAAAAGTCACTGCTTGGTGCGCTCTTTGGTCCGGAGGTGTGATTGGACCATACTTCTTCGAAAACGACGATGGAACGACTGTCACCGTCAATTCGGAGCGTTATGGTCATATGATAACCGACTTTTTTTTGCCTGCTATTGAAGAATACGACTTAGAGAATATGTGGTTTCAACAAGACGGTGCCACATGCCACACAACACGAGCGAATATGGCTTTATTGCAAGAGAAATTTTCTGGCCGCGTAATTTCTCGTCGTGGCGATATCAAGTGGCCACCAAGATCATGCGATTTGACACCGCTTGACTTTTTTTTGTGGGGCTACGCGAAAGACCGTGTTTATGCAGATAAACCTTTAACTCTTGAGCACCTAGAACCCAACATTCGTCACGTTATGGCTGAGATACCGCCCAATATGTGTCAAAAAGTGGTCGAAAATTACCTCAAAAGAATCGATGCTTGCAACAATTCGCGTGGTGGTAATTTAAATGATGTAGTATTTCGCACATAATGTCAACGTTCAAACTTTATAATAAAAAAGAAATATCATGATAAAAAGTATTTTATATGTATTTTATTTACATTTACTTTTGAAACCGCAAAATGGATAACCCTTACAATTGGCATATTTGGCCAACGCAACATAACAAAGAGACATCAACATAGACAAAGCCGGCCTGGGTTATAAAAGTAAACAAAACTTCAGACCTAAAATAACTTGGTTTATTATACAACTCCACAAGCCGAGCTAGGTAAAACAATGATGTTAATACACAACAACTAATACTCTTCACATTAATTAAAAATTCCATTTACGTTAGTTAGTTACAATACATAATCTAAAAATAAGACCAACATTGTAATCTAGAAAGCAGATATTGAACATCCATTATTGATCTAGTGGCGCATATTCATAGTAATTTTTAGTCACAACTTTAGTATATACTTCATTTGAGCTACTACTTAAGTCATTCATAAACGATTTAGTATCGACTTATCTGCTTAGTTGTTACTATAAATGTAGAAACTATAAATATTGTGACATTTGTATGTGAAAAGGTATAATAAAACAACAACAAATTTGTAATAAATACAAGTATGTAGCGAAATTTGTAATAAATACAAGTATGGAGCGAAATCAACGTGATTTAGATACTTTAGAATATATCGAGATTGTGGACGACTTCAACTTAATGATACGCAGTAAAATTTACAGAAATCGTATTGATCCATTTCAATTTGATGACGGAAACTTTTACTCTCGGTACAGATTTGACAAGACCACAACACAGTTTATTATTCACATGCTAAACATTGAAGAACCGGAGAATAACAGGGGGCTACCTGTTCCTATAAGCTTGCAAGTGCTTACGTTTTTTAGGGCGAAACGTCTAATCAAAGTGATATAGGTAAGCATACATCGATTTCCTTCTAGATTTAAACTTAATTCACGATTTTATAGCTAATCTTCATGGTTTATCACATTCAACTGTAAGCAGAGTTATAAAAAATATAAGTGAAGGAATTGCTTTGCATCTGGACATTTCATTACATTTCCCAGTGAAGCGGACCAAATGAATGAAGCAAAACATATTTTTTTCAATATATCGCGCTTTCCAAGTGTTATAGGTGTTATTGATTGCACACACATTCGCATCAAATGTCCAACGAGAAATATAGGAAACGTCATGGCGGGTTATTTCCGAAATAGAAAAGGATATTATTCCTTAAATGTGCAAGTGCGTATTTCTACATTAAATTCTAATAATAAATGTTAACTTATTCATAAAATAACACATTAGATTGAGGTTCAAAATTTTGGATATTGTAGCGAGGACTCGTGATTCAGTTCATGATGCTAGAATTTCAAATATGTATGTGTCGATTAAAAACAACAAATTACTTGACGATGGAGTCTATCCAGCATCTTCAATTATGTTAACACGAAATCCTTCAACAGAAAAAGAACATAGGTAAATTAACAAAAATTCGTTTTTTGAAGCAATTTCAATTTTTAATTTGTATAGGTATAATAGAAGCCACATATTAACAAGAATCATTAAATGGTCAAATTAAATCAAAATTTCAATCATTTCTTGAGAGAATTAGCGTCGATTTGAATACAGCGAAGAATATTATTGTTGCTGTAGCAGTTCTTCACAATATTGCAAAGGAGAGGAACCTGAAATGTAGTTTTCGAATACGTTTAAAAAATGTTAATCATTGTACTCCCAAATATATTCAGCTACACAATGAAACGCCATCAAGAATTCAGCAAAATTTTGTTGTGGACCGTACTGAAGGAGAGTCTAGAAGAGCGTTTAAAGCAGCATTCCTTAATAGACATTCTAAGAATCACATTTCATTGTTTATTTTAGCCTTATTTTCAAAATCAAAACATTTCACATTTATCAGATATGTAATATATATAAACAAAATGATAAGTAAAATAGAAAAACAAATCAGTCTTCATGACAATATGAATAAATAAACTGTATAAAATTCAATTAAATGAAAATTTTCTGTACTTATGTGTATATTAATTCAATAAAAATTAATATTCGATATTTCGCGAAATATTTCCCATCTTTGCTGTTTACATTTGCTCGAGCAGCAATTGCTTTTGCAGTTCATGCAGCCTATTAAATGAGCGATTTTAAGCCTATATAGCTCTCTTTGGTTGTCAATTTCATTTTGCAATTTTCCTTTAGCAATTTATTAGTCTTTTCTGTGTGACTTGTTTCAATTTTTATTTGTTTCTTCCTCTCCTCCAAAACTGACTACTTCTTGCTTTGCTTTGGCAAGCTGATAACAATTGGAAAGTGTCTTTTCGATATTGTTGTTCGATATCATGATATCGAACAAAAGTAAAACCAGAGAAATGTTGTTTCTAGGAACTCATTTCATACTAAAGCAGTCAAGTTGATGTTAAATAGTATTAACTTAAAAGCGCAACTATGAATATGCTTCTTAGACACTGAATTGCAAAATATCTAAGCATAATATTGCTTTCCACTATGGCATACACAAAACCTATACTGCAAGCGAGAGTCCGTCACGATGAGCACAGTATGTGCAGACAGCAACAAAATAATATAAGACTTAATCAGACGATAATCAAAATTCACATAAAATGAGCTATTCGAAAGCCATTTCTTTTTCTGAGCTTTGTCGCAGACTTCTTTTAGAAGCTTTTTCGTGGAAAATTGTTACTGCCGGAAGAACTGTCGAAATAGCTTGCCGACAGAAGATACCGTTCAAAAGAAAAATCTTTTCGAAATTAAGTTTATGCTTCAGCCGAGGTGGAACCCACGACCTATAAATAAGAAGGACAACGCACTAACCACTTAGCTGCGGCACCCACATTAAAATATTATTATTACATAATAGAAAATATTATTATTATTTCATAATGATAATTTTTGTTTCTGAGAGAAAGAAGGGATGTTGCAAGCCAAAATATGAACATATGCATATTACGTCTCTCGACATATCTCTCACAATTGTAAAATCTTAACTACCCATAACAACATTGCTGATAGTCGTGAAATGCACATTCCATACCAATACTTTTTATAATTGTGGAATGCCGGAGTTGCAGTTGATAAATCAGTTTCCCACACAATTCTTAGTTCTGCACTTTCGTAAGAATACAAACAATGTTAAGCATAACGTAATAACTAAAGTCACGTGCACTACTCATATATGAGTATTGAATAGTTACTTTCCCACATAATAAGTACATATACACACATGCGGTGTGGATTGTGGGCTGGTATGTGGGTAGATTTGTATGTGGATAGATTTACGAAAAAATTGCATAAATACTGCTAGCTTACTGAAAGCAAACGGATTTTGAATTGTGAATTTACAGTGATAAGTGAAGTGTGTAAATACTGCGATCCTTACAAGGTCCTCCAGTATTAGTGTTTAAGATTAACAGTTGTAAAAGTAAATAAGTGAAAATAGGAAAAATAAAGCCAAAAGAAGCTAGAACAACTAAGCGCTTTTATTGAATAGGACAATAGAGACGGTAAGCATACTCCATCAATTCAACTCTACTTTTCAGGTGATCAGTGTTGTTACGAGAGGACTCGCAACACTTAGAGAATTAGGTACGTGGTGTTGTGGAAAAATGGTATACAACAAGACCATACAAACTTTTTTGTAGAAAAGACCCCTTATTTCCCATTTCAAATACTCGACGTTGTTTCAAATGAATTACTTCATTAAGGTTCCCGTTCAATTACATCGAAATGATAAATGTTCATTTTCTCCCTTCCAGCTATTGAAGATAACGCTCTTGTTATACTTTGTCTCCCCACTAAAGCAAATAGAGCAATCATAGTCATGGTCGTACTTCTGATTGAAATAGTGTGGTACCAACCTTGCCTTGCTTTCTTTCTAAAACCCCACTTGCTATTAATAGCTTTTCTGCCTTTGGTTATATCTACCAGAATCCATGTATTATTCTTTTAACAACTGCAACTTCTGCTTCATTAATGAAATCCAATGATCCTTTTTCTCATTAATTGCAATGGGTTCATTGAAATTACTAGGTTCTGGAGTTAAAATTGCAGCATTAACATTTTCATACCCATACAGATCTGGAGCAATAGTGAATATTAAAATACTGCGATCCTTACGAGGCCCTCCAGTATTAGAGAAATAAGTAATTATAATTTTAAATAAAGTAAAATGAACCAGCTAAGCAGTGTTATAGTTCCGAAAGGACTCGCAATACTTAGGATATTAGGTTTAGGTGTAAACCTTGTGTATAGGTATGTAGTAATTGTTGTGGAAAAATAATACACAAGCACATCTCCTGGAATACACCAGATTCAAAATTACGACCTTGGTCTGAGTGTAACTCCATCGGTACACCAAAACAAGTAGTCCGTTGGCTGACGAATACTTTGGCAAGTATACTAGCTTCTTGATTTGGAATAGGGTATACTTCAGGCCATTTACTGAAGTAATCTATAACCACCAGAACATACTTTCTCCCTGCGTTGCTTGTAGGAAATGGCCCAGCGATATCCATACCAATTCGCTCAAATGGAGCACCTGCTGTCTATTGTTGAGTTTTACTTCGACTTTTCTTGGTGGGACCTTTGCCCATTGCACATTGCTCACACTTTTAAATCCAATTAACGACATGGTCTTGAAATACAACATAATAAAATCGTTTCTTTATTTTCTCAACAGTCTTGGTGTTGCCCTCCACTGGAAGCATTATGTTACTCAGCTATCACTTCTTTTTTTCTTGCTTTGGGTACAACTATCGTTGCTAATCTTTCCATCCTCCCTTTCCAGTACTCGTTATAAACATCCATCTCCCAAATGCAGGCTTTGCCAATGTGCCCATTATGCCTTTGCTATTGGACTCTGATTAGCCATTTCTTGCCAACGTACGCCTTGCTCTTTGTATTCCATAATCTTTACTAGATCTGGGTCATTCCACTGATTTTCTTCTACTCGTTCGGTTGTCCATGATTCTTCTGGTAGGACATTTGTAAGTAGTACGTCGACAATGTGCTCCTTGCTTTCTACTCGTGAACAATATTTACATTCCATTTTGCAAGTACGACGAGATAGTGCATCCCGTTACCAAGATGTCTTCTTTTACGGTACTAGATTGTAAGTCATAACTCTGCAGCCCTTCAGTCCAGCGCGCTAATTGTGTTTCTGGATTTTTAAACTGCAATAACCACCTTAGCACTGCGTAATCAGTTCGTAGATGGAATGACTGACATTACAAGTACTTATGGAAATACTTTACACATTCCAGTATTGCGAGCAATTCTTTTCGAGTGACATAGTAGTTTCTCTTTGTTTTCGACGGAATTTTACTGTAGTATGCTATTACTTTTTCTTGCCCTCCTATGATCTGAGAGAACACACCACCTATTCCATAGCCACTCGCATCTGTGTCCAGCACAAACTTTTTACCAAATACTGAATACGCTAATACTGGTGCTGCACAAGGTATTCCTTTCACCTGTTCCTGGGTATGATCTATCTTGTTAACTCATGCAAACTACTGTTGATGTTTGCAAATCCAGGAACAAATCCCCTATAGTAATTACACAAACCTATGAAGCTTTCATCAGTGAGAAGTTCTGCATTCTTGTTCTCCTGATTTTTTGCATTTTCATCTGGTTCTAACTCGTCACCAGAGTTTTCATCAGGCTCTTCTTGGCTTTCGGTTTCGTCGACTTTATTCCTTGCCATAGAACGGGTCACAACCATTGTTGACTCATGATTCGGTTGTGGAACTCTGCTGATCGCATCAGCGTTCAAATTCCTTTTGCCTGGTTTATAAATTATATTAAAATCAAATTCAGATAGTTTATGTCTGAAACGTGGCAAGCGTGATGTCTGGTCTTTCAAATTGGCAATTCCTCGTAAGGGCTGATGGTCAGTGTAGATTTTGAATGGTCTACCCACTAAATAAGCTCTATAATTTTTTACAGCCCACACGATAGCCAAAAATTCCCTTTCAATGGTAGAATATCTTTCCTCAGTATCACTAAGTGCTCTGCTCGCAAAGGCTATTGGTCGGTCTTGTCCAATTTCACCTTGCGATAGGTTTCATTGCTAGCCGCTGTTGTCAGCACAAAGGGTTCGGAAAAATCAGGATAGGATAATATTGGTGGAGAGTAGTAATTTATTAATTGGTAGAGCCATGCCTGCCATATTTTCAACAAATTTTCAATAATAGATTACTAAACCTAAGAATGCCTGAACGTTTTTCTTATTTCTTGGAAGAGGAATATTTTTGACACATTCTATCTTACTGGGATCTGGTAATGCCCCTTCCTCAGTGCATTTATGACCTAGGTAAATTCTCTCTGCAGAGAAGTGCCAGTAGAAACTGGCACTTCTCTGTGTTTAGTTTTAAGTTATGTTTACGTAAGAGTTCAAACACTATCCGCAAACGCGATTCATGTTGTGCCAAATTCCGACCGTAGACAACAATGTCATCCAAATATACAAAGCAATCTATTCCCTGGAGTCCAGTCAATACATGATTCATTAATCTTTGAAAAGTAGCAGGTGCTCCTGTTAACCCGAAAGGCATTCTATTAAATTCGTAATACCCGACACCTAAACTAAAAGTGGTTTTTTCTCTGTCAGACTCTTCCATTAGCACTTGATGATACCCACTGTCCAGATTAAGTGCAGTGAAGTATCTACTATGACTGATCGAATATCTCATCGATTTGGAATTGTAAAAACCTGTTTAATGGTAGCATCGTTCAGTTTTCTGAAATCAGCAACTAGTCTCAATTTCTTTTTTCCATCGCTTCCCGCCTTCTTTGGAACTAATTATATTGGTGAATTCCATGGAGAAGAACTGGGAACGATTATTTCGTCTTCCAACATTTTATTTACCGGCCTATTAATCTCTTCCTTATGCACTTCTGGTAACCTGTACTGTCTCTGATTTAGTGGTGCCTGATCTGTCTTTACTGGTATTGTGTGCTTTATACATGTTGTGTAAGACAATTTATCGCCAAATAAAACAAATCGTGAAATGGCTTGAATATGTCTTCCATCCATTTTCTTTCTTCCATATTGAGGTTTGAATCTAACTTAACCGTTTCTAATATTTTAGTAACCCTCTTGTAGTTACTCTTTATGCTATTTATTTTATAAACTGTGTCATACTCTATATGCTCTAGATGATTAAATTTAACTATATTAACTTTTAACTCATTCTTTACAGTATACGATTTCGTACTTGTATTCAGAATTGGTACATAAACTTTATTATTTGTGACACATCCCAATATCTCACCTAAAAATATCCCGGAAGAAACTTCTTGTTTTTCCACTATAACCGTTTCGAAATCGGTATTTACCTTCAAGGGAACTATCCTCATAGTTCTCGCTGGTACTACAACTTCACTGTTGTAGAGTACTCTATTAGCCTCGTTCAATGATTTGAGAGATAAAGTCATTAAATGCTGTTTTCGCCAATCGAAAAAATCAGCTTCTTTTTCATAGTATTAAGAATCGATCGATTCCATAAATTGTCTCGTCCTAGGATACTATCTGCAGGTATCCCTCTCTCTTCAGATATTATATGTAATTCTAAATTCAATTCATTAATCCTTTCATGTTGGACTGTTATTGGCCCTAACGTGGTGACAAATCCTCCGAATGCACCACTAAGATTTTTCCTTGTATTCCCTTTCTTGCTAACGTTTTTGTTAATTACTGTTGATTTTACTAAACTGGTATCTGCCCCAGAGTCTACAAGTAAAATGAGTTTTCCATTTTTTGCTTCCTCACAATGAAACTCAATGAACACATCATCTACATCAGTGATTCCAAAACAAAACCACTTTTGCTATCACTGGATGGGAAAGACGGGTCAACAATCCCCATGAACGCCTGACTACCAACTTCCACCATCCTACTATCTGACGTGGAGGGTGTGTCAACAATATCTAAAGACGCATGATTGACACCTTCCATTTCAGCTGGCCTCTTTTTAGCTAAATTTTGGGGTTCCCGGTTTATTGGCCCTACATTGGCCCCCGTAGTTTCCCTGAGTCTTTTCCAACTCTTTGTGTTTGTAACAGTCGGCAATCTTGTGTCCGGGCTTTCTGCAAAAGAAACATTTAGTTTCGGGCTTACTCCGTTTAGGCCCTTTATTTTCCTGGCTTTCCTTCCTAAGCCCTGTTTTTGGAGAATAATTCCCTTGCGGCTTTGTATTGCTAGTGAACGTCGTACAAGATAGATTGAACTCATGCCCATATTGCTAACATTTAATACAGGAAGGCATATTTTTCCTTTTAAAATATTCGTCCCTGGTGTGTCCCTTCTTGTCGCAGAAGGAACAGGTAGGAGCCTTCCTTTGGCTGTTTTGGGGATTTACTTAATTCTCTTCGTACTGATCTGCCTTTAATGGCACCTTATTATTCCTGTTGTGGTGGAACGCTACTATGTTACCTGTTTGGGTCTGGCAAGGTTCGTAAGAATTTAATAATGTATTGAGACTTACGTTGGCTCCCACGTTGAGCTTATAGTGCTGTTGTCCTCTTTCGAGCAGGATAATCGTATTTAAGGCCTCCTCTGCTAGTTCCTCTAACGTGCCTTTCTTGCTTAGCCTATGGACTCTAAGCATTGGTTCACTAAGGCCTGTTACAAACGACTTCTTTGTGGACGTCTCTAGCTCATGGAGCAGTGTTTCGTCGCCTTTTCCACCATATGAGGCTTTGACACACTGAATTGCGGCGGATTTCAGTTCGTCTAATCTTCTGGCTAATGGACTTATGCTTTCCTGTGGTAAGTGTCGTGTAAACTGGATTTGGTGAGTGATGGGTTCTAGCTGGATTATTTTCAGGTATGTGTTTCTTAGGAAAATTTTTTCGCCAATACCAAATTAAACGCATCTCCGTATAAACGTTGCTTTATGCAGGATATGAGATCTTCCAACTCATCTGGTTTTATTCCTTTGTTAATTCACAGCCAGAGATAAATTCGTAGACATCTGTTCTCAAATTTTTTGACTCAGTTCCAGTGAGTACTGGAACTGGTCTACTAACCATCTGCGCTATCTCGTCTATACGCATTTCTTCCGCTGTTTGTTGCTGCGGGTTCGTAAGTATCTTATTTACAGGTTTACGGCGGCGAAAAGGTGTCTATTCTGTTAAACTGCGTTCCCTCTCAAGATTTCTTACTTGGGCCTGGAGAGCGCTTAATTGCTCAGTGTCCGCGGAGGTTCGGAGTCTTTTTTCTATAAATTCCTCGGAAATATTTCTCTCCTTAAGTAGTCCTTGTAACTTCCATTTTCTTCTGTGGAGTTCTACGTTCTGGCTTCTAGCTCCTCACCTGGTGCTAGTACTTTGCCGTGTTGTAATTTCGATTTTATGGGCACGTATTGCTCGTAAATGCTATGTTGCTTAATTAAATCTAACACTGCTTTAAACGTTTAACGTAAAATATCTCGTCTTACAAGATACTTCGCAGTATCCTAACCTACAGATCAGAGGGCCAACACACTAACCACTGAGCTACAGCTTCGGCTCATAATGTCAATAATTATTTCCTTGTAGTGTAAAAATCGTGTGTTGTTTTCTTCATCACTTCTTCTTCTTCTTCTTCTTTGTGTATCCATTTGTTGTTATTTTGTTTACTTTTTGTTTGTTTTTTGTTTAATAGTGTTTTTGTTTTTATTTATACAACTTGTTTAATACTCTTTAAGATATTAAATATACTAAGACATTCGTTTAACTACGAAACACGAGTTACTAAAGTGGGGTTGTTTAAGTACCTCAAAATGCTGGAACTTTTATTTGAGGCACTTTGAGGGTAAAAGAAAATGGATCAAATTAAATATATTTGTGATTCTGCTTAGACTCTATAGATTAATCTTCACCGACAAAACACTTTGCCGATGCTGAAAGTATTATACAACGATACGATAGCTGCTACCAAATCAGCAAACGCTAGCTCTGATGCAGAACTTATGATGACAGGTCAGTACATTAGTTTACCTCCATCTAACACTGATCTTTTTATTGCAATTACGTGATTTGGAATTCATATGAATTGGAATATGTACATTTTAAATCACCATGTTACCATGAAAAAACTGATCCACTTAAATGAAAAACTAGAAGGGGAGATGGTGATATAATGTAGAAACCTTCTATTATCAACAATGGATTCGCTCAAGCCTGGCAAAATTTTTTAGATCATTATGAAAACCAGCGTATCATCAGCCAACTCAAAATTTTATTCAATTGCAAAAACTTCGAGAAATAATCAGGAAATGCAATAAAAAAAAACAATTGGGATGGCAGCTTTGTATTCCCTTGCTCAGCTCATCTTCCAGAAATAACTCTTTCATTGTAGGAGCAATTCTGATTTTTTAACAAATCGATTCCAAACTTTTCAAACAGTGTCCGATTTAAGAGATGCGACTCACATTTTTCAAGACCTACTACTCTAATAAGAATATGAAATCATTCAGTGTGAATATTTCGAAATCGTCTTGTAAACTATGCAACTCGGAACAACATTACATTATGTTCTAAATTTTTAAATAAGAACCTTGATGGTTGCTGGTCAACTACTTGTCACTATCTGTCAAAGTCGACTTAGTTGCGCTAGGTTAAAACATCGTCACAATTTTACATCGTGAAGAACAAACCATCCATCCTGCCTATAACTCTGGAAATTATTTAACACTCAGCCTACCACGAGGCGGTCAAATGACCGATTTGAAATTTCGTTTAAAATTTATAGTATACAAAGTTACTGTATAAATGAATAAAGGTAAATAAAACTTGTTAATTATAAAAGTGGGGAGCGGATTTTTATTGTAGCTATTGCTATTGTATTGTTTACTATCCAATTGGCTAAAATCTGTTTCTATATTTAAGATATATATGTTTTTTTGAAGCGGCCATTTGACCGCTCATGGTAAGATTAGGTATACATGAAATGTCGGTAGGTTTAGTGTTAAACTCCAATCCACCCTAATCCGTCAAATACTTACACATCAATCTCAAAACATACACTTACGTAATACCATATAACAAATGCATTCAATAGAAAAGTTCATACTCATATAATACACACAAAAAAACAAATCCGTCCTTATATTTCACGTATCACTCAAATTCAAAGGTACGCATAAGGTACAAAAAGTATACTGTTAGGAACAGTTATGGTGTGCTTTCGTTATAAAAACTCAATATTTCATGCTCGTGTATTCACATATCCGGGCTCTGGCTACAGTTTTGTAACAGAACGGTTTCAAAAGATGTTAAAAGTCCTTACAAGTAATATAAATACACAGGTTGGACTTATTCGTTCCGTTCTCTAGTGATTGCTGCTTTTTGACGTCAAGCTTTCTTTATGTGTGAATTCTATTGTTCTTTGCGACACATAAACGTGTTCGCACCTTAGCTGCAACAAGTTAGTAATCCTAGTCGATGTTGGCTCCACAGATCGATTTCACGTCCATCACACTGGAAGCATGCCTTCCGTCAATCATAACCTGATCAATTTGGTTCTTCGTTCGTTGATCTGGTGATATCCACGTCGCGGCAAAGTCGATCATCCTCATTCCGTTATCGAAAGTGTTCTGGTGGAGGTTGAATCCGAGTTTGTGCCTTTCACCATGGCAACTGTAATATATATCACAGGATGACCGTCCATCGCATTTCCTAGTGTGCGGTGATGTCAACCTTATATCTGCTGAGAACATCAACCAGCTGGATAGAGGCACCGTCCCTATAGATGAACCGGACACTCCACGTGTTTATCCGTAAATCATGGTAATTATTTCGTTTCCAAGGGGTCATCAACAAAAGGGCGAGTCCTTATATTTCATTAGGGAAGTGTTTATGTGGTGGGTCCTAAGCCCAACGCACGACCTCTAAGGTGCCATCAAATAGCAAGCTACATGATGATACCCTCATTACAGAATAAAGGTGACATCACATAGCGCGCAGAACAAACTATATGGCATCCAGTGAGTTGACTTGCGATGAGTCCAACAAGGATTGCGCTAGCCCCACTAGGTTGAGGCTGTTAGACATGTTAATTAAATTAAATTATTTTTTTAACACTAAATACACACTAAAAACTACCAAGTAACGTACTAACAAAGTAACGAACTTGGTGTGAAGTCACGTATAGTTTTGTGGTCATGGTCTATGCTCTATACTAGGAATGTTGGTATTATATCAATATATCGATATTGACGATATAATTCAAAATGAATTCTGAGATTCGCTCTCAAAATTTTGTATTGCGAACTAAGTAATTCGGTACATGATTGGAGTGCGACTTATGAATGAGAGAGAGAGAGAGTAACAACGTAATTGCGGTGCCGTGTGAAAGCCGTATTAGCTTACACCATAACCTTACTTTATGTATACATGTATATGGTTAATTTTTTACATCACTTCAACAAACTTTAATATGTGTGAGTTAAATTATTCAAACGCGTAATATTAGTATTAATGGATGAATATATATATCATTATATTACAATACATTCTCTTATATACACTCACAACTTTCATACATTCATATTTGATGATACTACATAAAATTAAAAAATAGGAAAGATTTGTACCTAAATTTGCACAAAATTAGCCCTTACTTAGTTGTCCCAGCCACATCATCCACATCATCGTGTATTTTTAAAAACAGTAAACGAAATATTTTTAATTTATGTAGGTTATCCTTTTCTTTTAACTATTATTGAACAATAATCCTTAAATACAAAATTGCTATGAAATTGCAAATGTTTTTTTGCAATATATCGATATATCGAAAAGCGATATACCTTATGTATAATTTCTAAAGCTGTGGTAATTTTCTGTTTCATTGTGTGATTTGAATTGTAATTTATAATTCTACCTATGTTTTTATCTCTTTTATGTACTTTTGAGTCAAGGTATGGAATTTTGTTATGTTGTTCTATTCCGACATTGAATTGTATACGTTTATGTTGTTGGTATAATGTGTCCAAATTTTGTCATTTTACAGTGGCCAGTATGTCGTCTGCATATTTTGCAATATGTTTTAATTCAAATCCTTTTGAACGTGTCGTCCAATAGTTTGTCTTTTAAGGGCAAAACAAGAGTTATTTGTAAAGTTGGTTGAGCTTTAAGCATCTGCGATACAGAATAAAAAGCAGGCAACCAAATTTTGATAGTTCCATGAGAATGAAAGCGTTCTCCAGAAAGAACTAACTGCATTGGCCGGAACAAAAAATAGTAATCTGATAGAACATATGGAGCATGGTGAATACGGCGGGTGGTGTAAGACTTCACAGTTCTCCACTTCTGAATAGTTTTTAATCGGTGAATATCATAGAGAGCGACCACTGATATAATGTATTCTTCAAGTCTTTTTACAATTCCTTCCTTGTGGCTAATTAAGAACTTATGTTTTTTTACATAAAATATGATCCATTGTATTACTTCAATCGGAGTTTTTGCAGGTGGGCCACAAATTGGTTTACCAGGTTTACGATGGTAACATTTCTGCCTTTAAATACACTTCCTACTTATTGTTTTGCAACTTGTTTTACACAGAATTTACACTTGCTTCTCTTGGCTTTAATTTTTAGGTTTTGTTAAAGTTTCGATTTTAATTTTCTTTTCAGCACTTTCGTTTATATTTTTTTTACAACAGTTTAATATTTAATATTTCATATTTATTACAACAATACTTATTTTAATTTTCTTAGGCATAAAAAAGTAGAGACGCGCGCTATAGGGATACGGAGATCTTTTTATAATTAATAAATTCTATTGATTTATGGGAAAGTAAAATGTAAGAATATAAAAGGAAAAAGAGAAGGGAATAGGCAGAATAAACGGAGGAGAGAATAGAATTGCCTGGAAGGGATAGGAATAAGGATATAGTAAACATGGAATAATGAGCAAATGGATACGGTTATCAGACCATCTATCTACTCATTCACTCCAGTTCACTTTGGGAGTGCGTGCATCTCATTCTGGCGTAGAATTTCCGCCATCCTTGCAGGAATACTGCAAAGGAAACGCAATATTCACACTCACGACTTTAAGAGACATAGAAAAAGGAAAATTAGAGCAACTTAAATTGAAAATATAAGAAAAAATTATATTGAAAATTATACTCAAAATTAAAAATATAAAATTAAGTAAATGAATATGTTTAAAATTACGCAAGCAATAATATATAAAAAAAAGAAATAGTATGAAATCAATTCAAAAGTAAATTCAAAATTATAGGGAAAAAAAGCTACAAAAAAAAAATATAAAAAAGTTACAAAAAAAAATATAGAAATAATATAAATTAAATTCAAAATTATAAAAAAAGAAACTTAAAGTAATACAATTCATTCGGAATTAACGTAAATGTGTAAAAGTGAAAAAAAAACGAGAGAAACTAATACAAATGTAGAAATAAAATGTTTTAGATGTTACAAATTAATAACGTGCTCTGCTTAGTAATAGTTGCGCATCCATTCTGGTGCAGGGAATGGCGGAGCTATGAATGATGGTCCGAAGAAATTACGGGATATATTGCCCAAGAACATACTTGGCGACGGCACCTGGTACATGGGCAGAACATTAGGTAGCATCGGCACAATGGTTATGTGACGTTGCAGCTTCAGTATAGTCCGGTCGACGCGTTCTTGATGATTTTTGGTCCTTTTTGGGACGCTGCTCCACTCTTTCGTGAAGCAGGGTACTTCGCAGAACACAATTGGCATCGCAATAGGCTTGTGCAACGTCGTGCCACGTGCGTATACGCTGAACAAATTAAGCAATAACCGAATTGCTTCACTACATCACACATCATTTTCACCGACATTGCTAGGAAACGCGGATACAAGCGCAGTGGGTGATCCTTATCACATATGCTGCAATCGCGGCGTATTGGTGCTTCAGCTCTGTCTCTGAATAAAAGAGAAGGGCAGACAGAACTGCGACATTTTGGGGTTTTGGATTTAGGGAAACTAGAACAACAATCAAAAAACAAAACTTATCATTTATCATATTGCAGGACTATTTTAGGGAGTGGACATAGGAAGCGTGACCAGTTTTACTATGGGCCTGGTTACCGCTCCCTTGGAGGTGCGAATATTGCACGTGGGAATCGTGACTAAGATATGTTTTCTGCACTCGTCCAAGTCTCCATTCGTTCGGAGGGAAGTGCTCTTTACGTATTAGAACCAAATCACCGAAGCGAATATCGGTGCAGTCCCTTGAGGTACTCCTCCTTCCATCGTAGGCAGAAGGATTGGTGAATTAATTTAACGCGTTGCCATCTGTTAACCACACTCAAGAGTTGGTCTGATCAGCTTTATTGGTCTGGTGCCAATAAAGCTGATCTGATCAGAAAATGACTTGATGTAAGGGGGCATAAGTCTGCAGAGTTGTCAGACATAGGATTTATAGGCCTCGAGTTTAGGCATATCTCGATGCGGGAGAATAACGTGCTGAATTCCTTAAGGGTGTATTTTAGATTAGGGGAAAGCTTTTTTAAATGGTCCTTAAAGCTTTTAACGCCTGCCATAGCCATGACTATGGGAAGATTCTACATTCTCACGTATGTTACGTAGAAGCTTTTTGTTCTCAGCTCGTAGAGCACGAAAAGTGTCAACAAAAGAAGCTCTGTTGTCAGAAAATAATATTGCCGGACATCCACGACGAGAAAAGAAACGGGTGAATGCCGTAAAAAATGTAGTCATGTCACACGTTGCTGCATAATGTTTTGATTTTGTGGCGAAATAATATTAAACGGACTGGTGAAATCCAAACCAGTCGTAGCAAAAAGTCTTGAAAAGGTTCGTCCAGGTGCCAACGCAGCTATTATCTGCGAGAAATGCTTTTATTTCCCAAGCACAACTACTCTATTCGGATCAGATGTAAAAGCAACTGATTAGCACTGTGCATGGAGACCAGATGCACAAACTCGAGACACAATCGAGTAAGACGTCCAGCATATGTAATAATTACAGGGAATTACAGGGAATTACGGATCTCTCTGTAAGAGAGATCCGGGGAATGAAGCAATCGGTCCATTCATTCGCATCATTCCACTTGAGTCGATAAACGAATTACAAGGGCGGATTGATAATGAAGCTACCTAAGTAGGAAAAAAACCTTTTTTTTTTTTTTTTTCAAAAACCATTTATTTCTCAACATAGTCTCCTTTTCCAACTTTTTTATACCATCTGAATAATACGATTTCGGGAACCCTCAAAATACGCGTTAGTTTCGTTAATCACTTCTTCGTTTGAGCTGAATCTTTTTCCTGTGAAATTTTAACAGCTGACGTTTGACAGATCGCAATTTCAAAAAAAAAGTTTTTGTGTTTGTACTGCCTTTTTCGTACTTAGGTAGCTTCTTTATCAATCCGCCCTCGTAAGTGGGGGTAGTTCACTCTTTCTTCGAATTGCTATCTTTTTGGATAAATCAGCATATTCATGGGAAAAATGTCGCATTTGGCACAACACAATGAGTTTATTGCGGGTGAATGCTATCTCTTTAGATGACATGCTCAGGGAGTTAAACCAGTATTGACCTCGTTTAGACGGCTGACAATTATGATAAAATCGCAATATATATGAGAACTGCACGTGGAAGAGCAGATAATCGATCCAAGTTATCATCGGTTTTAACCGATCTAACGAAATCCGATTTTATCAGCTTGGTTTCCGGAACATTGAACAAATTGGGATTTGGAGTTGTGTTTCGCCCAATTTGGGTGTAGCGTCTTTAACCACTATGGCCCCTGTCGCCATAATTCGTTATTGGCAAGTTCTTCGACGGTGGTTCCTCGTGTCACCAGGTCAACGGGATTTTCAGCAGAACAATCGTGAAACCAGTTTGAGTTGCCCATCTTTTCAACGATGGATGAACCGCGATTTGCCACGAAGGTCGTCCAGTGACATGGCTAATATAGTATATGTTGGGATTTGTATCTGCAGAATTACTGTATCCATCACACGGGCGTGAAAATCCACTCTGCCCAGTTCCAGGTGATGTAACGATAGTGTTTTAACGGAAGCGACACGTTATTTGGCTGCCAACAAACGCACATACACTGCTGCTGCGTAAGCTTTCTCAGAAGCATCACAAAAGCCGTGAAATTGAACGAATCGCGGAATACGTATGGCTGTCAGATTCGGATAATCTGACAAATGTTATAGCCGCTTGTGAAGGGTTAATGTCTTAATCAGTTCATCCCAGTCTGTGTTGTCGGGCCATAATTGTTGCGCCAATATTTTCGCAACAATAATCTTGTGTAACCATTCTCCCGGGTCAAATAATTTGGCAATCATAGATATAACTTCTCGTTTCGTAAAGGATATCCTTTTTGTGAGGGGAATTGGAGAAAAAAGAAGCAGTCAGAGCCGGCATTCCATTGCAGCCCTAGGGTTTAAGCTATGCTCTTATCGGAGATATTCGAGAGCTCGGAATCCAATATGTGATTTGAAGGAATGTTTGCCAGGATGTCTTGATGGTTCGACGTCCACTTCCTTGGGGAGAATTCAGCTGATTGCAGTGTCGAATTCAGTTGATTTCGTACCGTGATAGTTTCGGTCAGCATATGAGCTCCGGCAAGTACGTCATCTACGTACATTGAATGCTTCAAAATATCGGAAGCGAGAGGGTTATACATTTTATTCTCCTACGCGAGTTGAAAAAGCGTTCTTATGGCCAAGTATGGAGCATGGTTCACACCGAAGGCGACAGCTTGCAGCTCAAACATCTGAAGCTCTTCATCTATGGATTTTTGCACGAAAATTTGCCGGTACATTTTCTCAATATCAGCGTTAAAAATGAACCGATAAAACCTCCATCTGAGAACATGAATCATCAAATCTGATTGAAGTATGGGACCGGAACATAATACGACATTGAGAGTTTTTCCCTAGAAGTGCGGTAGGAGGCCGTACGATCGGGCTTCACCACAGGATGATGATGAAGATAATATGACAAAGAGGAAACTGAGCTATTATATGCGATTCTCTTCATGTGTCCAAGATCGCCAATAATCCGACCATATTCGATCTTAAATTATGGGCTGGCGCCGAATTGCGCTTATCTCCTAATGATAACTCCTCAGGAAATTGCCTTTTAAAGGGCAAAGACACAACAAAATGGCCATCTTTATTACGGAATGTCGATTTCTGGTAATATGTTTCACAGTATACGTCTTCGGCTGACTTCTTAGTAGTTTCTGTGAGTTCATCGATCTCCCAGAATCGGGAAATTTGATGATCGAGACTAATTTTTTTATAGAATGATAAAACTGGTCTGCGTGCTTTAGAGTTCGCATAACGGCCAGTGATAATCCAGCTGAAAACTGTATTTTGGGCAATCAGGGTACCAATACCCTTACGAATACCTTCTTGTAGAATGGATGGGTAGATGTCTCCACCTACGACTAGATCTACTAGAGAACTTCTAAGTATATTTTGATCTGCTAACAGTAAACCTGCAAGTTCCTGTTAGCAGATATGTTACAAGAAGGCAATTTTCCTGTGAGTTTGGCTAACACAAAGTCATACACTTAGATCGTTACGCTGGGGTCAACTAAAGATCCGATCTCAAACGAACACATTTTCGACAAATGCACTGTAACGACCTCCTTTAGGCCCGTTACTGTCGTTCGTACACCGCCAAGCGCAACCTATTTTGCAGCCACTCGAACAACGTAGCTTCCGAACCCGAATCGATAAGCACTCGCGCTCGAGCTCTGAAGGAGATGTTGTGGTGCCGAATATGTACCAGTGTTGTTTCCAGTAGCACTGCATGGTTTTGTGTCGGGTGGCTTGTAGAATCCAAAACTGTGTTGTGGTTCGCCTTTGTAGCAGGTTGTAGTTGGAATTCAAACGAATTATGAGCTTGTTCGACTTTGTAGTGGCAGTAGCCGCTAGGGTTGCGTCGCCGCGGGAGCCAAGGGAATCCTCTGACCTATGAAGCAATGTATGATGCCTGCCTCGTTTTGCATAATGAGCAGGTAAATATAATCGTGCAATTGGTATAATCATCGGAATTTGCAAAGCAGTTGGCACAAAGCTTATGCATTTTGACGATATGTTAACGCTCTTCTACTGGTAACTTTAAAAAATCGGGACATGTGCGAAGAAGGTGTACCTTTCGGCATACTGGGCAATAGCGAGTTGCAAAATGGGTGTGATAAATACCAACTTTCTTGGAAGTCATAGGAGGACAATACGATCGCCTAGGAGGGCAGAACCGTCTGGGTTCTCGATTCGGTGGCTGCCTAAATGATCAATTCTGTGGTTGGATGAGTTGCCGAGAACCATTTCGGATGTCTGAGACCGATTCCAAAGTCTGATATCGCTCGGTTAAGAAGACGTCACTCCACTTCGGGATTTCTCTTTTATTTTTCAACGATTTTCCCGAAAGAAACAGAGTTGTGTCTGGAATCTTTGTGGAACACAAATAGACGAAAATCGCGTCCCAGTGAGAGGTGTCGACTATCAACAGCTTCAGATGCTGTCATTTATCTTACGTTATACTGCTTCAAGTTAGGGCCGGTTTCTTGGGTTACCGGCTGGAGATTGAAAAGAGATTTGAACTGTAAGTTGACGAGATTTTTCGTATTTTTATATCTCTCCTCGAGATTGTGCCAAGCTGGTGCGAAGCCATCATTAGTCAAGGGAGTAGACTGAATGATATTATGTGCTTCGCCACGGGTTTTCTGTAGTAGGTGGTATAACCTCTGTCTGGCGACAGACGGAGGTTATTGCGATATAAGGCCAAAGCAAGTCGCGAAAACTTGTCCACTATATATAATCGTCTCAGAAGCACTCTGTGTCACATGGAAGCAATTGAATTGAGGGAAAGGTGTGCTCGATATTACAAATTGGGGTGTTGTGAGCAACTGGGGTATGCAAATTATCGGAGAATTCACTAGAACAGTCAGGCCATGGAAGTGGGTGTTCGTATTGGAGAGGCACCTGCTATAAGCCACTTGGAATTCCCGATATGCCTCCTTTAATTCGTTGATTCCATCTGTTGATTCCATCTGTTATTGATTCCATCTGTTATTGATTCCAACGATTTTCTCCAACCATTCCGTAGGGATTTCCAGAGAGAAAGTGCTGTGGATTAGTTTTATTATTTTTTTTTCCACCTTTATGTGAACATTTACATATTCTATATAAAATTATTATATATATATATATATATAACTATATATATATACATATATATATATATATATATATATATATATATATATATATATATATATATATATATATATATATATATATATATATATTACTTACTTATGTGGCCATAACAACCGAATATCGATTTAGGCCGAAAATAACATGCTTCGCCAGCCATCTCTGTTCTTCGCTAGCTGGCGCCAGTTAGAAATTCCAAGCGCCGTCAGGTTCTCCAGTACTTGGTCTTTCCACCGGAGGTTTGGTCTTCCTCTTCTGCGCCGTCCTCCAGCGGGTTCCGAATATAACACCTTCTTAGCTGGAGCGTGTTTTTCCATTCGCTCGACATAACCTAGCCAGCGCAGCTGCTGGATTTTGATGCGCTTTACTATGTCAATATCGGCATACAGCTCATACAGCTCATGGTTGTACCTTATTCGGTACTCGCCACCAACGCAAATAGGTCCAAAGATCTTGCGTAGGACTTTTCTCTCGAAAACTCCAAGCATTCGCTCATCGGAGGTGGAAATTGTCCAGGATTCAGCGCCATATGTTAGGACAGGCATGATGAGAGACTTGTAGAGTGTAGTTTTCGTTCTTCAAGAGAGGGCCCGACTTCTCAAATGCTTACTCAGCCCAAAGTAACACCTGTTAGCAAGAGTTATCCTACGCATGATCTCCAAGCTGACGTCATTACTGCTGTTAATGCTGGTTCCAAGATAGACAAAGTCCTTACTACTTCAAAAGCGTAGTTGTCAACAGTGACGTGGTGTCCAAGATGCCGGGACTCTTTGTTTGTTGACACTAGATACTTCGTCTTGGTGGTCTGGTGGTGTTCTCGCAAGGTAACGTGTCTACCTGCCTCAACCAGGTGGGGCTAGCGCAATCCTTGTTGAACTCATCGCAAGTCAACTCACTGGCTGTCATGTAGTTTGATCTGAGCGCTATGTGATAATACCTTTATATGTTAATGAGGGGTAGTCATATAGCTTGCTCTGCTTACTCTGTGATGGCGCTTTCATTATTATTAATGGGGGCCCTCCATGTGGCGACCACCGGGCAACGTCAAACGAAAAAAGGACCACGATTTACGGATATGCACCTGGAATGTCCGATCCCTTTATATGGAGGGTGCCTCTATCCAGCTGGTTGATGTCCTCGAAAAATACAGAGATGATATGACCGCTCTCCAGGAAATGCGATGGACAGGACAGGGCTGCTCCTAAAGAGCGTCCTGTGACATCTACTACAGTTGCCATGCTGAAAGGCACGAATTAGGATGTGGATTTTTGGTCAGCAAGAGACTACGACATCTTGTCTCACAGTTCACGCCTGTGAACGAATGGCTGGCCACAATCCGCATCAAGGCAAAATTTTTCAACATCAGCCTTATATGTGCCCAAGCTCCGACGGATGAGAAGGACAATGTGACCAAGGAGAGCTTCTTTCAGCGCCTCGAAGAAGCTTATGACCGCTGCCCCCGCCACGATATCAAAATCGTGCTTGGCGACTTTAATGCCAGGGTGGGCAAGGAAGGTACCTTTGGTCCAACTGTCGGAAAATTCAGCCTCCACCAGAACACCTCCGATAACGGAATGAGGCTGATCGACTTCGCCGCAGCACGAAACATGGTAATTGGTGGTACCAGATTCCAGCATCTCGACATCCACAAAGCGATATGGCTGTCTCCAGATCAACGTACAAGAAACCAAATTGATCATGGGGTGATTGACGGAAGGCATGCTTCCAGTGTGATGGACGTGAACTCGATCCGTGGTGCCAACATCGACTCGGATCACTACCTTGTTGCAGCTAAGGTGCGCACACGCCTATGTGTCGCAAATAACAAGAGAAGTCCCACACAGAGAAAGCTCGACGTCAGTAAGCTGCGATCACCAGAGACAGCAGATGCATTTTCCACTCGACTATCGGATCTGCTTATGCAGAACACTCCCCCACTTGATGATACATGCGCACGGTGGACACATATATCCCACTCCATGACTACTGCTGCCGAGGAGGTAATCGGTTACTACCGGCCTCTGAGGAATGAGTGGTATGATCAGGAGTGTCGCGACGCTACCGCAGAGAAAGACGCTGCCTACAGAAAAACCCTGCGTGCCTCCCGGAGCCTCTTCTTGTCGTGATGGAAATGGGAATCTGGTTACAGATGTCCAGAGTGTACTGAGCCTATGGAGGGAACACTTCTCCACGTTACTGAATGGCGATGCTACGAACAATTCCGCCAGTGGAGGAGAATGCCCGATAACCCCAATTACAGATGATGGTGTTGATGTTCCAACACCCGACTATGACGAGGTTGAAACGGCCATTTTAAGGCTGAAGAACAACAAAGCTACAGGTGCTGATGGCCTGCCTGCCGAGTTGTTTAAGACCGGAGGCGATGAGCTGCTCACCCGCATGCACCAGCTCATAAGCAGAATATGGTCGGATGAAAGCATGCCTGATGATTGGAGGCTCAGTCTTCTCTGTCCTGTACATAAAAAAGGAGACCCCACAATTTGCGCCAACTACCGTGGAATAAGTCTCCTGAGCATCGCGTACAAGGTTCTATCGAGCGTACTGTGTGAAAGGTTGAAGCCTATGCTCAGCAACCTGATTGGACCGTATCAGTGTGGCTTCAGACCTGGTAAATCCACCATCGACCAGATTTTCACACTGCGCCAAATCCTGGAGAAGACCCAAGAAAAACAGATCGACACACACCACCTATTTGTTGATTATAAAGCCGCTTTCGACAGTCCGGTAAGGGATTACCTCTACGCAACAATGTCTGAGTTCGGTATTCCTGCAAAGCTCATTCGACTTTGTAGAATGACACTGCATAACTCCCGTTGTGCAGTGAAAATTGGGAAGGACCTCTCCGCACCGTTTAATACCGAACGGGGTTTCAGACAAGGTGATTCGTTATCGTGCGACTTCTTCAATCTTATTATGGAGAAAATAATACGAGCTGCTGATCTACGACATAATGGCACTATCTTCAACAAAAGTGTCATGCTGTTAGCGTATGCCGGCGATATTGACATAATCGGCATGAACACGCGAGCAGTCAGTGCAGCATTCTCAGAGTTGGAAAGAGACTCACGTCAGATGGGTCTTACGGTGAACGAGGGCAAAACGAAGTATCTAGTATCAACAAACAAAGAGTCCCGGCATCTTGGACAGCACGTCACTGTTGACGTCAGCCTGGAGATATTGCGAGAATCACTCTTGGCAAACAGGTGGCAAACAAAAGTAATTGAGAAGTCGAGCCCTCTCTCGAAGAACGAAAACTACACTCTACAAGTCTCTCATCATGCCTGTCCTAACATATGGCGCTGAAGCCTGGACAATTTCCACCTCTGATGAGCGAGTGCTTGGAGTTTTCGAGAGAAAAGTACTGCACAAGATCTTCGGACCTATTTGCGTTGGTGGCGAGTACCGAATAAGGTACAACCATGAGCTGTACGAGCTGTATGCCGATATTGACATAGCAAAGCGACAGTAACAACTTGCCACGAAAAAGCTCAGAAAAAGTGATGTCACAAGGGTTCTGCCGTTTGAAACCGGCTAAAATAAGTAGGATCCTTCTAATACTGTCCAAAATTTGACACGCATAACAATAATGAGCCCGTCGGGGCTTTAAGTGCCATATATATATATATATATATATATATATATATATATATATATATATATATATATACATATATATATATATACATATATATATATATATATATATATATATATATACATATATATATATATATATATATATATATATATATATATATATATATATATACTTATATATTAGCGGGCGGGAAGTGCTCTTATACTTGAAAATAAATACACATATACTTCAATATAAAGTTTTATTGTTTTATTTTATTTCGGATTTGAAATATAAACCAAATTTATTTTTCGGCAAGTACAACCAACAATATGGCGTTAAAAAATATCACGTACATGGATAGCAAGACCCTGCTTACCAATAATTGGAGCCTATCCGGATCGAAGGACCAAAAATGATTACGTGGGAGTGTTTTCTGGTGGGAAACAAATTGATTTACCAGGATTACCATGGTGATATTTCTGCCTTTGAATACACTTCCCACTTATTGTTTTGCAACTTGTTTTACACAGAATTTATACTTATTTCTCTTAGCTTTAATTTTTATGTTTTGTTAGAGTTTCGATTTATTTTTTCTTTTCAGCAATTTTGTTTATATTTTATTTAGAATAGTTCTTGAATTTTTAAAATATTTAAATTATATATTTTATATTTAATAATTATTCACAAAAATTCTTATTTTAATTTTCATAGGGATAGGTTAGGTTATGCGGCCGCCCCCCAAAGGGGGGCGCACTTAGGCCAAATAATTGGCCCATTGTGTCACCATGCATCGTTGATGCCTACCATCCTATCTCCTCTGTTAAGCGGAACCATTGGGATTTCCTAATGAATAGAGCAATGTCCCTGACATCCATGGGTGCAAGCTCAGTGGTATCTATAAAAAAGGCACTCCCTAATAGAGTGTGCCTTCTGCGTGCCAAGGCGGGGCATCTACAGAGGAAGTGGTAGCCGGTAAGCCGAGCCTTGCATCATGCCTACCCACAAGCCAGTGGCCCGTGAGTACGGCGACTACATTACTTATGGTTTTCCTGCCCATTGACAACAGTGAACGGGTTCGTCTATTGTCAAGGGTTGGCCAGATTTTCCTAGTGGTAGCACAAGAGCTCTCATCCCGCCATCTTCTATTGGCAATGGTGAGATAATGTTGTGTAATAAGAAGCTTGCATGTTGCAAGCGGAATTCCGGCTTGATGAGATGGATAGATCTCTGGCAACTTAGTGCCCGATCTCGCCAATTCATCTGCCTCACAGTTCCCTGGAATGTCCCTATGCCCCGGTACCCATACAATGTGTGCATTGTAGTACTCCGCTAGCTCGTTAAGAGCTGTGCGGCATTTAAGGGCAAGTGCCGATTTGGCGAACGCTCCTGCGAGAGATTTAATGGCAGCTTGACTGTCCGTGTAGATAAAAACATCTTTGAAGGATATTGTATTACAGCTAAGCCACGTTGCCGCCTCCTTTATAGCCATTATCTCGGCTTGAAAAACATTGCAAAAGTCGGGTAATCGGAACTTGAGCTTAATGCGTAAGGAATCAGAAAAGACGCCACCTCCTACCCTACCCTCCAATTTGGAGCCATCTGTGTACAATTGTACCGATTGAACTCCAGTTTCATTGACAATACCCCTATTCCATTCTTCCCTTGAGGGTATGTGGGTTGAGAAACTATTGTCAAAGCATGGTATGGAGATGGTATAGTCGATGGCATTCGGAATCGTAGTGCACTCCCCCAGGATCCTTGAGTGTCCGTATCCTGGTTGAGCCCAGCGTGAAGCTATGTTTAGTCTAATTGCTGATATCAGAGCTCTCTGCCTGCCAAATAAATCTACGGGGAGTAGATGCAGTAGCGAGTAGAGCGCTTTTGACGGGGTGGTTCTTAGAGCGCCTGTTGTGAACACCGCAGACGTCCTTTGAACCTTGTCTATTTGTCATCCATGTACCTCCTTATTTAAGGATTCCCACCAGACTATAACACCGTAAAAAAGAATTGGTCTCACGACCGCAGAGTATAGCCATGATACGATTTTAGGACTCATCCCCCATCTTTTACCTATGGCTTTCTTACAGGAATAGAGTACTGCAGTTGCTTTACGAACCCTTTCCATCGTGTTTGGTTTCCAACTTAGTTTCCTATCTAAAGTTATACCCAAATATTTCGCCTGTTCAGTTAGCTTTAGACTAGTTCTCCCAATTCTAGGTAAGGTAAATATAGGTATTTTATGCTTTCTAGTAAAGAGGACTAGTTCAGTTTTGGCAGGGTTAATGGCCAGACCAGAGTTTGAAGCCCATTTGGACAGGATTGATAAGGCATGGTTCATCACTTCGGTGAGTGTATTTAAATATTTCCCCGATGCCACAAGTGCCACATCATCTGCATAAGCCACCGCTTTGCATCCCGTGGCCTGTAAAGATATAAGAACTTCATTGATGGTTAAATTCCACAAAAGAGGCGACAGCACACCCCCTTGAGGGGTGCCCTTAATCGCAAATCTGCTAATGCATGAGGTACCCAATTTTGAGTTTATCACTCTTTGCTTTAGCAATAGACTAATGAATCTAATAATAGGTTCATCTACCTTAAGCATAGCAAGAGAGTTTTCGACTGCTTCTGGGTTTATGTTATTGAAGGCCCCCTCAATATCTAGAAAGGTGAAAAGGCTATATTCTTTGCAGTGCAAAGATGTTTCGATCTTCTGCACAAGTGAGTGAAGGGCTGTCTCAACGGAATTGCCTTTGTTATATGCGTGTTGCAATGAAGAGATATACTTAGTATCTATAGAGCCCCTTAAGTACACATCAAGTAGTCTTTCAAGGGTTTTTAATAAGAAGGATGATAGACTTATAGGTCTGAAATCACTTTGCTTTGAGTGGGACGTTTTTCTGCCTTTAGGGATAAACACCACGTTAACTTGTAGCCATGTCCTGGGGACATAGCATAGCCTTAGGCATGCAGAGAAGATTACCTCCAACCAAGGTGCTAGAAGGTCAGCACACTTCTGCATGTCCGCGGGTATAATACCATCAGGTCCTGGTGACTTGAATGGTTTAAAATTATTAATCGCCCAATTAATCTTTGGTTTACTGATTATTTTCTGCGGGACGTCGTAGATAAATCTACTAGGATTAACATTGGGAGTTCGGCCAGGGCTGTCCTCCAAACAGCCTGGAAAGTGGGTATCAATTAATACCCGAAGAGTTTCCAGACTTGAAGTAGTCCAATAACCATCCCCCTTCATAATGAAGCTGGGTGTAACTGGATTTGTTGCGAGAATCTTTTGTTGCTGCAAAAGTCATTCCATGATGATCTTTTTGCTCTCCTAATCGCCTTTTTAAACACTCGTAGGCTCTCCTTATAGGGTTGCCATTGATGAGTGATTTTGGCTCGGTTGAATTGATGTCGACACTCCTTCCTTAGAGTGATGATCTCTACAGACCACCACGGAGGTCTCTTCTTTTTTGGAGTCCTTCTGATTGGACAGGACGCTACAGTAGCTTTCCTGCAAGCTTCTGTAACTTGATCAACAGCGGCCTCAAGCTGCTCCTCATTTCGCAGGCTTGAGGGCGCCTGAGTGAGGGATTTTTTCAGGGTGGCCCTATACTTGTCCCAATTTGTGCGTTTCCTATTTAGAAATGGTATCTGCTTTTGTGGCCTTATATCAAGGTGGAAGCTAATATACCTATGATCCGAGAAAGAGTGTTCTTTGTCAACCCTCCATTCCCTAACTAGACAGTCCGAAGAGTCATTCGTAAGGGTTATGTCTAAAACCTCCTCCCTGTTGCATGTAATAAAGGTCGGTTCTGTACCCATATTTGCGAGAGTCAAGTTAGAACTAATAATATATTCAAAAATTGACTCACCTCGTTCGTTGGTGTGCGTTGGCATCGGCTCCCATCACCAGATTCGCCTCACATTTCTCCGCCTCCCGAACTGCCTTCCTTATTATAGGGTGAGGTGGGGGCTCAGTGTGATCGTGAGCCATGTACGCCGACATCAGCCAATATATGTGGTATTGATGATCTAGCGCAATGGTCACAGTATCCTTGTCGCTGTAATCAGAGAGTAGGAATGCTTTGTAGCATTTCTTCACTAAAATACATGATCGAGGCTTACCTGCGTTTTGAGCATAGTAGAGTCCATACATTGCGGAATTAGAAAGATATCCTCCGCTTTATCGCTTAGCCGGAGGACGAGAGCAGCAGAAGCTGCGTTAGAGTGGTGCAAATTAATCTGGACCACCCTAAGCATCATCCTTTGCAGAGTTTAATATAGACGCCTCGGTCACCGTTGTATCGGTGTCCTCGACGTCACAGCCTAATAGTTCGTCCTCATCCGCTGTGCTAACTTCCACATCTCGGAAGAGGTCGCCCACCATCTCAGACGTTGACAGCGTATCGCTGTCTCCGTCACACGACATGTCCTCTACCGGGGCCGAACTTACTTTCGTATCCCCAATTTTCGGATCTACTTTTCCTGCGTCTTTTTCATAGACTTTCAGGGTGATTTGGGAGAAGCCATAGCTTATCACCCCCTTCTGTTTAGCGAGTGGTGCCAAGGATTGTTCATTTAAGATCACAACGACCTGTCTTGAGCTATCCTTGGCCTCTCCCACCTTCACAACCCTCAAATCATCTGTGGGAAGGGATGGATTTGCGAGCCGCATATGATCCAAGATTTCCTTAGGATCTGGCGGCTCTGCTGGAATCCAGGCACGTGACCTTGGTCTATTGGGGATTTGGTCCCTAGGAACGGCCTCAAGCCGAGCGTTGGGCCAAATCTCCCCAATATTCGCGATGGCCTCTCTGAAGATAGGGATAAAAAATATGTTATTTTAAATTAAAATTCACAAATATAAAAGCCATTTGACATTTCTCACGGTATGCCTCATATACACAAAAGAAATTCGTATTTCTATCTAGAGTATTGATCAGTCTGTAGGTATTTCGAAAATATCAAACATATGATCTTCTGAAGTACTCATCCTTTTATCGTATTCAAGAAGGATTCCATGAAAGTATAAGAGCAATGGGTGGTCGTAGATCAAATGTACAGTAGTTGACGAACTAAAGTGAAATGAAATTTGGATGGAACGTGTCAACGCAGCATACACAATTTAACAATATGAACGTTTAGTTCTTTGCTTACGTCATTTAACTTTGTCGATGCAGCACTCTAGTCTAAATGGAAATCAAATCAGTTCTCCGTACTCAACAAATTGAAGATTGTCGGCTCGAATTTAGCGTTTACTGTTTTTCAGGCCTGAGAAATGAACGAAGGCAGGATACACACAGAGAACTTAAATATAATTCTATTATAAAGCGGACTGGCTACCCATTCAGGAAGCTGGAATATAATCTGACGAGGAAAGCAATTGCATGAACCCCACAGGTTTAAAACAGTTGTAGGGGAAGGACAGCACGGCTGCAGGTAAGTTAAATTGAAACTGGAAGATCTACGGGTGAAATTGGATGAGATTAAACATATGGCAAGAGACCGGCAGCAGTGACGAAATTATAGGAGGTATTGATGAGCGATATAGTGATTTTTCAATATCAGTGAAGCGAGTGATTGCGATTTTTAAATTCCAGTGAAAGATATCGCGATCGCTAGATGGGCATAAAACACACTATTGAAGAAGGCGTATTCATGTTTTTTTAGATGCATATTTTTCGAAGTTTGACGTTTAGTTTAATATTTATAAAATAACGATTCTTTCAAAGAGAAGTGTTATTTTAAATTAAAAAAACGAAATATTTTAGTGAAAAGAGCTGATAATTTTATGTTAGTCCAAAGTACAAGCTCTGAGATTAGTACTCTTCTTGACTCTTCATTTGATGAAAATGTTCATCTCATTTTCGCTTAATTGTAGCTATACTTCATAAATGACAGTTCTAGTCTAATGGTGTTAAGTCGCACGATTTTGAAAGCCACTCAAAGTCTCCATTTCGAAAAATCACACATCCACGAACTTTTTCTTTTTTGACGCAATCGGGCCAGCTGTATGGCATGCGGCCCTGTCCTGCTGAAAATAAACTTCGTATACGCCCATAACATCAATTCCAGGCCAAAAAAGTCGGTCAACATCGTTCGGTAAAGCAATCCATGCACTGAAACGGTAGCACCAACATCATTTTCCCAAAAATATGGCTCAATGACATCGCCACTCCAAAAACTGCACCAAACTGTTACTCGTTGTGGATGGAGAAGTTGTTCGACCATTTCTCTTTGGTTTTCGCAGCCGCAGATGTGACAGTTTTGCTTATTCACGTACCCATACAGATGAAAATAAGCCTCATCAATCAGAATAACTTTGCTTGTGAAATCATGACCTTTTTCATGTACATACAGCACTTAATCAGCAAGGGTACAGCGTTTTTCATGGTCTATAGGCTTCAATTCTTGTGTCACCTTAGAAGCGTGTAGGCTAAAACCCTTATGTAAAATACGGCAACATACGATTAAACTTTTTGTACGAGATACTCTTTTTGCATGTAATTCATTTTGTATGTATTTTGTTTCTTAGCTCAACAAACTGCCACATTTCACTCCTTTTTTTTATTAATATTTATTGCCATGTTGTATTCGTTCCACTGTTGGCTAGATATTGCAAGACGTCTTCGAAAAACCCATTCTAATAGAACAATTACCGCTCCTACCTTGTTAGAAAAAAGTCATTATTCACAACTTCTGCTGACCAGCTATTGATAGATCTAATTTTCACTCACAGCGAAATATAATTCTGGTTCGAAATCGATCTAGTCTGTAGTCGAAAAAAAAGTTCAATTTGTTCCAATCGTTTCTGAACGCTGACCTTGAGAGTGTTTTAGGAATGTAAACAAATTTTTTTTCGGCACCCTGTAAAAACCGCAGAAATAATTTTTTCTTACATCTTATTTGTCTGACGTCCGATATATCATTGTAAAGGTATTATTTAAAGCTATATAATGGCTCTAGAAATCATGTCCCTGGCATATCAAATTCAATTGTTAATCTATTAAATCCTATAGATCCTCTTATAGCAAATTTTTTCTATATTTTAACATTTCCAGCCTATTGAGCACCCTATATTGGCTACATTGGAATTGATATTACAAATACCAAAAGGAAAAAACTTAAGGGTGTGCACCGTTTTCTACATTGCAATTAATATTGACAGAATCCAGTGATCTAACAAGGTTGATTCGAGTAGAATTAAACGTGCTCAAAATACAAACGCTTCAATTATATTTCTGAAAATTTTTCGGGATTTTTTGGCTCCTAAACGATAAAAACATATTTTTTATATTTTGTAGATAGCAATGTACGCGTAAGGCACGCGTATCTGGCATGTGAATGCTGTTGACACATCGGTTTTGTGCAATACATGCAATGAAATCGAATTTTCGCTGAAGAGGAAACAGAATGGGCTGGTTGATCATCTATCGGTGAGATTGCAGCTACCTAAGAAAAAAAGTTGAACAATTGATTTTAGAATTTGCATTGAATGAATGGATATATGAAACGCTTACCTATACACTGAATTATGCCATTGGCTATTTGAGGAATTGAATACCTAGTTTCGTTGCTCTTTCTTTTATGTGAGGGATCAGTAGTTGTTCTGCCAATGCCCCAAATTGTCATGAATGACCAATGATTCCCAGCCCAACACTTCCAACATGTTATAGAACAGAGCTAACAGCCATCTGTTTATGCCTCGTTTGCACGTGTAACTGCCAAACATCTGATCCATGGTGTCTACTCCGGATTTATATATTGTAGTCCAGAATTTGATATGGCTTCTTCAATTGCTTCGATGGTTAAACGGTAGCATTGTAATGTTCGGTCGAGATAAGGATCACAACTTTTTTATTTTTTGGCGAGTATGAGCATAGCGTGATTTTATTATTGTGGTAAACGCATACTGTACTGAATACATCTCGTTTTGAATCCAATATCTCCTTGGGTATGCAGGCTTTGTTTTTGCGCATAGTTCATACATATGCCAAGCTGTGGCCAAATGAAAAGGCGAGAAGAAATTGTCGGCATATATTGTTCGTCCAGGACCGACATATTTTTCACCCAATTTCAGAATAAATTTCTCGTTTACCTATTTACCATTTACCTGTTTTCCAACATATATTATTCCCTTCAGTGGTTAATTCGAATTTGTGCCACACATTCACCTGACTTTAATTCCGTATTTTTCTGATTTCGACGGAATATACTGGGTGAAGAGCGTCTGACCTCGGTATGGGAAATATTGCTCATCAATTATTATTTGGTCACCCGGAACATAAGACGCTTCAAGTTGCTCATGAATATGTTCCAAATGTCATCGATGGCGTCTTCATGACCCACAATGGTCGACCATATCGACGACTTCAAGCGCTTCGGTAGCAGTTGCCCCTTCATACAATTCTTCTAATTCTTCATCATATTATATGGAATCTAGGTTTATATAGCAGTCTGTGTCTCAGCATCGGAAGCCCCACCGTCTAACGTCGGCGCATAAGCAGGATCCATGTCGTCGTAGCCTGCAAATGCATTGATTTCCTCGGCCTCTCCATCACACCAACCAACCATATGGCTAACCTTTCTTCCATTTGACACCTCTCTGGTGGTGCGATTCACCACGGCCATCATATTATTATCAATACTATATGCTGATGCCATTTTTTTATATGTAAACAAAAAAAAAAGACCAATATTTACCTTTTGTTTTTGTGGAAAACCCGAAATAAATTCACTTTGGTGGTAGGTATGTAGGTACGCTGGCTATCATATAACGCAAATGAAAACTTAAGAAAAAAATAAATAAATAAATATGTGGCACTTAAAACCCGGAAGGGCTCATTGGTCGAGCTTCTCTTCCATTACACACAGCTGTTCATACTACAAACGCTGTTGCTATACGAGGGCATTGGCTAGGATTAAGGTTTACATTTGAAAATATTTTGTTACAATTATGTGAAATTTTAGAATAAATACATGTATAAAAGTATTCCAGGAAAATTTCATGTATTTATTAGGTATTTATCGTTAATTGTAATTAAGTTTTTCTTTAATCTAACTTTAGCGAAGTATCATTTTCTGAGTCTACTAGTACTTCATAATTTTTCAATATGATTGATTTGCATTTACATCAATGCCGGCCACACGAATACTAAAATATTTGCATTAGTGTGTGTGTAGCATACGTCATTTATTTTCATGTTCACTGTTTCTTTCGAACATGCGCAACAGTCTTGCTTCGCCAAATGTTAGCCAGCAACTGAGAATCAAAAGCATAGCATCGTACTTACACATCATTATCGTTGGTGTGATAACACGAAGGCAAACTAAACATTGTGCAACTCTACATTGTTTATGAAACTGTCAAAGAATATTATCAAATCTAACTCCGTTCTTGTTAATATATCTGTGGGGATTGCTACTTCCACTCGAGAAATTTATTGGCCCAATATTGTCTACATGATTTCGTAAAAGTAAAATGTCATAGTTTACTTAATAGGCTGTCCCATATATGTAACTTCATCTTCCAAAGTCCTAATACTTACTTACTTATGTGGCCATAACAACCCAATATCGATTTAGTCCAAAAATAACATGCTTCGCCAGTTAGAAATTCCAAGCGCCGTCAGGTTCTCCAGTATTTGATATTTCCCCCGGAGGTTAGGTCTTCCTCTTCTGCGTCGTCCTCCAGCGGGTTCCGAATATAACACCTTCTCAGCTGGAGCGTGTTCTTCAATTCGCTCGACATGACCTATCCAGCGCAGCCGCTGGATTTTGATGCGCTTTACTATGTCAATATCGGCATACAGCTCGTACAGCTCATGGTTATACCTTATTCGGTACTCACCCCCAACGCAAATAGGTCCAAAGATCTTGCGTAGGACTTTTCTCTCGAAAACTCCAAGCATTCGCTCATCTGAGGTGGAAAATGTCCAGGCTTCAGCGCCATATGTTAGGTAGTTAGGTAGTTAGGTAGGTTATGTAGTTTTTGTTCTTCGAGAGAGGGCCCGACTTCTCAATTGCTTACTTAGCCCAAAGTAGCACCTGTTTGCAAGAGTTATCCTACGCATGATCTCCAAGCTGACGTCATTACTGCTGTTAATGCTGGTTCCAAGATAGACAAAGTCCCTTACTACTTCAAAAGCGTAGTTGTCAACAGTGACGTGCTGTCCAAGACGCCGGGACTCTTTGTTTGTTGACACTAGATACTTCGTCTTGCCCTCGTTCACCGTGACACCCATCCGACGCGACTCTCTTTCCAACTCTGAGAATGCTGCACTGACTGCTCGCGTGTTCATGCCGATTATGTCAATATCGTCGGCATACGCTAACAGCATGACACTTTTGTTGAAGATAGTGCCATTATGTCGTAGATCAGCAGCTCGTATTATTTTCTCCATAATAAGATTGAAGAAGTCGCACGATAACGAATCACCTTGTCTGAAACCCCGTTCGGTATTAAACGGTGCGGAGAGGTCCTTCCCAATTTTCACTGCACAACGAGAGTTATGCAGTGTCATTCTACAAAGTCGAATGAGCTTTGCAGGAATACCGAACTCAGACATTGTTGCGTAGAGGTAATCCCTTACCGGACTGTCGAAAGCGGCTTTATAATCAACAAATAGGTGGTGTGTGTCGATCTGTTTTTCTTGGGTCTTCTCCAGGATTTGGCGCAGTGTGAAAATCTGGTCGATGGTGGATTTACCAGGTCTGGTTCAACCTTTCACACAGTACGCTCGATAGAACCTTGTACGCGATGCTCAGGAGACTTATTCCACGGTAGTTGGCGCAAATTGTGGGGTCTCCTTTTTTATGTACAGGACAGAGAACACTGAGCCTCCAATCATCAGGCATGCTTTCATCCGACCATATTCTGCTTATGAGCTGATGCATGCGGGTGAGCAGCTCATCGCCTCCGGTCTTAAACAACTCGGCAGGCAGGCCATCAGCACCTGCAGCTTTGTTGTTCTTCAGCCTTAAAATGGCCGTTTCAACCTCGTCATAGTCGGGTGGTGGAACATCAACACCATCATCTGTAATTGGGGCTATCGGGCAAACTCCTCCACTGGCGGAATTGTTCGTAGCATCGCCATTCAGTAACGTGGAGAAGTGTTCCCTCCATAGGCTCAATACACTCTGGACATCTGTAACCAGATTCCCATTTCCATCACGACAAGAAGAGGCTCCGGGATTAAACCTCCACTCAGGCGCTGGATCTTTTCGAAGAATTTTCCAGTCTCATTCTTGTCGGTACACATCTCTATCTCCTCACACTCGCGTCTTTCTTGTTCAATTTTCTTGCGCCTGAAAAGACGTCTCTCTGCACTCCTTTTCTCTCTGTACCGCTCCTTAACAGCTTGCGTTGCTCCTGCACGCAGGGTTTTTCTGTAGGCGGCGTCATTCTCTAGACACTCCTGATCATACCACTCATTCCTCAGAGGCCGGTAGTAACCGATTACCTCCTCGGCAGCAGTAGTCATGGAGTGGGATATATGTGTCCACCGTGCGCATGTATCATCAAGTGGGGGAGTGTTCTGCATAAGCAGATCCGATAGTCGAGTAGCAAATGCATCTGCTGTCTCTGGTGATCGCAGCTTACTGACGTCGAGCTTTCTCTGTGTGGGACTTCTCTTGTTATTTGCGACACATAAACGTGTGCGCACCTTAGCTGCAACAAGGTAGTGATCCGAGTCGACGTTGGCACCACGGATCGATTTCACGTCCGTCACACTGGAAGCATGCCTTCCGTCAATCACCACATGATCAATTTGGTTTCTTGTACGTTGATCTGGAGACAGCCATGTCGCTTTGTGGATGTCGAGATGATGAAATCTGGTACCACCAAATTACCATGTTTCGTGCTGCGGCAAAGTCGATCAACCTCATTCCGTTATCGGAGGTGTTCTGGTGGAGGCTGAATTTTCCGACAGTTGGACCAAAGGTACCTTCCTTGCCCACCCTGGCATTAAAGTCGCCAAGCATGATTTTAATATCGTAGCGGGGGCAGCGGTCGTAAGCTTCTTCGAGGCGCTGAAAAAACAATGTCACATGTCCTTCTCATCCGTCGGAGCTTTGGCACATATAATGTTGATGTTAAAGAATTTTGGCTTGATGCGGATTGTGGCCAGCCGTTCGTTCACAGGCGTGAAATGTGAGACAAGGTGTCGTAGTCTCTTGCTGACCAAAAATCCACATCCTAATTCGTGCCTTTCAGCATGGCAACTGTAGTAGATGTCACAGGACGCTCTTTTGGAGCAGCCCTGTCCTGTCCATCGCATTTCTTGGAGAGCGGTGATGTCAGCTCTGTATTTTTCGAGGACATCAACCAGCTGGATAGAGGCACCCTCCCTATAAAGGGACCGGATATTCCAGGTGTATATCCGTAAATCATGGTCCTTTTTTCGCTTTCGGGGGTCATCAACAAATAGGGTGGTCCGTTTCCGAAACATTTTTATAGTATTCACTGTGGGGATTTTTTATGTGGCGGGTCCCAAACCGAACACACAACCTCAAATTGAGGAGATTTTCGCCACTCACTTCAGATGCCACCCAGAGGGTGCCAGGATGACGTTGCCCAGTGGTCGCCACGTGGAGGGTCCCCATTAATAACAATGAAGGCGCCATCACATAGTATGCAGACCAAGCTAAATGACTACCCCTCATTAACAAATAAAGGTATCATCACATAGCGCTCAGATCAAACTACATGACAGCCAGTGAGTTGACTCGCGACGAGTTCAACAGGGATTGCGCTAGCCCCACCCGGTTGAGACAGTTAGACACGTTACCTTGCGAAAACACCACCAGACCACCAAAGTCCTAATACGTTCTACTAATTGATGTTTTTGTCTACAGGTGAATGATATCTATTTTTCTGATTCTAATGGTATGTACCCGTTGTTATTAAATAAGTTTTGGATGTCTATAGTCTGTGCGTTAATGGTTGTTAAAAGCGTAATTATTAAAATCTAGGGTATCATCTGAAAGGGTGGGTATTGATTTGTTAATATCTAGCTTTTATTATGGGATTTTTTTCACTCTGATATTTTGTGCTTTGTTTCACATGAGTCTAGTAAGATTTGTATTCTGGTTTTATGTTTTCTATGTGATCCACGCAATTTTTTCTACATTTTCTATGGGGATTCATCCTCTAATTTCTTTAGTTTTCTTTCTTCTACGTCAGACCATCTTTAATTAATATATTTATGTACTTTTCCTTTTTCTTAGAAATGAACTCGTGGATTGCATTATTCTTATCCTCATGGATTTTTGCATATGAGATATTAATTGGTTTAATTTGTGTATTGTGTTATTGTAGAAGCCTATGATCCTTAGCATTTTTCTATCATAATGGCATACCATAGAATGTTATCGAGTCTGCGTTAAAAGTGTGGTTCCTATTTCACATATAGTGTATATTGATATCCTCTTCTCTGAGAATTTTTTGGATTGAATTAATTAAGAAAAACAAAAATACCTGGGTGCTCTTATAAGCTTTTATGGCCGAGCTTGTCTTTCATTAATGTTGTGCGTGTTAAATTTTTGACAGTACTTATTTTAGCCGGTTAGCTTTGTCACAAAGTTCTTTTAGAAGCTTTTCATTGGAAATTGCTACTGCCGGAAGAATTGCCAATTGCTTGTTGACAGGTGGGTACCGTTCGAAAGCAAAATCTTTTCGTTATTAAGTTTGTTATGCTTCAGTCGGGGATTGAAACCACTGAGCTACGGCACCCACATTGCGTTGAACTAATACTTCCAAATTCCAGTTGCATTCTCGATAACGCGTTGGAGTCCTTTGAAGCTTCTTTGTACTTAATTTCATAATCAAATTCAAGAGTTTTAGTCTTAATCTAAAATGTTTTGAATTCGGATTTATAACGGAGAATAACCATGGGTAATGTAAGAAAAATGGTAGGATCGCCATGTAAAATTTGAATATGATAATAAAGGCTAGATCGCCTGTACTGTTTTCTAATAAATATGTCGGTTCGTCAAAAGCGGTTTTACCGTTCCTTTCATTGCAGCCCGTCGTGAGCTTGAAATTTATTCAGAAAAAGATGAGAAATGAAATGTTCAGTTCAAATCAATTATATCTTTATTCTTTTCTGATGATATTTATACAATTATTGAAATTCTAAATATTTCCAATATAAAAAAAAAATAAATATGTGGCACTTAAAGCCCCGAAGCGCTCATTGGCCGAGCTTCTCTTCAATTACTGTTGTGCGTGTTAAATTTTAGACAGTATTAGAAGTGACCTACTTATTTTAGCCGGTTCCAAACGGCAGAACCCTTACGACATCACTTTTTCTGAGCTTTGTCACAGAGTTCTTTTAGAAGCTTTTCATGGCAAGTTGTTATTGTCGGAAGAATTGCCAATTGCTTGCCGACAGGTGGATACCGTTCGAAAGAAAAACCCTTTCGATATTAAATTTATTATGCATGAGCCGGGGATTGAACCACGACCTGCAGATCAGAAGGCCAACACACTAACCACTGAGCCACGGTACCCATGTATGGATATATATATTGTTACGTTTTTATTCTGTGAACGTTTAATTCTATTTGAATTACCTTGTTCGATCACTGGATTCTGTTAATGATAACTGCAACACTTATTTTGTACAACTATATACAGCAACAATTTATTTAATAATCTCTATTTACAATCAACACTGTTTACAATCAACTATTTACTATAACACTTAAATGTACTTGCAACTTTTGCCTCTGTATCAATGTTTTCGCAATCACGTTCGGAAGTAGATTGATTGTCAATACTCAACACTGGCTCTATTTATACTCTGTTGGCAACACCCCAGAATCTTCCTTTATCGAGATTCTTCTCTTCCTTTCTCGTTGGCTTGTTCTGGTTATCGCTTATTTCTTTTTGTTGACATTCATGTCGATGCTGCCAATAGTGTCAGTCACAATAGTGATGAGTAATCAACTATCGATACTCGTTACACTGCCCTCCTCTTAACCTTGTTCGTCCCGAACAAGTTTTTATACTTCCCCTCGATATGGCGCAAGTCGCTCCAAGTGCACTACTTTAAACTTTGCTCTTTTATTCCAGGCACGTTGAATGCGATACACTACGTCATTTATCTTTGCTATAATCTCATATGGTCCTTCCCAATGAGTCTGTAGTTTAGGAGACAGGCCTTTCTTTCGTTGTGGATTATGAAGCATTACAAGCTCTCCTTCATAGAACCCTTTTGAATTTGCTTTCAAGTCATACCTGGCCTTCATCTTATCGCTTATCATCTGCGACCGCTCTCTGATGAACTGATGTACTTCATCCAACTGTTCCCGCTTTTCGCTAGTATAATTTCCTTCGGTTGATCTCGTTGGTGTTACAACTCCAAATTTTAAATCAGCTGGCAGTCTTAACTCATTTCCAAAAATTGCCATTGCCGGTGTAGTAGCCGTCGTATCATGTTGTGCGCATCGATATGCCATGAGGAACATTGGTATATGTACATCCCAGTCTCTTTGGTATTTATCTACGACTTTTCTCAAATATTCCTCCAAGGTACGGTTAAATCGTTCTACCATGCCATCAGATTGTGGATGCAAAGGTGTTGTACGAGTTTTGTATATACCCAGCATACGGCATATCTCTTGGAATACAACTGATTCGAAATTTCGACCTTGGTCTGAGTGTAATTCCATCGGTACACCAAAACGAGTAATCCATTGGTTGACGAATACATCCGCAACTGTACTAGCTTCTTGATTTGGAATGGGGTATACTTCAGGCCATTTACTGAAGTAATCTATAACCACCAGAACATACTTGTTTCCTGCGTTGCTTATTGGAAATGGCCCAGCTATGTCCATAGCAATTCGCTCAAATGGAGCACCCACGGTGTATTGGTGCATCTTACCACGACTTTTCTTAGTGGGACCTTTGGCCATTGCACATTGTTTACACTTCCGAATCCAATCAGCGACATGGTCATGACATCCAACCCAATAAAATCGTTTCTTTATTTTCTCGACAGTTTTGGTGATTCCCAAATGCCCTCCACTGGAGGCATTGTGATACTCAGCTATCACTTCATTTATTATTGCCTTGGGTACCACTAGCAGATCATAAGTGATTTTTCCATCTTCACTTTCCCATGTTCGGAATAAACATCCGTCTCGTAAGTGCAGGCTTTGCCACTGCGCCCAGTATGCCTTTGCTATTGGACTCTCATTAGCCATTTCTTGCCAATCTGGACGTATGCCCTGCTCCTTGTGTTCCATAATCTTTGCGAGATCTGGGTCGTTCCGTTGATCTTCTTGAACTCGTTCGGTTGTCCATGGCTCTTCCGATAATACATTCGTAAGTTGTAGGTTAACAATGTGATTCTGGCTTCCTACCCGAGAACAATGTTTACTATCTATGGTGCAAGTACGATGATATGGAGTAACAGCTTTACCACGATGAATGACATCACGATCTTCCTTTCGTTGTCCTGGTGAATTCGATCTTTGTTGCTTGCGTCGTAGCCGACAATTACGCGCCATGTGTCCTCTTCGATGGCATATGAAGCAATTACCGGTAAATTTATTTTTGTATTGATTCCTTGTTCTTCCTTTAGGCTTCATACTCGATTGATTGCAATCACGAGCTATATGCCCTCGTTTGTCGCAAATGAAGCACTTACCATTAAATTTGGTTTCGCGTCGACCTGCTCTTACTTCAGGCTGAACTACTGATTTTACTGCCTGACGCACTGCTTCAACCAGATGTGATGTTTTCCCCTCTAGTTTGTGTACTCCTGGCACTGGTCGACACATTAAGCTGGCGGCTTCATATGTCAAGGCACTACTGACTGTTTCGGCATAAGTATTCCTGGGTGACATGATTAGGGCACGCTTTGTCTCTCCATCACGTATGCCATCTATGAATGCCTCTATTTTTATTTTTTCGACGAACTCTTCCGAATTACCAGAGAACGCAAGATGACATAAGCGCTCAATGTCAGAAGCGAATTCCTGAAGGCTCTCATTACTCCGTTGCACTCGCGATCTCAATTCCACACGATGTAATTGACTCTTGTATTCATTTCCATATTTCCGCTGGAGTGTGTCCATCAGTGACTGATAGCTACCACGATCTTTCTCTGGAATCATCTGTAACACCTCGGAAGCATTACCTTTTAATGCGACTATTAAAGCAGCAGTCTTGTCGCTATCATCCCATTGATTCTTCGAAGCTGTTGTCTCGAATTGAAGCTTGAAGATATTGAATGGCGTGCTTCCGTCAAATGTTGGTGGCTTTAATTTGATTGTACTTGAATCTCTAATCACTGATGTGGCTGTTCCATTTATTTTTAGTTGATTGAGTTCGTGCTGTAATTTCTCGAACTTGTCTTCCCAGTCGTCGACATGTTCCTTCAGCTTATCATCCAACTCATCCACGTGTTCTTTCAGCTCTGTGACTTTGTCATTAATAGCTCCGGAAATTTCCTGAAATCTAAGTTCAATTCCTTTCTGTAGATTTTCGATGACGTGTTCTTGTCGAGCCGTATGTTCTTGAATTTCCATACGCAATTCACTAATAACGCCCTCTTGGCGTACCGAATGTTCTTGAAGCTTGGAGTCAATGCGAGACGCATTTCCTTGAATTTCCGTACGCAATTCAGCCGAATGTTCTTGTAACTTCGCATTAATTCCTTGCAGTTGCTGCTGCTGCTGTTGCATCATGGATTTCATAAATTCCATGAGTTGACCACTCGAATCTACCTTGCTCTCTTCCTCGGCGTGCACAACTGCATGTATATCGTCTTCCTCAAAGAACTCATGTTCTTCTACATTAATTCCCTTAGCCTCCATGGCTTTCCTCAGCCTCACCAGCAGTTCCGCCTTTGCACCTGATGACGATAGGTTCATCTCTACCAACAGCTTTTTAAGCTGGTCCACTTTTAGTTGGTCAATTTTCACCATCTTTACAGAATCCCACTTCTGACACCAATTGTTACGTTTTTATTCTGTGAACGTTTAATTCTATTTGAATTACCTTGTTCGAGATTCTGTTAATGATAACTGCAACACTTATTTTGTACAACTATATACAGCAACAATTTATTTAATAATCTCTATTTACAATCAACACTGTTTACAATCAACTATTTACTATAACACTTAAATGTACTTGCAACTTTTGCCTCTGTATCAATGTTTTCGCAATCACGTTCGGAAGTAGATTGATTGTCAATACTCAACACTGGCTCTATTTATACTCTGTTGGCAACACCCCAGAATCTTCCTTTATCGAGATTCTTCTCTTCCTTTCTCGTTGGCTTGTTCTGGTTATCGCTTATTTCTTTTTGTTGACATTCATGTCGATGCTGCCAATAGTGTCAGTCACAATAGTGATGAGTAATCAACTATCGATACTCGTTACAATATATATATATATATATATATATATATATATATATATATATATATATATATATATATATATATATATATATATAGGCCATAAAATCTCTGCGTCATGAACTTGGCGATTGACCTTGTAACAGGGTGCGACAGATTATGCCTTGCTTGTAGGATCTTTGCTCTCAAATTTGTTGTTATAAAAGGCAATATATGGGGCGTTAAATAGTCATTTTCTTGAGTTATTTTATTGCGAGCTCTTCAAAGTCAATTGATGATGAGATGAGCATGGATATTCTCGATAGCAGGTCGGCTGTGACATTTTCTTTTCCTGCTATGTGCCTGATATCGGTAGTTATTTGGCCGATGTAATCGAGTTGTCTGGCTATTCGACTGTTCGCCTGTCGATGCTTTGGCGGAAAGCGAAGGTGATTGGCTTGTGGTCCGTATATATGTGGCAAGTACAGCCTTCCATCATATATTTAAAATGTCCAGCTGCTAAGTACATTCCAGTAAGCTTGCGATCATATGTACTATACCGAAGCTGTGCTTTGTCCAATTTACGAGGAAAAAATCCGAGAGGCTGAATTTCTTGATGGAGAACAGCGCCAGCGGCAATGTAGGATGCGTCAACCCAGAGTGATATTTCAGCATTGCGTGCAGGATGCGTCTGCAAGCTGGTTTTGGCATTCTTCAAATGCGGCGGTCGTTTTTTCTGTCCAAGTCAACAGTGTGCGATCATATTTGGCATTGCCTGGTATCATGGTTAGGAGCGGTGCTTGAGCTTCGATGGTGTGAGGTATGAATCGCCGATAAAAGTTGATTTTACCGATGAAACGCTTAAGGTCGTTTACCTGAGTTGGATTGTTGTAGTTCTTGGTGACTGCAACACGTTCCGGTAGTGGGCGTATGCCTTGTGCTGAAATTTTATGTCCGAGAAACGAGATTTCGGTTTTACCAAACTCACATTTGGACAAGTTTATGGCTAAACGATGTTGTTGCAAGTGTTCAAATGCAATAAGCAAATGTTTACGATGTTCGTCCTGAGATGATGATGCGATGCACAGGTCGTCCACGTGTATAAACACGAAGTCCAGTCCTCTAAAAACATCATGCGCTAACCTATGAAAGGTTTCGGTCGCGTTTCGAAATCCAAAGGTCATGTACACGAACTCAAATAACCCAGAGGGTATGGTAATTGCAATTTTCAGAATATCGTTTTCCTGAACTGTAACTAGATAAAATGCTTTTTGCAATTCGACTTTTGAAAAAATTGTCTTTGCATACAGAATCGTGGAAAATCTTGAAGGTAAGGCAGCGAGTAGTTATCTGGTGTCGTGATTGCCCTGTAGTCGCCACATGGTCACTAAGCGCCATCGGGCTTTTTCACCATGTGGAGTGGACTGGATCAGCAGCTGTTTGCTGGCATACATGTACCTAATTTGATGATATTTTTAAATTCAGTTCGTGCAGCTGCCAATTTTTCGAGCGATGTGGTGTACTACCAGGGGTTCCATGTTGGACTAGCTGTGTGATGTTAGGAAATTTTTGGAGGATATCTGCAAATGGCATAGAAGATTGTAACATTTTTATCGACGACTTATTGTGTCGTGTAAAAGAATCAATCAAATTAAGCTGGGTTACGTTATCGATCAATCGTTTGCGTTTGAGGTCGAAGAGCAAATCAAAATTGTAGAGAAAATCGGCTGCAATGATGTGAGAGCTTACGTCAGCAATTATGAACGTCCACAAAAACTCACGTCGGATCCCGAGATTAACTTTCATTATTGCTTCACCGTAAACCTTAATCGAGCGTCCATTAGCAACAGTTGCATTTTTGTTGGTTGAACTTTTGATAGTTTAGGCGATTTTGGAGCAACCAATACCTCAGCACCTGAATCTATAAGATATCGCACGCTAATTTTCAGCCCTTTTGTAGTGGCTAGTCATTGTTTTTGATTAGTGCCGTTACCCACTTGGAATGTGCACGGTTTTCGGCACGTCCGAGCGTTGGCACCATATTTTCACGTAGCTGCTGGTATCATCGAAATCGTAGCGTTATTGTCATTGTTACGGTATAAATGACTGCCAGATCGAGAACGAGGTATTGACCGGTTTGACCTTAGATTGAGATCGTTCAAAGAAAATTTTTTTTTCATTTGGGTTAGTTGCGCTATTTGTTGTTGTATTGTAAGCAAGTCGTTGCTTGTTACTGCTGTTGTTGTTGTTGTTGACGCTTGTGCGGTTATGTTGGGTTTTTCTATGACGTTTATGTACCGCAAGTTAAGTGAATCAACAATTTCGTTAACAACTACAGATTTGTCTGCAATTTCCCCCTTGCAAGCAATTACTGCGGCTTGAGCATGAGGCGGAAGCCGTGCAGCCCACAAATCGATTAGTATGTTTTCATTTAAGGCATTGCCTGCAAGGCGTTTCATTTCATTTAGTAGTTGAGATGGTTTCATGTCACCCAGTGGCATTTCGGACAGCGCTATTTGTAAGCGACGTTGTTGACTGTCTGCGAAATGCCCAATCAACTTTGCCTTGATGTATTCGTACTTATTTTGCTGCGGGGTTGCGTCAATTATTGCACGCAATTCACTTAACTTGAACGGCGGAACTTGCGCGATAGTGATATTATATTTCTTCTGGTCGCGTTTAATGCCCGAAACGGCAAACCAAAATTCTAAAGACATGAAATATGACTCTATGTTTGTAGAATTCATATTCGGCGGATTTAGACGAATTTCGGTAGATGCTTCGACGTTTACGTTTGCTGATTGTTGAGCACCGTCAGTGGCTTCGGTTTTGTTCATCGTCGGGGTCACCAATTTAGGTTGTGCCATTAATACTAACAACCTATTAATTAACTAATTAATTAAACGAGCCAGCAATTGATCGATTACCGTGCCATTAAGGCTACTGATAACGCAAACTAATCCCTTAAGGGGGGAGTAAGGAATAATTTCAAATAAAAAACACTTTTATCGCTGATTTTTTACGGAGATACAGCTTAAGCAAATTGATTCAAACTTTTTTTTAATTATAAAACAACGTGAACTAATTAAAACCAAGGCTGTTCACGTTATCAAAAGTGTTCACGTTTTCGAATAGCAAAAAAGTCTATAGTCAATACATATTAACATGTTTAAATTCATATTTTATTGTACATTAATTTACTCGCTAAAGATATGGATTGTACATTTGAGATCATTTTTTTATTTAAAAAAATCAGTCGGCTTAATTTTGTCTAAGATGCAGTCATTGTCATCGGATTCGTCGTTAGATTCGTCTTCCTGTTCAATATCATTATCCGCAATGCCTACGTCCACATCATTGTTCCATTCCTGAATGGTTGATAACGTACATTCACTCTGAAATTGTGAAAAAGAATCGATTTTCAATAACTCATATATCGTTGTGCATGGCTGCGTATAGGAACTTCAGCACTTAAATTTTGAAGAAGATCGACGATATTGCACATCAAGACGCGAGGTTCAGCTCCCCATTTTTCTTTTAAAACGGCCAATGGCATATAGTCTTCGGGATCATCATCATTTCCAGAAAAACGTAAAATATTGTTCCAGCATCTTGCTATCGTTTCTTTGCTAACACGATTCCAAGCGTCATTCAAAAGATTTATAGCTTTGTTCAATGTTAATTTTTTCATCGAGAGGAGCAAATCAGAATGCGTAGCTGCTATTGAAGCTAGAAGGCTGTTTCTGTAATGCAGCTTTGTGATTTTTATTGCATTTTGATCCATCGGTTGAATAAGCGGAGTAACGTTTGGTGGAATAAACATTGCACAAATTTGCCCATCTTCCGTTGCCAATTCAGCTTCATTTGGATGTGAAGGAGCATTGTCGATAAGGAGAAGAGCTTTAATTGGTAACTTTTTTTCTTTTGAAAAAGATTTCACCTGTAAAAAAAAAATTTAGGGACATGTATTGAAAATCTTAAAATAAACTTTCACCTGCGGAACGAATGATTCATGAAACCAATCTTTGAAAATAGTAGACGTCATCCAGGCTGATTTTGAACTTTTGTAGTCGGTGGGGCACTGGAAGTTTTTAAAGCAGCGTGGATTCTTGGCCTTTCCAATTACCAAAAGTTTAAGCTTATGAGATCCTGTAGCGTTTGAGCAACACAAGAACGTAATTCGCTGCTTCTCCGACTTTGCACCCGGGGCTCTCTTTTCCAAACTGGACACATACGTTTTTTCTGGTAGAAGTTTCCAGAATAAGCCGGATTCATCAGCATTATAGAGCTGGTCATTGCACAGCTCCATTTCAATCATTTTCGCTTTAAGTTTTTCTTTAAACGGGTCCACTAGCTGAGGTTGCGAAGAAAGTTTTTCACCTGATATTTTAAGTAGTCGAACGCCGTATCTTTTTTTGAAGCCTTGAAGCCATCCATCACTAGCTTGGAATCCCCCTTCGCGTTCATTAAACTTTGAATGCAGTATTTTGGCCCTTTCTTTCAGCATCAAAGCACTTACTGGCCAATTATTACTTCGCATACGAATAAACCAGCGATAAAGAGCTTTCTCCATTTTTGGTAGCTCTGAAGTACACAAAGTTTTCCTTTTTCCAGGCCCAGAATACGTTTCACTTACACTTTTTAAAATTATGTTTTTTTTGGTTTTAATACCACAAATTGTAGATTTAGCAACATTATATTTTTTTGCTAAACACGTTACACTCGACCCTTTCTTTAAAAAATCTAGAATTTCCACTTTTTCTTTTAAAGTTAAGCACACAGGTTTTTTGGAACTCATTTCTCAGCTTTATAGGTAAAAACTAACAATAACACAAAAAGCTCTGCACTAGATCAAGTTAGCCAAATAAAAAACATAACTTACGACCAGAGTTGCCATATAAAAGCACTATTACTATTAGGGGAATCCCCAAAATCAAAATTATTTGAGCTCAAAGTTGCCAAATACAAAGCACTATGACTATTAGGGAAATAACCAAATTCAAAATTATTTGATTTCGATGTAAATTACATGTAAGCTTTAGAATTTTTTTGTTCACGTTATAGAGCTTTCTTGCCTTGTTCACGTTTTAGAATAGTCAATGTAAAAAAAAGTTTGTTCACGTTTTGAACGCGAAAGTCACCAATAAGAGTGGACGTCTTTCTTTTGATTTTTAGAAAAAAAAAAAAAACAAATAAAATAATAATAAAATTTGCAAACATTTTGTTTACAGTATGAGTGTTCAGCGCTCTCCTCTCCGGCAACGGCAATCGCCTGTTAATGTGTGTGTAAACAATAATTTGCAGTCACCCGCGCAAACCCCCCCGATAAGTGCATTATCAAATAAAACAGTTGATACACACTGCACAAGTGAAAGTAACAGTGCAAATCTTTTGCCTGCACATATTAAAAATTCATCAAATTTTGCAACAACAATAAATACAGACAAAAAAAATAATTTGTTCTATCGTGATATAATATCTCCCTCTATACCGTGGAGTGTACAATGTGCTTCTCCTGCTGTAACACCAACAGCTACAACATCAAAGCAATCAAATAACGGCACTTCTACTGAAGTGCATGACCCAGTAGTTAAAGCAACTAGTGCGATGACTAATAAAGAACCAGTTGCTGTTCAAACTGGTATTGATCGTTACATTACTGTAGTAAAGCGAAAGAGAAGTCCGCAAAATTCAAAACAAATGAATTCAACAAAAATTCAAAAGCAGAACACTGTCCCTATTAGTTCGGAAAATAGATACGCTCTGCTTTCAGGTGATGAAAGTGACGAAAATATTATCTCCAAGAAAAATTTCAAACCCCCACCCATTTTCTTAAGAGAACGCAACTCAGATAAGTTGATTTCTAGAATTATAAGTCTTATAGGACCAAAGAATTTCCACGTTGTTCCTATTCGTAAAGGCCAAATTGAGGAAACGAAAGTGCAAATCTACAGCGAAACTCATTATCGCAAAGTAATCGCGGAATTTGATGCTGTAAAAAAGAATTACTACACATATCAGCTAAAAAGTAGTAAGGGCTTATTCGTTGTACTCAAAGGCGTCGAACCCAACGTTGATATTAACGAAATCAAACTTGCCCTTCAGGAAGAAGGGTTTCAAGCCAAAACAGTATTCAATATTCTCAAAAAGAGCAATATACCTCAACCGTTATATCGTATTGAGCTTCAGCCTGAAACAAAACCCCTAAAAAAAGGTGAAGTACACCCCATATATAAAATTCGATATTTATTGCATCGCAAAATCACAATCGAGGAACCCCATAAGAGAACTGGACCTCCTCAGTGCAGTAACTGCGAAGAATATGGACATACTAAGACATATTGTACCCTGCCAGCTGTTTGTGTGATTTGTGAAGATCTCCATAAATCAAACATATGCCCAAAATCTAAAGGCGATGCTAGCATGAAAAAATGCAGCAATTGTGGAGGTAATCACACCGCAAATTATAGAGGTTGCCCAGTATATACAACCCTAAAGCTAAATTTCTCCGCTAGCAATCAACCTCTAAAACCAGTTGAGCAAACTCAGATAGCCAACTCAAGTAAGAGAAAAAATATTGATGCAACACAATTCTTCTCTGCAATCCCAAACAAGAATCAAACCAATTCATACGCTAGCGTGTTAAAACAAAACCCACACCAACAAAGTAATGTAAATAATGAGCAGAAACACTCACTGCCCACCCAACAGCCAAGTACCCTTGAACATTTGCTTCAAACATTGATTCAGAATATGAACCAATTCATGAACTCAATGCAAACAATGATGCAAGAAATGATGAAAAATCAATCGATGTTACTCCAAACATTGCTATCCAGACCATGAGTTGTCTCAAGATATGCCACTGGAACGCCAACGGCTTAAGCCAGCACCGTTTGGAGTTAATTCAATTCCTTAAATCCAGCCAAATCGACATAATGATGATATCTGAGACCCATTTCACTGACAAAAATTGCTACCAAATACCATATTACAAACTGTACACCACAAATCATCCGCATGGTAAGGCACGCGGAGGAACTGCCATATTGATAAAAAGCAGAATAAAACATCATGTTCTCGAAGATTTCAGTAGCATCTACTTGCAAGCAACATCTATATGTCTGGAAGAATACATCTCTAAGCTAGTAATATCTGCGATATACTAGCTTAGATTATACCCCAAGATACAGTATTACCGAACAGCAATATAAAGAATTTTTCTCAACTCTTGGTAGCAAATTCTTGGTTGCTGGCGATTTCAACGCCAAACACACTCACTGGGGCTCCCGCTTAATAACTCCAAAAGGCAGAAGACTATGTTCAATCATCACTAACCACGGCTACGATGTTATTTCAAATGGTCAACCGACATATTGGCCGACGGACAAGAGGAAAATACCCGATCTCATAGACTTTGGAGTCGCCAAAGGTTTGCAGATGGAAAATTTCTCCACAGAGTGTAATTATGATCTATCAACTGACCACTCACCCACGGTAATATCTATAAAATCACCAAGCCCACAAGGCAATTGCGTTAGAAAGAAAATAGACTGGTTGAAATTCAAGAAATATATAAATTCACATCTTCCTCTGAGTACTGTATTAAGAAATGGACACGATGTAGACTCAGCACTCGAAAAATTCAACCAGCTGCTCTCTTTAGCTCTCAGCTCAGCCATCTGCACAAAGGTATGCAAGCAATCAAACTATAGCCCATACACACCAGCCGATATTGTATTTCTAGTAAGACAGAAAAGAAGACTCCGAAGACAATGGCAAGAATTCAGATCACCGAATCTGAAAACACAGCTACAGCACTGCACTCGAAAGTTAAAGCAAGCCTTAAAAAATAAAAACAACAAAGAGTTAGAAGAGCACATGGCGAAATTAACACCTGGTGAAGCGTCAGACTACTCTTTGTGGAAATCAGCATAAAACTCAAATCGGAAAATTCTCACTGATTCCCCCATCCGTTTGAGTGACGGTAATTGGGCTAGAAGCAACTGTGAGAATGGTTTGGCTTTTGCAAACCACCTAAAAGTGTGTTTACACCCAATCCACCCTCTTTACATTCCTCATTACCAAAATTAACTTCTCAACCTTGCTCAATAACGCTCAGAATTAAAAAAAGGACATATTCAAAGCAATTTATAAAGATTTAAACCCAAAAAAATCACCTGGTCCAGATAAAATTACCGGTAAAATGATAAAAGAGCTACCTCCGGTTTCAGTAATTCATCTCATGCACATTTTCAATGCTATCCTTCGTATTAAACACTATCCTAAATGCTGGAAAACTTCAAAAATTATTATGATAGCAAAACCAGGAAAAGACCCTACAAAAGTTGCATCGTACAGACCTATCAGCCTCCTGCCTCTACTCTCTAAAGTATTCGAAAAACTACTTGTCAAGAATATAACTCCATTTATTAATCTCAACCAACTGATTCCTCAACATCAGTTTGGATTTAGAAAACAGCACGGCACAATAGAACAAGTCCACCGCATTGTAACTCTGATAAGGAACACTTTTGAAGAAAAAAAGTATTGCTCAGCTGTCTTTCTTGATATCACTCAAGCTTTCGATAAAGTATGGCACGATGGCCTTATTTACAAACTCAAACTATTACTGCCTGCAAATGTCTCCTCATTGCTTAGTAGCTACCTCACGAAAAGACAATTTCTCGTACATCACAAGGATTACACAACAAATCCATTATATTCACGCTGGCGTTCCTCAAGGAAGCGTTTTGGGTCCCTTACTGTATCTCTTATACACTTCAGATATGCCCAACAATAACTATACATTCATATCGACCTTTGCTGATGATACGGCAATATTGTGCTCTCGCTCTAACCCCATAGAAGCTACTAAACTCCTGCAAACTCATGTCGATTCTCTCGAAATCTGGCTAGCAAAATGGCGTATAAAAGTCAATGAATCAAAGAGCGTACATGTAACCTTCACGCTAAGGCTAGATACATGTCCCCCACTTAAAATTAATGGCCAATCAGTTCCACAATGTTCCTCAACAAAGTACTTGGGTATTCACCTCGACAGAAGGCTGACATGGAAAAATCACATAGAGGCAAAGAAAACTCAGGTCAAGCTTAAAATGAATCAGTTATGGTGGCTGTTACATAAAAGATCAAAGTTGAATCTTGAATACAAAGTGCTATTATATAAAGCAATCCTGAAACCAATCTGGACTTATGGTATTCAGTTTTGGGGCACCGCATCTCCCTCTAATATCGAAAAATTGCAGCGAATACAATCCAAGTGTCTGCGAATTATTGTAAACGCGCCTTGGTATATGAGGAACGTTAACATCCATCGAGATTTAAATGTATCCACAATTTCTGAGGAAGTTGCAATGTCCTGCAGAAGCTACATTCAAAAATTACACAATCATCCGAATCCCCTTGCTAGGCAATTGTTGCTGAGCACGGGGCATCGTTGATTAAAAAGAAAAGACACACTGAATATGCTGTAAAATTGCTACATCTCGCGACTCACCAAATTGTGATGGAACGTAGGGGATATCACATAGTTTTATTTAGTTTTTAAAATTTGAATACTTATTGTTAGTTTCTTGTATTTAAGAAAGATTCAATAAAAAAAAAAAAATAAGCTAACAAAAAAAAAAAACGTTTTGGGGTGTTCATGTTTTAGAGTGTTCACGTTATCGAGCGTGCGCTGTACCAACAATCTGCGAACGTACTCAATAAGAACACGTACCTATTAAATATCTGACCTATTTAAAAACGTGGTATAACAAAGAACAATCCTCTACACAAACTTTTTCAAGATTCAATTTCCCAATTTGCCATTAGTGTGCCGGTCATCAATTAGTGAATACACTAACCCACACAAATAATATTTACAAATAAAATTTTTCTGTGATTTTATATATCTTATTTCGTTATCGTTATTGGTATTATTATGAAAACGAACCAACGGAACTAAATACAGTACAGAACTAAACCATTACAAAGCACTGTGAATACAATAAAAATTACTAAATAATATGTGTGATATCATATAGAAAAAAGTGAAAAAAATACAAATAAAATCTATAAATATTGTGAAATATTTTATCTCAAATACTAAATACTAAAATTCAGAAAGTTAAGAATCAAATCAAAAATAAAAATAATTATTATATATGCCATGAAAATATAAGAGAAACATAAAAACGAGACAACAACCAACAAGCATTAGAATTAAACCTAAGTTATTATTATTAATATTATTATTAGTATTATTACTATTTACATATAATACATATAACATCATCCCTCTTATGCCAGAAGCATGAGTTTGCAAATTTTCCAATTTTGAGTTAATGGGTTGACTTGATTAACCCTTGGATGTTCTATGTTAAACCAAAACCCGCAATACCATGCGTACAAGGAAATCGCAATATTTTACAATGCCAAATACATGATTTCAAACTTGATTTCCCAACATTTTCATTTATTATATTATATACAGTGGCTCACAGCTTATTTCGTACAGTGTATATATTTTTATGTACATGGCTGTAACATCGAAACTAAAAAACTTATCAATAAGTTTTGAATGTAGATGTCTATGTATGTGTTTAGTAAACCTAATAAGA
>OY978530.1:37371138-37633638 GCA_963854835.1 Megamerina dolium
ACGAAAGCGATCAAGATCCAATTCTCCAGGAAGACAAAAGAAGGAGAATAAGGTGGATAGCGATCGCTCCACTAACACAAATCCATCGTTAAACTAAATCGAGTCATAAAACGAGTCGTTTGATGTCATCGAGAACATCAAACAAGTACTGGCATGTCAACGCCAAGAGGTTCCAGCAAAATCAGAAGCGGTGATATGGGCACAGATGAATGTGGATGATGGGACAGGCAAGTTGTGGGTGGTGGAAGCAGATAAAGAAATAGCGAATAAAAACATCATACTTGGTAGGACGTTAGTAGAACCTAAAGAAAATGGAATAGTACCGGTGTGAATATTAAATCCAACTAATACATCTACAGTTGTGAAGAAAGGAATGGTTATTGGTCATTGCCAGGAAATTACTGCTGTAGTAGACTGCGAAAAGGGTTCGTCGATAAAAAGTGGAAGATCAGGAACTGATAGAGCAGAATTAAAAGCGCAGATGGAAGAATAGGCAGGTGTGCTTACCAACCAGCAAAAAGAAAAGGCTCTACAACTATTGGAGAAGTATAGTTCAATATTTTCTTCAAATGGAAAAACTGGAGGACGAAAAACCATCGTGAAGCATCACATTGACACCGGTGATTCTAGACCAATTCGTCAAACACCACGACGAGTTCCATTGGCCAAAAGAGACGAAGCCATTAAGCTGATTTCCGATATGCAGAAACAAGGTGTTATTGAACCATCAGCGAGTCCATGGAGTTCGCCGGTTGTGCTGGTAAAGAAGAAGGATGGCAGTACTCGATTCCGCTTAGACTAAAGGAAGCTAAATGATATCATGAAAAAAGGCAGCTTTCCACTGCCAAGAATCAATGACACTCTGGACACGCTATCTGGTGCGAAGTGGTTCTCAACTCTTGATCTGTAAAGTGGCTACTGGCAAATGGAACTTGGTAAAGAGAACAAAGAGAAAACAGCTTTCAGTATTGGCGATGGTCTATGGCAATTTACAGTTATGCCATTTGGCTTATGCAATGCGCCAGCTACTATTGAACGTTTGATGGAGCGTGTACTCAGAGGACTACACTGGAAAACGTGCTTGGTGTACCTCGATGACATTATCGTGATGGGAAAAGATTTTAGCGACCACCTGGAAAAGCTGAAAGAAGTATTTGAGCGTATACAATCAGCAGGGCTTAAACTGAATATGAAAAAGTGTTCACTCTTCAGGCGAGAAGTTAAATATCTTGGTCATAAAGTAACAACAGAAGGGGTACATACCGACGAGGAGAAAGTAGCAGCAGTACAAGAAAGGCCTATTCCGTCGAATCTTCACGAGTTAAGAAGCTTCCTAGGCTTATGCACCTACTATAGACGATTTGTTCCTGGATTTGCAAACATCGCCAGCAGTCTGCATGAGTTGACAAGAAAGAACAAACCATTTGTGTGGGCCGAGGAACAACAGAGTGTATTCGAACAGCTGAAAGAAAGACTCTGTTCAGCACCAGTATTAGCGTATCCAGTACCTGGTCAAAAGTTTGTGTTGGACACAGATGCAAGTGGCTATGTAATAGGTGGTGTGCTCTCTCAGATCATAGATGGGCAAGAAAAAGTAATAGCATACTACAGTAAAATCCTGTCGAAGCCAGATAGAAACTACTGTGTCATTTGAAGAGAGTTGCTCGCAATACTGGAATGTGTGAAGCATTTCCATAAATACTTGTACGGTCAGTCATTTCATCTACGAACTGACCACGCAGCGCTAAGGTGGTTATTGCAATTTAAAAACACAGAAGGATAATTGGCGCGCTGGATTGAAAGGCTGCAGAGTTATGATTTTACCATCGAACATCGTAAAGGAGGACATCACGGCAACGCGGATGCTCTATCTCGTCGTCCTTGCAAAATGGAATGTAAACATTGTTCTCGAGTGGAAAGCAAGGAGCACATTATCGACATACGACTTACGAATATATTGCCGGAGGAGTCATCTACCACCGAACGAGTGCAAGAAGATCAGCGGAACGACCCAGATCTCGTAAAGATTATGGAATACAAGGAACAGGGAATACGTCCAGATTGGCAAGAAATGGCTAATGAGAGTCCAATAGCAAAGGCATACTGGGCGCAGTGGCAAAGCCTGCACTTACGAGACGGATGTTTATTCCGAACATGGGAAAGTGAAGATGGAAAAATCACTTATGATCTTCTAGTGGTACCCAAGGCAAGAATAAATGAAGTGATAGCTTAGTATCACAATACCTCCAGTGGAGGGCATTTGGGAATCACCAAAACCGTCGAGAAAATAAAGAAACGATTCTATTGGGTTGGATGTCATGACCATGTCGCTGATTGGATTCGGAAATGTAAGCAATGTGCAATGGCCAAAGGTCCCACTAAGAAAAGTCGTGGTAAGATGCACCAATACACCGTGGGTGCTCCATTTGAGCGAATTGCTATGGACATAGCTGGACCATTTCCAATAAGCAACGCAGGAATCAAGTATGTTCTGGTGGTTATAGATTACTTCAGTAAATGCCCTGAAGTATACCCCATTCCAAACCAAGAAGCTAGTACAGTTGCGGATGTATTCGTCAACCAATGGGTTACTCGTTTTGGTGTACCTATGGAGTTACACTCAGGCCAAGGTCGAAATTTCGAATCAGTTGTATTCCAAGAGATATGCCGTATGCTGGGTATGTACAAAACTCGTACAACACCTTTGCATCCACAATCTGATGGCATGGTAGAACGATTTAACCGTACCTTGGAGGAATATTTGAGAAAAGTCGTAGATAAATACCAAAGAGACTGGGATGTACATATACCAATGTTCCTCATGGCATATAGATGCGCACAACATGATACGACGGCTACTACACCGGCAATGGCAATTTTTGGAAGCGAGTTAAGACTGCCAGCTGATTTAAAATTTGGAGTTGTAACACCAACGAGATCAACCGAAGGTAATTATACTAGCGAAAAGCGGGAACAGTTGGATGAAGTACGTCAGTTCATCAGAGAGCGGTCGCAGATGATAATCGATAAGATGAAGGCCAGGTATGACTTGAAAGCAAATTCAAAAGGGTTCTATGAAGGAGAGCTTGTAATGCTTCATAATCCACAACGAAAGAAAGGCCTGTCCCCTAAACTACAGACTCATTGGGAAGGACCATATGAAATTATAGCAAAGATAAATGACGTAGTGTATCGTATTCAACGTGCCTGGAATAAAAGAGCAAAGTTTAAAGTAGTGCACTTGGAGCGACTTGCGCCATATCGAGGGGAAGTATAAAAACTTGTTCGGGACGAACAAGGCTAAGAGGAGGGCAGTGTAACGAGTATCGATAGTTGGTTACTCATCACTATTGTTACTGACACTATTGGCAGCATCGACATGAATGTCAACAAAAAGAAATAAGCGATAACCAGAACAAGCCAACGAGAAAGGAAGAGAAGAATCTCGATAAAGGAAGATTCTGGGGTGTTGCCAACAGAGTATAAATAGAGCCAGTGTTGAGAAGGAAAATCAATCTAATTCCGAACGTGATTGCGAAAACATTGATACAGAGGCAAAAGTTGCAAGTACATTTAAGTGTTATAGTAAATAGTTGATTGTAAACAGTGTTGATTGTAAATAGAGATTATTAAATAAATTGTTGCTGTATATAGTTGTATAAAATAAGTGTTGCAGTTATTATTAACAGAATCCAGTGATCGAACAAGGTAATTCAAATAGAATTAAACGCTCACAGAATAAAAATGTAACAATTGGTGCCATAAGTGGGATTCTGTAAAGATGGTGAAAATTGACCAACTAAAAGTGGACCAGCTTAAAAAGCTTTTGGTAGAGATGAATCTATCGTCATCAGGTGCAAAGGCGGAACTGCTGGTGAGGCTGAAAAAAGCTATGGAGGCTAAGGGAATTAATGTAGAAGAACATGAGTTCTTCGAGGAAGCCGATATACAAGCAGTCGTACACGCTGAGGAAGAAAGCAAGATAGATTCGAGTGGTCAACTAATGGAACTCATGAAATCCATGATGCAACAACAGCAACAGCAACTGCAAGGAATTAATGCGAAGTTACAAGAAAATGCGTCTCGCATTGACTCCAAGTTTCAAGAACATTCGGCTGAATTGCGTATGGAAATTCAAGAAGGTTCGGCTCGACAAGAACACGTCATCGAAAATCTACAAAAAGGAATTGAACTTAGATTTCAGGAAATTTCCGGAACCATTAATGAAAAGGTCACGGATTTAAAGGAACATGTAGATGACTTGGAAGATAAGTTCGAGAAATTACAGTACGAACTCAATCAACTAAAAATAAATGGACCAGCCACATCAGTGATTAGAGATTCAAGTACAATCAAATTAAAGCCACCAACATTTGACGGAAGCACGCCACTCAATATCTTCAAGCTTCAATTCGAGACAACAGCTTCGAAGAATCAATGGGATGACAGCGACAAGACTGCTGCTTTAATAGTCGCATTAAAAGGTAATGCTTCCGAGGTGTTACAGATGATTCCAGAGAAAGATCGTGGTAGCTATCAGTCACTGATGGACACACTCCAGCGAAAATATGGAAATGAAAACAAGAGTCAATTACATCGAGTGGAATTGAGATCGCGAGTGCAACGGAGTAATGAAAGCCTTCAGGAATTCGCTTCCGATAATGAGCGCTTATGTCATCTAGCGTTCTCCGGTAATTCGGAAGAGTTCGTCGAAAAAATAAAAATAGAGGCATTCATAGATGGCATACGTGATGGAGAGACAAAGCGTGCCCTAGTCATGGCACCCAGGAATACATATGCCGAAACAGTCAGTAGTGCCTTGACATATGAAGCCGCCAGTTTAATGTGTCGACCAGTGCCACGTGTACGCCAACTAGAGGCAGAAACAGCAGATCTGGTTGAAGCAGTGTGTCAGGCATTCAAATCTGTAGTGCAGCCTGAAGAAAGAACAACAGGTCGACGCGAAAACAAATTTACTCGTAAGTGCTTTATTTGCGACAAACCAGGACACATGGCGCGTGACTGCCGTCTACGACGAAAGCGATCAAGATCCAATTCTCCAGGAAGACAAAAGAAGGAGAATAAGGTGGATAGCGATCGCTCCACTAACACAAATCCATCGTTAAACTAAATCGAGTCATCAAACGAGTCGTTTGATGTCATCGAGAACATCAAACAAGTACTGGCATGTCAACGCCAAGAGGTTCCAGCAAAATCAGAAGCGGTGATATGGGCACAGATGAATGTGGATGATGGGACAGGCAAGTTGTGGGTGGTGGAAGCAGATAAAGAAATAGCGAATAAAAACATCATACTTGGTAGGACGTTAGTAGAACCTAAAGAAAATGGAATAGTACCGGTGCGAATATTAAATCCAACTAATACATCTACAGTTGTGAAGAAAGGAATGGTTATTGGTCATTGCCAGGAAATTACTGCTGTAGTAGACTGCGAAAAGGGTTCGTCGATAAAAAGTGGAAGATCAGGAACTGATAGAGCAGAATTAAAAGCGCAGATGGAAGAATAGGCAGGTGTGCTTACCAACCAGCAAAAAGAAAAGGCTCTACAACTATTGGAGAAGTATAGTTCAATATTTTCTTCAAATGGAAAAACTGGAGGACGAAAAACCATCGTGAAGCATCACATTGACACCGGTGATTCTAGACCAATTCGTCAAACACCACGACGAGTTCCATTGGCCAAAAGAGACGAAGCCATTAAGCTGATTTCCGATATGCAGAAACAAGGTGTTATTGAACCATCAGCGAGTCCATGGAGTTCGCCGGTTGTGCTGGTAAAGAAGAAGGATGGCAGTACTCGATTCCGCTTAGACTAAAGGAAGCTAAATGATATCATGAAAAAAGGCAGCTTTCCACTGCCAAGAATCAATGACACTCTGGACACGCTATCTGGTGCGAAGTGGTTCTCAACTCTTGATCTGTAAAGTGGCTACTGGCAAATGGAACTTGGTAAAGAGAACAAAGAGAAAACAGCTTTCAGTATTGGCGATGGTCTATGGCAATTTACAGTTATGCCATTTGGCTTATGCAATGCGCCAGCTACTATTGAACGTTTGATGGAGCGTGTACTCAGAGGACTACACTGGAAAACGTGCTTGGTGTACCTCGATGACATTATCGTGATGGGAAAAGATTTTAGCGACCACCTGGAAAAGCTGAAAGAAGTATTTGAGCGTATACAATCAGCAGGGCTTAAACTGAATATGAAAAAGTGTTCACTCTTCAGGCGAGAAGTTAAATATCTTGGTCATAAAGTAACAACAGAAGGGGTACATACCGACGAGGAGAAAGTAGCAGCAGTACAAGAAAGGCCTATTCCGTCGAATCTTCACGAGTTAAGAAGCTTCCTAGGCTTATGCACCTACTATAGACGATTTGTTCCTGGATTTGCAAACATCGCCAGCAGTCTGCATGAGTTGACAAGAAAGAACAAACCATTTGTGTGGGCCGAGGAACAACAGAGTGTATTCGAACAGCTGAAAGAAAGACTCTGTTCAGCACCAGTATTAGCGTATCCAGTACCTGGTCAAAAGTTTGTGTTGGACACAGATGCAAGTGGCTATGGAATAGGTGGTGTGCTCTCTCAGATCATAGATGGGCAAGAAAAAGTAATAGCATACTACAGTAAAATCCTGTCGAAGCCAGATAGAAACTACTGTGTCACTCGAAGAGAGTTGCTCGCAATACTGGAATGTGTGAAGCATTACCATAAATACTTGTACGGTCAGTCATTTCATCTACGAACTGACCACGCAGCGCTAAGGTGGTTATTGCAATTTAAAAACACAGAAGGATAATTGGCGCGCTGGATTGAAAGGCTGCAGAGTTATGATTTTACCATCGAACATCGTAAAGGAGGACATCACGGCAACGCGGATGCTCTATCTCGTCGTCCTTGCAAAATGGAATGTAAACATTGTTCTCGAGTGGAAAGCAAGGAGCACATTATCGACATACGACTTACGAATATATTGCCGGAGGAGTCATCTACCACCGAACGAGTGCAAGAAGATCAACGGAACGACCCAGATCTCGTAAAGATTATGGAATACAAGGAACAGGGAATACGTCCAGATTGGCAAGAAATGGCTAATGAGAGTCCAATAGCAAAGGCATACTGGGCGCAGTGGCAAAGCCTGCACTTACGAGACGGATGTTTATTCCGAACATGGGAAAGTGAAGATGGAAAAATCACTTATGATCTTCTAGTGGTACCCAAGGCAAGAATAAATGAAGTGATAGCTTAGTATCACAATACCTCCAGTGGAGGGCATTTGGGAATCACCAAAACCGTCGAGAAAATAAAGAAACGATTCTATTGGGTTGGATGTCATGACCATGTCGCTGATTGGATTCGGAAATGTAAGCAATGTGCAATGGCCAAAGGTCCCACTAAGAAAAGTCGTGGTAAGATGCACCAATACACCGTGGGTGCTCCATTTGAGCGAATTGCTATGGACATAGCTGGACCATTTCCAATAAGCAACGCAGGAATCAAGTATGTTCTGGTGGTTATAGATTACTTCAGTAAATGCCCTGAAGTATACCCCATTCCAAACCAAGAAGCTAGTACAGTTGCGGATGTATTCGTCAACCAATGGGTTACTCGTTTTGGTGTACCTATGGAGTTACACTCAGGCCAAGGTCGAAATTTCGAATCAGTTGTATTCCAAGAGATATGCCGTATGCTGGGTATGTACAAAACTCGTACAACACCTTTGCATCCACAATCTGATGGCATGGTAGAACGATTTAACCGTACCTTGGAGGAATATTTGAGAAAAGTCGTAGATAAATACCAAAGAGACTGGGATGTACATATACCAATGTTCCTCATGGCATATAGATGCGCACAACATGATACGACGGCTACTACACCGGCAATGGCAATTTTTGGAAGCGAGTTAAGACTGCCATCTGATTTAAAATTTGGAGTTGTAACACCAACGAGATCAACCGAAGGTAATTATACTAGCGAAAAGCGGGAACAGTTGGATGAAGTACGTCAGTTCATCAGAGAGCGGTCGCAGATGATAAGCGATAAGATGAAGGCCAGGTATGACTTGAAAGCAAATTCAAAAGGGTTCTATGAAGGAGAGCTTGTAATGCTTCATAATCCACAACGAAAGAAAGGCCTGTCCCCTAAACTACAGACTCATTGGGAAGGACCATATGAAATTATAGCAAAGATAAATGACGTAGTGTATCGTATTCAACGTGCCTGGAATAAAAGAGCAAAGTTTAAAGTAGTGCACTTGGAGCGACTTGCGCCATATCGAGGGGAAGTATAAAAACTTGTTCGGGACGAACAAGGCTAAGAGGAGGGCAGTGTAACGAGTATCGATAGTTGGTTACTCATCACTATTGTTACTGACACTATTGGCAGCATCGACATGAATGTCAACAAAAAGAAATAAGCGATAACCAGAACAAGCCAACGAGAAAGGAAGAGATGAATCTCGATAAAGGAAGATTCTGGGGTGTTGCCAACAGAGTATAAATAGAGCCAGTGTTGAAAAGTGAGAATCAATCGAATTCCGAACGTGACTGCGCAAACATCTATACAGAGGCAAAAGTTGCTAGTACATTAAAGTGTTATTGTAAATAGTTGATTATAAACAGAGTTGATTGTAAATAGAGTTTATTAAATAAATTGTTGCTGTATATAGTTGTATAAAATAAGTGTTGCAGTTGTTATTATTAACAGAATCCAGTGATTGAACAAGGTAATTCAAATAGATTTAAACGCTCACAGAATAAAACAATATAAACAATTCCATGAAATGTGTAAAGAATGTTGGCTTGTCAAATACTGTTCCTTGTATTCTGAGATTATTAAAAACGGGGAATTACGCAGAGGTGTGAACAATATTTTGGGTATAAAGCCAGACCCTTCATCAAAATATATGTAGTCGCCGCGCAAGTATTTTTGGGCCCGAATGTATAGCGAAGAGTAGCAAGGAGGAAAAAAAACGATGTTGAGTTATCGTAGGTATAAATGAGAATGAAGAGTTTTTATTTACAGCTTTGTTATAAAGTATGAACATAGGGTTGCTGTGTGCAATATCAAAAAATGTAGTAGATGATGCCACTTAATTATGCAGTCGCGCTCTGAACTTCCTTCCCCCTTTGGCAGGTCATACCGCCAATTATGTTGTCATCGATGGGAAGAGCGCACAGTTTGGCAATGGCTCGTTTACATATGCCACCTTCAGTTTTGGCTTCAGCTACAATCACCATGCTATCATTTCCCTTGAAGATCTGAGTTACTCTACCAAGCGGCCATTTGAGTTGTGGGAGTGCTTCATCCTTAATGAGTACAAAAGTTCCAACTGCGACATTGTCTCTTGAAGATCGCCAACGTGAGTGTTGTTGCAGATGAGATAAATATTCGGAACACCATCTTCTCCAGAATATCTATTGTATAAACTGAATACGCTCCCAGTGGTCAAGTCGACCGATGTTTAGCGTCGAAGGGTTTGGTTCTGGTATAGATGTAAGTGGACCACCTACCAAGAAGTTACCTGGTTTTATCACGTCTAGGTCATAAGGATTTTCTGAAATTGGGCAGAGCGAACGAGAATTTATTACTGCTGAAATCTGACATACAAGAGTCTTAAGTTCATCAAAAGTGAGCAATGCTGAAACAATAGCTCGCCAGAAATGGAATTTAGCCGTTTTGTCCTCCAAAATGCGGAGACCTTGGTGGTATGAATTTCCAGTCAATCCCTTCGATGAAACATTGCCTATGAACAGCTTCAACGCGTTGCTGCTTAAGAAAATGTTGGTATAATTCAGCCATTTCATTTTTTGCCCCAAAAAAATTTGTGGCATTATCTCACCAAATTATCATTGGTTTGCCTCGAGCCGAATAAAACCGCCGCAAGGGAGCTAGAAATGATTCTGTATATAGACCTTTGACGACTTTCATATGAACTGCCTTCGTAGTGAAGCATTCGAAGAGACAGATATAACATTTTGTTGATGGTCTGCCTCTTATTTCAAATCGGTAATGTAATGGTCTGCAATAGTCGACTCCAGTGATGAGAAATGGTTAGCTGGGTCGGACTGGCCTTCAAGTAGATTTCTTATGATCTACTCGCGCACCTTTGGCCTGAGCCTAAAACATCGCATGCATTTACTTATGATGGCCAGTATTTTTGTCGTATTACTGCCACTAATGCTTGAGGTCTGGCATGTAAGTGCTGATGGTGAAAATGCAATATGATAAATTTAGTAAGTGGATGACCTTTTGGCAACACGATTGTATGTCGAGACTGAAAATTCAACAACTAGTTTCTTAAGCGACCTCCTACTTGTATGAATCAAAAAGACTCCAAAAATGTTGGCAGGGATGCCAATGTACTTGATGAGCTTATCGACACTTTATCTTTTAGAGCCTTTTAAGCGGACGAAAAATTAACGTTGTTTCATGCAAAGGAAAAACCACGTCCCTTGTTGAATGTGTGTTGCAGTGAGAGTGCCTGAGCGATCCTTCTTAATGAACATGTGTATGTAGCCATATGTGCGTTGCATTGCTGCAAAGGATTTAATGTATTTGCAGTTCAACGAGGTAACAATCTCTGAAGAAGAAGAGACTAAAGCAACCTTCCATCGTTCAGACAAATTTTCAATTCGTGCACTACATTTGGGCCACTTTCTACATCGCTCAGAAATGGGGTCCAAAGCGATGAATTTGATAACTCGATGGGCGAAGCACCATTTATTTATATTATTCGTGAGCGTGCAATTGGTGGATTGTTAGGGTTCAGCAGACGTGAATTAAAACCTAATCAATATCATCAATCTGATGTACAAGTTCATATTTATAGCATATACCGCTGCTAACGATGTTCTTGGTACATTTTTACATACTGTTAGATGAGAGGAATCGGATACACAATATTGTGTTCCAGCTCTGGCTCGCCGGCAAGTGGAGTGGGAACTTTCCTTCCTTTCATCTAGTTAATGTAGCAAATATAGTATAGAAAAAGAGTTCGCGTGTAGCGACAAGATGAAGATTAGAAGATTGGTCCTTGTACAAAAATATCTATTTCGAGGACCCCTCCTACATCTCTACACCCCAATCTGTGTATCATGTGCATGGAAATCAAGAACACGAATGAATTAGGAGTGAAACAATTGAATTAAAAAAAGTAAAGGGTTATCCATTTCGCGGTTTCAAAAGTATAGGGCTAGAATTCGACATCTGTCAAACTGAGTTGTTAAAACAATTTATTTCTTTTTCATTTCAAAGTCTGACATTTGCTAAAGTGGATCGCTTAACTATCGCACAACGCATTAAAATTGTAAAAACCTACTACAAAATTGGTGATTCTGCCACAGCCACATATCGTGCTTTAAGAAGAGATTATGGTTTACATAATCGTCCAACTACGCAAGCAATTGGCAAAATTGTGAAGAAATATGAAGAGACTGGATCGGTTACAGATATTGTAAGGCCTGTGCATCATCGTTTCGCTCGTACCACCGAAATATCGCTGCTGTAAGTGAAAGTGTTGCCGAAGACCCGAATGTGTCGATTCCTCGTCGTTCTCAGGAATTAGGACTGTCTTATGGCACATTATGGCGTATTTTGCATTTGGATCTACACCTACATCCATATAAAATCCAGCTCATACAACAACTGACGCCAGCTGACCATTCACAACGTCGTAGATACGTCGAATGGGTGCTTGAACAACAGGCGGTGGACGGCGATTTTTCGAACAAAATTTTCTTCAGCGACGAAGCACATTTCTCACTCGGTGGGTATGTTAACAAACAAAATTGTTGTATTTGGGGTTCTGAGAATCCTCAAGTAATTGAAGAGAGGCCACTACATCCACAAAAAGTCACTGCTTGGTGCGCTCTTTGGTCAGGAGGTGTGATTGGACCTTACTTCTTCGAAAACGACGATGGAACGACTGTCACCGTCAATTCGGAGCGTTATGGTCATATGATAACCGACTTTTTTTTGCCTGCTATTGAAGAATATGACTTAGAGAATATGTGGTTTCAACAAGACGGTGCCACATGCCACACAACTCGAGCGAATATGGCTTTATTGCAAGAGAAATTTTCTGGCCGCGTAATTTCTCGTCGTGGCGATATCAAGTGGCCACCAAGATCATGCGATTTGACATCGCTTGACTTTTTTTTGTGGGGCTACACGAAAGACCGTGTTTATGCAGATAAACCATTAACTCTTGAGCACCTAAAAACCAACATTCGTCACGTTATGGCTGAGATACCGCCCAATATGAGTCAAAAAGTGGTCGAAATTACCACGAATCGATGCTTGCAACAATTCGCGTGGTGGTCATTTAAATGATGTAGTATTTCACACATAATGTCAACGTTCAAACTTTATAATAAAAAAGAAATATCATGATAAAAAATATTTTATATGTGTTTTATTTACATTTATTTTCGAAACCCTTTATTATAACAAAACGAGTTAGACCACCTTTATTTCTCTTATTATATATATATATATATATATATATATATATATATATATATATATATATATATATATATATATAAGTAAGTATTATAACATAAGTGTAGCCATAAAAAATATACTAAATTTAAAAAAGTATGTACTTTATATACATACATTTTATGGCTACACTTATTTTATAATACTTACTTCTAGTTTTAATTTATGAAAAAAAATGTTTTTAATATATATGTATAAATTGGGAAACAAAAATTTTTTTAATATATACGTATAAATTTGAAATAAAAATGTTTTTAATAATATGTGTAAATTGGAAAAAAATGTTTTTAATAATATGTATAAGTTGGAAAAAAACCAAATTAACTCACATTTTGCACCTTCCACGATGAAAGTTCTTCAAGTGTCTCACTGTAACAAAAATGTATATTTTGTATAACCTAGAAAATTGACATTTAATATTTTTTTTCCTTTTACACACACATAATCAAATTTTAAATAAAAAAATTTTAGAAAATTTTTGATAACACAAAAATAAAAGCAAAATACAAAAATACAAAATTAAGCTTTTAAATGTTGTATTTGTCGTATTTGTTGTTTGTGGATGCAATTTCAAGCTCACTCATAAATTTTAACTAACACAGTATTGGTGCGAATGTATGTATGAATTAGTGTTGAAGTTATATATATGTATATATCCTTCTTTTGCATATATTCTTCTTGTACATATTGTTGGCGCGATTGATTAAATAAAAACACGAACTTTTAAGAGCGAGTTAATAGCGAATTTTATTTTTATGCAATTCACAAGATTTTACAAATAAAAATTGAAAAATATACGCTTTGACGAAACGTTAGCTTTAAAAGAATTTCGTGTTAACCACGCGCCTGTATATTCAAGAATGTGGCGTGACGTGCAAGTGCCGTTGTTTTCTTTTCAATTTTTCTATATATTCTATACATTGATTACTGTATATGTACAATAAGTGCTGAATGTGAGAACATGTGAGAGACGAAATGGGTTGCCAGGTCACTGCGGCTGACGGCGGTAACAATTACCTCCCCCGTAAGCGAGTCCTATGGATCGAGGTTGCTTTTGTTCTTCTCAACGACGTCAAGAATTGCTACTCTGGCTGATGGTCGATTTAGAATACCGAATTGTGTTTTCACCGTGACACGTCTAACTTGTCCGTCACTCGCTACCACTGTATCGATCACTCTTCCCTTGGGCCAGCAATTTCTCGGAAGATCAGGGTCGACAATTATAACGATGTCTCCCGTACGGATAGCCGGCTGCCGTATAAACCATTTGCTCCGTCTGGAAATGATTGGCATGTACTCTTTTAGCCATCTTGCCCAAAACTGGTTCGCAAATTTTTGTGTCTGATGCCAACGGTATCGCAAATTCTTATCATCATTAACGAAAGGTTTATAGCCGTCTGAAGACCCGATCAGCAAATGATTCGGAGTTATAGCCTCATCGTCATCATACTCCAAGGAGACGAATGTAAGTGGACGTGAATTAATTATGAACTCTATTTCCCATAAGGCACTCCTCAGGCTTTCGTCGTTGAATTGCATAGATGGGCATATAGCATATAGCACTGTTTTCAATGACCTTAATAATCTCTCCCAGACTCCGCCCATATGTGGTGCTCCAGGAGGGTTGAACTTCCACTTAATGCAGTCAAATGTGCAACAAACTGATTGCTGATCAATGTTTTTAAATTCGTCACGTAAGACCTTTTCTGTCGCTTTGAAGTTTGTTCCATTATCAGAAAAGACTTCTCTTGGTGTACCACGCCGAGCTATCAAATTTCGAAAGCACATTATGCAGGAACTCGTATCGAGGCTATGAGCTACTTCGACGTGAACTGCTCTAATCGTGAGGCAGGTAAACACAACACCCCATCGCTTTTCACGCCTGCGTCCGACAGACACATAAAGTGTTCCGAAATAATCAACGCCAAACAAATGTAAACGGTCGTTCAAATATTGCTAGCCGAGCAGTTGGTAACGCTGCCATTTGAAGAGGGCACGGCATCGCAGTGTGATTTTTGCATCGTTGGCATACGCGGCGCACCTTTTTGTATAAAACACGGAGATGAGGTATGTAGTAGCGACTTCTTATTGCATTGATAGCAGTTTCGTGTGATTGGTGCTGTAAATTTTCGTGGAACGAACGAACTATGAGAAATTTTATGTGACTAGGTTCGGGCAGCACGATAGCATCTTCATGGTTGTTAAGAAATTGCTCTCTTTCCCTGCTCCTAATAACATCATTTTCATCTAAGTAAATATTCAAACTGATAAGTTTACTTTTGGGTCCAATAGCCACACCCCTCTTTAGTTTCTTAATCTCCTGTTCATATTCAGTTCGATGGGCGAATTGTATGAGGAAAGATTGTGCCTTTTGTATCATCATAGGGCAGACCGCTCGTGGGCCTATGGTAGATCTTGAGGCGGCTTCAAGCTTTTTAATATACAAAATAAAAGTAGCCACAGCACGGTATAAGCGCTTCCAATTGGAAAAGTATTCGACGTTCGGTGTCAAAGCTCGTACATTAATTTTGTCTATCAACAACACCCGACGTTTGAGTTCTGTCTCATCCAAACTGCAAAATTCATCACAGCGATGCCAATTTATCATATCTGTTGTCAAAAAGGCTGGTCCATGAAACCAGATATGCGTGTCGGTTCGATGGTATGTTTTAGTTGCTAAATCCGCGGGGTTCATTCGAGTAGGGACCCATTTCCACTGTGAAACATTCGATGAGTCAAGAATCTCACCAACTCGGTGCATAACAAATTGGTGGAAGTTTTTTGGATCGATACGTAGCCACTGCAGAACCGTCTTAGAGTCGGTCCACCAAAACTGAGATCGTGCCATATGCGGCGTGTTTTAAGGATGTTGTTGGCAAGCCTCACTCCAGCCACTGCAGCCTGCAACTCCAATCTTGGGATTGAAACTGGCTTTAAGGGTGCCACTCTGGATTTCGCTGCAACAAAAGCGATGTCTACGTTATTGTCGTGCTGGATGCGAAGGTAACTAACAGCAGCGAATTCGGATGCACTGGCATCTACGAAAGTGTGAAGTTCGACGTTGATCGTACTAAGGAGATTAGTTGAGTAGGAACGAGGTACTTTTACATCCATTATGAGAGGAATCGTTGATCTCCAATTGGACCATTTATTATATAATGTTTCGTTGAGTGGCTCGCCCAACCAATGCCAGTACGCCATATATCCTGAAGAAGTATTTTCAGCCCTATGGTATGAACCGAAAGGAATCCCAGCGGGTCAAAAATAGACATCAAGATTTGAAGAGTTTCACGTTTTGTGGGGATAATTGCTTCATTCAATACGTTGCGACGTAGTCTTGCAAATCTACAATTGAATCTGAACACATCATTAGTAGGTTCCCAATACATACCTAAGATTTTGGTAGTAGAGCCCCACTCTTTGAAGGCTGGCTCGGTTAAGTTGTTGTTAACTAGTTGCTGTATAACCCTGGCAGAGTTAGATGACCAGTTCCTTACCTCGAATCCAGCATTCGCATTAATTTGTTTTACTTGTTTGGCTAATTCAAGGGCAGTTTCTTCATCCCACTCGCTGTCGATGAAGTCGTCAACATAGTGGTGATGCTGCACAGCTTCAACTGCTCGTGGGAACTTATGTCGGAATTGCTCGGCGTTCTTGTCTCGTATGAAATGCGCAATGCATGGAGCGCAGTTCATGCCAAACGTAAGGGCACGCATCACGTAAACGCTTGGTTGTTGCGGCTTATCGCCTTCTTCCCACCATAAAAACCTTTGATCATGCATATCGCTTTCGCTGATATTGATTTGGTGAAACATTTCAGCTATGTCGCCGCATACTGCCACTCTCCCAACTCGAAATGATAGTAAAACTTCCACAAGCGAATTCAACAAGTCGGGTCCAACGAGCATAAAATCGTTGAGACACATGCCATTTGACTTGGCGGCCGCATCCCATACCAAACGAATTTTACCTGGCTTGTTCGGATTCGTGACGGTGAATATCGGCAGATACCAGGTTTTGCTTGTTTGAATGGCTGCCTCAGCTGATGATAATTTTTTTGCGTAACCTTTTGAAATTAGGTTGTCTACTTGTTGTTGGATCGTAGATTTAAGAGACGGGTCTTTGATAAACTTTTTTTTAAGACACGTTAGTCGTCTATAAGCATTTGCGAAACTTTCTGGCAAGGTTACATCTTCGTTCCGCCAAAGTAATCCAACTTCATAACGATTGCTTACTTTCTTACTATACGTATTTAAGATAGCTAGCGCCTTGTTGTCGTCTGCAGATAGCAGCTGTTTTGGTTTTGGCTCTTCAAGATTAAAATAGCTTTTCACAATATCGTGCAATCTCTCACAGTCACAATTGTGAACATTCACCATAAAGTCATTTGATTGCTTTGCGTGGCTTCCTTGAAGCGTCTAACCAAGTCTGGTTTTCGATGCAATGGGTTGGTACCACGATCCCTCTCGAATTTTAAGTGGCACAGCTAGTTTCCAATTATCTGTACCAATCAAAATAGACGGTCTGGCATTTTCATAAGATTGAATTGGTAACCCAGCCAAATATGGATATTTTTGTATCAATTCATCAGCATCGATTGTTTGAGCTGGAAGACTTAAACTTTCCACAGTGTGGGCATCAGTGTTAATTTGTATTTGCGTCTGTTCATAACGCCCGAAATTTCTATAGTGGTTGAATGAATCATATTCCGTACGTGTTGTATCGCCGGTCCAACTGTAAGCATACACACCTTTTTCAATTAATGTAACAGCAGAGCCCTCATTCAAAAAGGCTAATGTGTTCATCACTTTACTGTGTGAGTGTATTCGAACGGGGATTATTCTGAAGTACGGACTCTTCTTCGTAACGCTGCTGCTGTGTGCAATCACTTGCATTTTAGTGTCATCGTCCGGTGAATCGCTGCTGTGAATCATCTGTCTGACCTTGGTATTGTTATCTGCGTTGCTATTGGCTGTTTGCGATGTGTCTCTATGTAATAACTGATGGTGCTTATATTTACATCCGCCGATACCGCATTCTTTGTTTAAGTAACATTTACGGCGATGTGAGTCGAGACATTGACGACAAAGACTACTTTCCTTGATTATCTCCCATTGACGTTTGAGGTTTAAGGTTTTAAAGGCTTCACACCGTGTCAGCTTGTGTCCATATTTTTTACACACCCAGCATTTCCTTGTTTCGCTTTTACTGTCGTAGACATCTTCAGCGTGTGTGTGTGTGTATTCACGTTTGCACCGGATTTATAGACCGTTGGTACCACAACAGTGCTTGCTGCTTCAGCGATGTTGTATAGCCAGTCACTAAAGACCTTAACTATTGGTACTCATTCGTCTTTTGTTTTGGGCCCAACCCAGCTTATAATTATTTGGTAGCTTATCTACCAATTCTTTCACTAATAATGGATTCATGAAATGTGCTACCAGGTGACAGCTTTCCATCGTTGCACAGATATTCTGTACGCACAATGAAAACTCAATTAAAGATTCTAACTTATCTTTAAGTGGCGCCATACTTTTGGCTTTATTAATTACGCTTTCCAAAATATGTTCAGGTCGGCCACAACACATACGTAGGGTTTGGATAATCTCCGGTACCATGCCAGGTAAAAGTAGTTTATTTTTTACTAAATCACGTGTTCTACCTTTAAAGCATACCTGTGTATACGCTTTATTCGACCCGTATGTTACTTTTAAAGCTGCTGCCATTGAGACCGCTGTGTGTTCGCATGATTCGCAGATCCAACTAATATCGGCCACTTGGCTATCAACACCGACACAGCTAAAGTGAAACCATTGGTCGCAGGAGTCACACTGCACCATTTGGTCGTTGTCTTTACCCCTACATCTTCGGCAATTATATTCCGCGTTTGTACTTTTTCCCACAGGCATATTATAATACGCTGGCATTATATTTAATGAACGAAATGAAATCGAAATACGAAATTCTTTTAAAGAATTGTTGGCGCGATTGATTAAGTAAAAATACGAACTTTTAAGAGCGAGTTAATAGCGAATTTTATTTTAATGCAATTTACAAGATTTTACAAATAAAAATTGAAAAATATACGCTTTGACGAAACGTTAGCTTTAAAAGAATTTCGTGTTAACCACGCGCCTGTATATTCAAGAATGTGGCGTGACGTGCAAGTGCCGTTGTTCTTTTCAATTTTTCTATATATTCTATACATTGATTACTGTATATGTACAATAAGTGCTGAATGTGAGAACATGTGAGAGACGAAATGGGTTGCCAGGTCACTGCGGCTGACGGCGGTAACACATATTTTAGAAAGTTTCTATAATTTTTCTTCTAGTTTGCTGCTGATTTTCTCGTCTTTAAAAGCACAATTTGTATAATATTAAACATTATTTAATTATGTTTATATTATTTTTAACACTCTATCCACGCAACACCTTTTACATCATTACAAGTACAATGTTAGGTAGACACTTCTTAACGTTTATTAGAATACCCGTATGTTAACGTCTTAGGTTAGGTTAGGTTAGGTTATGCGGCCGCCCCCCAAAGGGGGGCGCACTTAGGCCAAATAATAAGCCCATTGTGTCACCATGCATCATTGACGCCTACCATCCTATCTCCTCTGTGAAGCGGAACCATTGGGATTTCCTAATGAACAGAGCAATGTCCCTGACATCCATGGGTGCAAGCTCAGTGGTATCTGTAAAAAAGACACTCCCTAGTAGAGTGTGCCTTCTGCATGCCAAGGCGGGGCATCTACAAAGGAAGTGGTGAACACTTTCCTCCTCTTCCTCGTCCTGGCAGCTGCGACAGAAATCGTTGGCAATGGTGAGATAATGTTGTGTGATAAGAAGTTTGCATGTTGCAAGCGGAATTCCGGCTTGATGAGATGGATAGATCTCTGGCAACTTAGTGCCCGATCTCGCCAATTCATCTGCCTCACAGTTCCCTGGAATGTCACTATGTCCCGGTACCCATACAATGTGAACATTGTAGTGCTCCGCTAGCTCGTTAAGGGCTGTGCGGCATTTAAGGGCAAGTGCCAATTTGGCGAACGCTCCTGCGAGAGATTTAATGACAGCTTGACTGTTTGTGTAGATAAAAACATCTTTGAAGGATATTATATTACAGCTAAGTCACGTTGCCGCCTCCTTTATAGCCATTATACCGGCTTGGAAAACACTGCAAAAGTCGGGTAATCAGAACTTGAGCCTAACGCGTAAGGAATCAGAAAAGACGCCACCTCCTACCCTACCCTCCAATTTGGAGCCATCTGTGTACAATTGTACCGATTGAACTCCAGTTTCGTTGACAATACCCCTATTCCATTCTTCCCTTGAGGGTATATGGGTTGAGAAACTATTGTCAAAGCATGGTATGGGGATGGTATAGTCGATGGCATTCGGAATCGTAGTGCACTACCCCAGGATCATTGAGTGTCCGTATGCTGGTAGAGCCCAGCGTGAAGCTATGTTTAGCCTAATTGCTGATATCAGAGCTCTCTGCCTGCCAAATAAATCTACGGGGAGTAGATGCAGTAGCGAGTAGAGCGCTTTTGACGGGGTGGTTCTTAGAGCGCCTGTTGTCAACACCGCAGACGTCCTTTGAACCATATCTATTTGTCGTCTGTGTACCTCCTTATTTAAGGATTCCCATCAGACTATCACACCGTAAAAAAGAATTGGTCTCACGACCGCAGAGTATAGCCATGATACGATTGTAGGACTCATCCCCCATCTTTTACCTATGGCTTTCTTACAGGAATAGAGTGCTGCAGTTGCTTTACGAACCCTTTCCACCGTGTTTGGTTTCCAACTTAGTTTCCTATCTAAAGTTATACCCAAGTATTTCGCCTGTTCAGTTAGCTTTAGACTAGTTCTCCCAATTCTAGCTAAGGTAAAAATAGGTATTTTATGCTTTCTAGTAAAGAGGAGTGTTGGGTGCCGTAGCTCAGTGGTTAGTGTATTCGCATTCTGGTCTGTAGGTCGTGGTTCAATCCCCGGCTGATGCATAACAAATTTAATATCGATAAGATTTTTCTTTCGAATGGTACCCACCTGTCGGCAAGCAATTGGCAATTCTTCCGACAGTAACAACTTGCCATGAAAAAGCTTCTTAAAGAACTCTGTGACAAAGCTCAGTAAAAGTGATGTCACAAGTGCTCTGCCGTGCGGAACCGGCTAAAATAAGTAGGTCCCTTCTAATACTGTCCAAATTTAAGACGCACAACAGTAATGGAACAGTAATGGAAGAGAAGCTCGGCCAATGAGTCCTTTGGGGCTTTAAATGCCACATATTTATTTATTTAAGTAAAGAGGACTAGCTCAGTTTTGGCAGGGTTGATGGCCAGAACATAGCTTGAAGCCCATTTGGACAGGATTGATAAGGCATGGTTCATCACTTCGGTGAGGGTATTTAAATATTTCCCCGATGCCACAAGTGCCACGTCATCTGCATAAGCCACCGCTCTGCATCCCGTGGCCTGTAAAGATATGAGAACTTCATTGATGGTTAAGTTCCACAAAAGAGGTGACAGCACACCCCCTTGAGGGATGCCCTTAATCTGCTAATGCATGAGGTACCCAATTTTGAGTTTATCACTCTTTGCTTTAGCAACAGACTAATGAATCTAATAATAGGTTCATCTACCTTAAGCATAGCAAGAGAGTTTTCGACTGCTTCTGGGTTTATGTTATTGAAGGCCCCTTCAATATCTAGAAAGGTGACCAAGCTATATTCTTTGCAGTGCAAAGATGTTTCGATCTTCTACACAAGTGAGTGAAGGGCTGTCTCAACGGAATTGCCTTTGTTATATGCGTGTTGCAATGAAGAGATATACTTAGTATCTATAGAGCCCCTTAAGTGCACATCAAGTAGTCTTTCAAGGGTTTTTAATAAGAAGGATGATAGACTTATAGGTCTGAAATCACTTTGCTTTGAGTGGGACGTTTTTCTGCCTTTAGGGATAAACACCACGTTAACTTGTAGCCATGTCCTGGGGACATAGCATAGCCTTAGGCATGCAGAGAAGATTACCTCCAACCAAGGTGTTAGAAGGTCAGCACACTTCTGCATGTCCGCGGGTATAATACTATCAGGTCCTGGTGACTTGAATGGTTTAAAATTATTAATCGCCCAATTAATCTTTGTTTAACTGATTATTTTCTGCGGGACGTCGTAGATAATTCTACTAGGATTAACATTGGGAGTTCGGCCAGGGCTGTCCTCCAAACAGCCTGGAAAGTGGGTATCAATTATTACCCGAATAGTTTCCAGACTTGAAGTGGTCCAATCACCATCCCCCTTCATAATGAAGCTGGGTGTAACTGGATTTGTTGCGAGAATCTTTTGTTGCTGCAAAAGTCATTCCATGATGATCTTTTTGCTCTCCTAATCGCCTTTTTAAACACTCGTAGGCTCTCCTTATAGGGTTGCCATTGATGAGTGATTTTGGTTCGGTTGAATTGATGTCGACACTCCTTCCTTAGAGTGATGATCTCTACAGACCACCACGGAGGTCTCTTCTTTTTTGGAGTCCTTCTGATTGGACAGGACGCTACAGTAGCTTTCCTGCAAGCTTCTGTAACTTGATCAACAGCGGCCTCAAGCTACTCCTCATTTTGCAGGCTTGAGAGAGCCTGAGTGAGGGATTTATTCAGGGTGGCCCTGTACTTGTCCCAATTTGTGAGTTTCCTATTTAGAAATGGTATCTGCTTTTGTGGCCTTATATCAAGGTGGAAGCTAATATACCTATGATCCGAGAAAGAGTGTTCTTTGTCAACCCTCCATTCCCTAACTAGACAGTCCGAAGAGTCATTCGTAAGGGTTATGTCTAAAACCTCCTCCCTGTTGCATGTAATAAAGGTCGCTTCTGTACCCATATTTGCGAGAGTCAAGTTAGAACTAATAATATATTCAAAAATTGACTCACCTCGTTCGTTGTTATCTGAGCTGCCCCAGATATAATGGTGTGCGTTGGCATCGGCTCCCATCACCAGATTCGCCTCGCATTTCTCCGCCTCCTGAACTGCCTTCCTTATTATAGGGTGAGGTGGAGGCTCAGTGTGGTCGTGAGCCATGTACGCCGACATCAGCCAATATACATGGGATTGATGATCTAGCGCAATGGTCACAGTATGTTTGTCGCTGTAATCAGAGAGTAGGAATGCTTTGTAGCAATTCTTCACTAAAATACATGATCGAGGCTTACCTGCGTTTTGAGCATAGTAGAGTCCATATTTTGCGGAGCTTAGTCCGCGCACCTTATCATCGAGGACCCACGGTTCCTGAATTAGAAAGATATCCTCCGCTTTATCGCGGAAGCTGCTTTAGAGTGGTGCAAATTAATCTGGACCACCCTAAGCATCTTCCTTTGAAGAGTTTAATATAGACGCCTCGGACACCGTTGTATCGGTGTCCTCGACGTCACAGCTTAATAGTTCGTCCTCATCCGTTGTGCTAACTTCCACATCTCGGAAGAGGTCGCCCACCATCTCAGACGTTGACAGCGTATCGCTGTCCCCGTCACACGACATGTCCTCAACCGGGGCCGAACTTACCTTCGTATCCCCTGGTTTTGGATCTACTTTTCCTGCGTCTTTTTCATAGACTTTCAGGGTGATTTTGGAGAAGCCATAGCTGATCACCCCCTTCTGTTTAGCGAGAGGTGCCAGGGATTGCTCATTTAAGATCACAACGACCTGTCTTGAGCTATCCTTGGCCTCTCCCACCTTCACAACCCTCCAATCATCTGTGGGAAGGGATGGATTTGCGAGCCGCATATGATCCAAGATTTTCTTAGGATCTGACGGCTCTGCTGGAATCCAGGCGCGTGACCTGGGTCTATTGGGGATTTGGTCCCTAGGAACGGCCTCAAGCCGAGCGTTGGGCCAAATCTCCCCAACATTCGCGATGGCCTCTCTGAATAGATCTGCCGATCGCTGGTCCGCGCAGAACATCAGTTTGATGCTTCCTTGATGCCATCCGGCATCTCTGCAGCAAACGACCGGGCCAGGGTTCCTCGCCAGGATATCCCTGTATATCCTAAGGAGACTAATCTCTACTATGCGCCATTGCCCGAATGGCAGTGCTCCATCTTCATGGTTCCTATCAATGACGGTAAGGATAAGGTGGTCCTTTGCCACGTCACTGAAGGAACGCGCTTGGATGTTGAATGTGGCCGAAGCCGAAGTTTTTGCCTTTTTTGGCTTAGACAGCTGCTCTTCTTGCGAGCGTTGCCGTTTGGACGCAAGTCCAGAAGAACGTGCATTTTCGCGTTCAGCGATTATGCCTTTTGCCCACTCCAGAGATTCTTTTTCACGCTCTGAGAGTTCTGTTACCGGGACACCACCGAGCTTTTCAGTAATTCTGAAAGCGGCTCTTCTTTCCCGATATGTCCGGACAGACCCGCAAATTGGTTTAGCGGGAACTGTCACATTAGAGGCTGAAGTAGCTGAAGTTGATGGAGCTAAGTCCAAAGGGGATGTGGCTGCTAAAGCAGGAGTCGCAGCCTTTGATAGTGTTTTAGTAGCAGCGGGTCTTGATATAGTGGTCACAGACCCTTTGCTAACTTGCACTGATTTCCTCGATTCCAGTGGTTTGGTGGCCAGAACTGGTGTGCTCCTGCGTACAGGTTCTTTAGGGACAGCGGAGGAGCCTGACTTTAGTATCTTATGCTCCACGCTTCCCAAAGAAGTGACAATTTTGGGACGAGTCCCTGTGGTGTCCGATTTGGACGTGGGCCTGCCCTCCAGGGGAGGCCTTTGGGGTTTTCGGAATTGTCCGAGTCAATTTTTGTTTGTTTTTCCATTTTTTCATATACGACCGCTTACCCGACGTATCAGGCATCGCGGTCTAATCTTTTAGGAGGGACTTGGAGGTCGTCCGAAGCAGAGCCCTATACTCCGGAAAGTCCACAGTTACTCCCTGAGGCGGACAGGTATCAGAGAGGCTCCGTTGAAATACAGCCAGCACAGTCCCCCGGCTGCAAACTAACCAGTGGGCACGGAAACGCCTAACACCCTGGATTGGGGGAAGGATTTTATCGACTCCCAGGTCTAGATCCGTAGTGTTCTGTTGATTAGCAGGGTCACCTCAAGCAGGATGTGACAGAGCCACGCACTAGCGGTCTTGGTCAGATAGAGGCTAGCGCCGTATATAAGGCTATGGCTGCATCGCGCATATTCTGAACCTGCAAAGAAAGTGCAGGTCTGCGAATACACAGGCGCGCGAATATGCCTGACCCCAAGCACACCCGCACATCCACATACCCGCACACCTGCACCCTTACTTGACCCCATGTTAACGTCTTAAATCATATTCTAATGCATTTCAATATAATGCTTTAATGTACATAAGCAGCCCAAACCGTTCCTCATCACGATAACGTGAAACTCTTTTCGCACTCCACGGCTTATTTTTATGCTACCATTGCTCCAATCAGCGTTTTATCGAGCTGAAGCTGTTGCAACTAAATAGCGAAGTTACCGAAACTTTATTGTGCAACTGTTTGTTTGTTTTTTTTTTTTTCTGTTCGGTAAACTTAATATAAGTATTGATACTTAATGTACGCACATCTTGGTTAGAAAATGTACCTCCTCAAATTTTTCTTAAAGAAACCTCAATTGGCTTTGGTGATCAAGAATTGTACTGTATTACTCCAAGTAGTGGTACTTATATTCTTCAAACATATCTAGACATGTAGGTCTAAACTGTAAATACATCACGTGATTTTTCTTACCAATCACAGATTTTCTTTTTTTTTTCTTTAATAATTTTATTGTTGCCTTACGGTATTTCAATATGATATTTCGCTACCTGCCACTAGATGGCCAAATGCAATATTACCGTTGCCAATCAATGTGATTTTCAGTTCATGCCGCTAAATGCTCTTAAACGAAATGCATAGACTATAGGATGTGTGATGGATCATTATGGGTTATTATTTTAATGGAAGAAATGTAAGAAAAGTAACAATGTCACCATTCGCTCCAAGCGCCTCTAAATATTTCGAAAGTAAACGTTTTACGAATCGAGTGTAACATAGCTACTGGGTCATATATTAACAATGATTCGGCTCACACAATTCATCAGTTCTTCGTTTCGGTTTGACTAGGGTATACAATAAGTGAACGACCACAAACATTAACTTATTTACTATTACCACTAGACGGATAAGTCAACTCTTGGTGAGAATTGTTGATCAAGACGGAAACTTGGTAAATTTTCGCAGCGAACAAGTTACACTAAGACTACATTTTATCCCAAAGCCTTAAGATGATTATATATAATAAAGATCGATTCAGAGATCAATTTACTCACAATATATCACCTCTGATAGAAGCATATCACAAAAGAAACCTCACTACACGTCTCCAAAAGTTGTTAATTAATACTTAAATATTTATAAATATATGATATTGAATCAAAGTTATTAAAAAGTTTAGGATTTCAACTTAAAAAAAGCAGTGTGTAAGCAATAAAAACACTTCAAATGTCTTTGAATGATATACTTAATATTATGCAACAACCTCTTTATGATGAAAGTATGTATCAGAAGGAAGGATTATCACAGATATTCAACGTATCAACAATCATATAAAAATAATATTGAAATTATAATACCTATTCAGAATAAAGAACTCTACATTCTATTTGATGAATTTATGAGATGAATGGCATTTAAATTGATTGCACCCGACATTTAGGGATTGCAACTACAATGAATGCTTTGCTTCTCTCTCACCTAATGAGAGTACCGTGATGATGTATGCTGGTAGGAGTGTTTCTGATGATATTGAAATAACCAATGGACAATTAATTTTTGCGTATCTTTAAAAGATCTTTTGGATTTCGCTGAAGATTATAATAAGGTGATATTAAATGCAAAGCGTGAATTAACACTTCTTCGATCAAAAACTGATGAAGGTATAGCCTTCTCATCTGTAGCTGCTGCTAATGATAAAAATTTGTGAACTATAGATAATGTAATATGGAAAGTGCCACATATTCAATTATCAAACTCAACTAAATTAAAAATCTATAATACTATGCGAAGGAGAATTCGTATACCAATGGCATTTCGTTGTTGGGATATGCATTTTAATCCAACACTATCACAGACTACAAACCATATATGGAATGTTGAATTAGCTGTAAAGTAAACGACTACCATTCATGCTAAACGGATTTCAGAACTCTAGAAAATTCGCTCATTACGATCTCACCGATGTAAAAGTTCATCTAAATTCTGAAGTTTATCCCTATGATGAGCTCAACCTTAAAATCGAAAATGGTCGCTTAGCCATTTTATATGATATGTATTGTAAATTTTAAAAGTACTACTATCTTAGAAACATGCAGCTATTGTTAACCCGTAATGTTTATATCAATTGCTCCAATCATAATAATTGATTTAACACATCAAAATGAAGCAATAAAAATTGGCCCAATTTATGTAAAGGTGATTTTCAAGACCTTGAATAACATTCCTGGAGATATTGCGAAGGAGCACTCTTGCAAACAGGTGCTACTTTGGGCTAAGTAAGCAATTGAGAACTCGGGCCCTCTCTCGAAGAACGAAAACTACACTCTACAAGTCACTTATCATGCCTGTCCTAACATATGGTGCTGAAGCCTGGACAATGCCCACCTCAGATGAGCGAATGCTTGGAGTTTTCGAGAGAAAAGTCCTAAGCAAGATCTTTGGAACTATTTGCGTTGTATGAGCTGTATGCTGATATTGACATAGTAAAGCGCATCAAAATCCAGCGGCTGCGCTGGCTAGATCATGTCGAGCGAATTGAAGAACACGCTCCAGCTAAGAAGGTGTTATATTCGGAACCCGCTGGAAGACAACGCAGTAGAGGAAGACCTAACCTCAGGTGGAAAGACAAAGTACTGCAGAACCTGACGGCGCTTGGAATTTCTAACTGACGCCAGCTAGCGAAGAACAGAGATGGCTGGCGAAGCATGTTATTTTCGGCCTAAATCGATACTCGGTTGTTATGGCCACATAAGTAAGTAAGTAAGAATAACATTCCTGCTAATACTTCTGCATATGACCTTCTTATACATGATCTGGTTATTAACTATAACCCCACGAATGTTGAAATTAGGAAAATGATTTAATTTGATCAGTATGATTTTATTCTTTACAGAATAAAGAAATTTTTATCACGAAATTTTGAATTATCTAAAGAAAAATATAAAAATGTATTCCAATTATATACAAAAAGTAATTATTGATGTTCGAGGATTTAAGGGTCACGAAAACCAATTTATTTTAAAGGATTTGACAATATCCTTTAACATTAATGAAGATATGCATTTCATCGTAAAACCACCATTCGCCTTCAGTGATCTTCCACCGTTCTATCAAAAACAAGCACAGTGAATTATGTCGGAACACTACAACAATCAATGGGATGCTGGATCAATAGTATTGTAACGAGTATCGATAGTTGGTTACTCATCACTATTGGATTGGCACTATTGGCAGCATCGAAACGAATGTCAACAAAAAGAAATAAGTAATAACCAGAACAAGCCAACGAGAAAGAAAGAGAAGAATCTCGATAAAGGAAGATTCTGGGGTGTTGCCAGTGTTGAGAAGTGAGAATCAATCGAATTCCGATCGTGACTGCGCAAACATCTATACAGAGGCAAAAGTTGCTAGTACATTAAAGTGTTATTGTAAATAGTTGATTATAAACAGAGTTGATTGTAAATAGAGTTTATTAAATAAATTGTTGCTGTATATAGTTGTATAAAATAAGTGTTGCAGTTATTATTAACAGAATCCAGTGATCGAACAAGGTAATTCAAATAGAATTAAACGCTCACAGAATAAAAACGTAACAATTGGTGTCAGAAGTGGGATTCTGTAAAGATGGTGAAAATTGACCAACCAAAAGTGGACCATCTTAAAAAGCTGTTGGTAGAAATGAATCTATCGTCATCAGGTGCAAAGACGGAACTGCTGGTGAGGCTGAGGCAAGCTATGGAGGCTAAGGGAATTAATGTAGAAGAACATGAGATCTTTGAGGAAGCCGATATACAAGCAGTTGTGCACGCTGAGGAAGAGAGCAAAATAGATTCGAGTGGTCAACTCATGGATTTCATGAAAACCATGATGCTGCAGCAACAACAACAGCTACAAGAAAATGCGTCTCGCCAAGAAAGCATTATGGGAGAATTCCAGAAAACAATTGACTCCAAGCTTCAAGAACATTCGGCGCGTCAAGAACATGTCATCGAAAAACTACAAAAGAGAATTGAGATTAGATTTCAGGAAATTTCCGGAGCTATTAATGACAAAGTCACAGAACTGAAAGAACATGTGGATGATTTGGATGATAAGCTGAAGGAACATGTAGACAGACATGATGACTTGGAAGAAAAGCTTGAGAAATTAGAGCGCGAACTTAATAAAATAAAAATAAGTGGAGCAACCACATCAGTGATAAGAGAGTCAACTACAATTAAACTAAAGCCACCAACATTTGACGGAAGCACGCCATTCAATATCTTTAAGCTTCAATTCGAGACAACAGCTTCGAAGAATCAGTGGGATGATAGCGACAAGACTGCTGCTTTAATAGTCGCATTAAAAGGTAATGCTTCCGACGTGTTACAGATGATTCCAGAGAAAGATCGTGGTAGCTACCAATCACTGATGGACACACTCCAGCGAAAATATGGAAATGAATACAAGAGTCAATTACATCGAGTGGAATTGAGATCGCGAGTGCAACGGAGTAATGAGAGCCTTCAGGAATTCGCTTCCGATATTGAGCGCTTATGTCATCTAGCGTTCTCCGGTAATTCGGAAGAGTTCGTCGAAAAAATCAAAATAGAGGCATTCATAGATGGCATACGTGATGGAGAGACAAAGCGTGCCCTAATCATGTCACCCAAGAATACATATGCCGAAACAGTCAGTAGTGCTTTGACGTATGAAGCCGCCAGCTTAATGTGTCTACCAGGGCCAGGAGTACGCAAACTAGAGGGGAAAACATCACATCTGGTTGAAGCAGTGCGTCAGGCAGTAAAATCAGTAGTTCAGCCTGAAGTAAGAGCAGGTCGACGCGAAAACAAATTTAATGGTAAGTGCTTCATTTGCGACAAACGAGGGCATATAGCTCGTGATTGCAATCAATCGAGTATGAAGCCTAAAAGAAGAACAAGGAATCAACACAAAAATAAATTTGCCGGTAAGTGCTTCATATGCGATCAAAGAGGACACATGGCGCGTAATTGTCGTCTACGACGCAAGCAACAAAGATCGAATTCACCAGGACAACGAAAGGAAGATCGTGATGTCATTCATCGTGGTAAAGCTGATACTCCATATCATCGTACTTGCACCGTAGATAGCAAACATTGTTCTCGGGTAGGAAGCCAGAATCACATTGTTAACCTACGACTTATGAATGTATTATCGGAAGAGTCATGGACCACCGAACGAGTTCAAGAAGATCAACGGAACGACCCAGATCTCTCAAAGATCATGAAATACAAGGAGCAGGGCATACGTCCAGATTGGCAAGAGATGGCTAATAAGAGTCCAATAGCAAAGGCATACTGGGCGCAGTGGTAAAGCCTGCACTTACGAGACGGATGTTTATTCCGAACATGGGAAAGTGAAGATGGAAAAATCACTTATGATCTTCTAGTGGTACCCAAGGCAAGAATAAATGAAGTGATAGCTTAGTATCACAATACCTCCAGTGGAGGGCATTTGGGAATCACCAAAACCGTCGAGAAAATAAAGAAACGATTCTATTGGGTTGGATGTCATGACCATGTCGCTGATTGGATTCGGAAGTGTAAGCAATGTGCAATGGCCAAAGGTCCCACTAAGAAAAGTCGTGGTAAGATGTACCAATACACCGTGGGTGCTCCATTTGAGCGAATTGCTATGGACATAGCTGGACCATTTCCAATAAGCATCGCAGGAATCAAGTATGTTCTGGTGGTTATAGATTACTTCAGTAAATGGCCTGAAGTATACCCCATTCCAAACCAAGAAGCTAGTACAGTTGCAGATGTATTCGTCAACCAATGGGTTACTCGTTTTGGTATACCGATGGAGTTACACTCAGGCCAAGGTCGAAATTTCGAATCAGTTGTATTCCAAGAGATATGCCGTATGCTGGGTATGTACAAAACTCGTACAACACCTTTGCATCCACAATCTGATGTCATGGTAGAACGATTTAACCGTACCTTGGAGGAATATTTGAGAAAAGTCGTAGATAAATACCAAAGAGACTGGGATGTACATATACCAATGTTCCTCATGGCATATAGATGCGCACAACATGATACGACGGCTACTACACCGGCAATGGCAATTTTTGGAAACGAGTTAAGACTGCCAGCGGATTTAAAATTTGGAGTCGTAACACCAACGAGATCAACCGAAGGTAATTATACTAGCGAAAAGCGGGAACAGTTGGATGAAGTACATCAGTTCATCAGAGAGCGGTCGCAGATGATAAGCGATAAGATGAAGGCCAGGTATGACTTGAAAGCGAATTCAAAAGGGTTCTATGAAGGAGAGCTTGTAATGCTTCATAATCCACAACGAAAGAAAGGCCTGTCCCCTAACTACAGACTCATTGGGAAGGACCATATGAGATTATAGCAAAGATAAATGACGTAGTGTATCGTATTCAACGTGCCTGGAATAAAAGAGCAAAGTTTAAAGTAGTGCACTTGGAGTGACTTGCGCCATATCGAGGGGAGGTATAAAAACTTGTTCGGGACGAACAAGGTTAAGAGCAGGGCAGTGTAACGAGTATCGATAGTTGGTTACTCATCACTATTGGACTGACACTATTGGCAGCATCGAAACCAATGTCAACAAAAAGAAATAAGTAATAACTAGAACAAGCCAACGAGAAAGAAAGAGAAGAATCTCGATAAAGGAAGATTCTGGGGTGTTGCCAACAGAGTATAAATAGAGCCAGTGTTGAGAAGTGAGAATCAATCGAATTCCGATCGTGACTGCGCAAACATCTATACAGAGGCAAAAGTTACTAGTACATTAAAGTGTTATTGTAAATAGTTGATTATAAACAGAGTTGATTGTAAATAGAGTTTATTAAATAAATTGTTGCTCTATATAGTTGTATAAAATAAGTGTTGCAGTTATTATTAACAGAATCCAGTGATCGAACAAGGTAATTCAAATAGAATTAAACGCTCACAGAATAAAAACGTAACAGTATTATAGAGCTTAGCCAATTTCTTATAGGAAAATTTATTTAATTGTGATATTTATGTTAAGGGTATGAGAAGAGAAAGTAGCTTGAGTCATTGTTCGGACTTTCAAATATATTCAATTTAAATGATTACGGATGTGAAAATTTGAAACAGAAATAAAAAAACAATGCGCGTGTAACAGCGTACAAGTAAAAAACCCAAATCAGCTATTAACACCACTTTGTATGAATTCACCTAGCAAATATTTCGTTAGTGGTTTAAGGATACCAAAACCTGAAGAGTTTGTGTAAAGTTTCAGATCACCCACTTCAATTTATATATATTGGTCCTGTTTTAGACACAAAAACATTTGCATGATATACATTTTGTTTGTGGGCGAGGGACACACGAGGAGGTGAGACACGCTTTGTCCTTATCATCAGTAATCAGTGTTCGGACTATCCTGCAATTGTGGCAATAGTAATAAATGTACAATACTAATTGTAATAACTCGTGTTAAATAATAAACAAATCACTTTAATGTACATTTATAAGAAACTTAGATTTTATTTCATTTTATTATCTTACACTTGATCGATTATAGATTACAATACTAGAATAGAGATGAGTTAATAGATATCGATAAAGATCAGTGATGCCACATCCCTTCCACCTTTTTTAGTTTTAGCTTCAACGGTCCTTGCTGTGGAAACGATGACGACTCCGTCGGTGAAACGTTGAGCGGATCGTTGGCGGATAATGAAGGTTGATTGTTGATGGGAGATGATACCAAGTCGTTGATAGGCAATGATGGTTCTATGCAAAGATGATGTTTAGATATTGTGTCCTCTGGAAATTGAGCCCCTGGAATCTTTTTCAACATGCTTATGTTTCTTGTATATGTTTTCCCTCCTCCAACGACTCTTACTTCACTTCCATTTCTCTCAACAACGTCATATGTCGTTTTATCAAAATTTGGAGTGAGTTTATTAGGAAAAATAGCGCTTTTCATTAACACCTTATCTCCTACTTCAATATTAGATTATTTTGCATTTCTTTTCAAGTCAGCCTTTTCCTTTCCTTTTTGTTTGTTTATCAAGTCATTATCTCTAGCAAACGAATCAATAACATTTTCGGTTATATCCTCGATGCCTGGAATTTTATCACGAATACGTCACTCGGAGCTGAGCCCGTGGTACCATGTGGTGTCACATTATACATTGGTATAAACTTTTGAATCTCCTCTTTATAATCACGCTTATTTGCCGCAGCTATTTTCAACCGTTTTACCAAAGACCTGTTCATATTTTCTACTTCGCCGTTTGCCTGAGGCCAATAGGGAGGTGTTCTGATTAATAAAATGTTATTCTCGGCACAAAAAGACTTGAACTCATCGCTGACGTACTGTCTTCCATTGTCGGTTCTTATTGTTTTGGGTAAACCAAGTTTAGAGAAAATGTTCTTCATCGCCTTGATTATAACATCAGAAGTAATGCGTTTCAAGAAAACAACTTTTTGGTATCGAGAATAGTAATCAATTAGCACTAAAACATATTCGCCATTAGGCAACGGTCCTAGCTGATCGGTAGCCAAAAATTGCCAAGGCCCATTGGGAAATTGGCTGTGAAACCAGGAGACAATCACGACACGCTTTTACGAAATTTTCAGCCTCCCTATCAATTAAAGGCCACCATACCTTAGAACGAAGACGACGCTTCATTGCCGACTCCCCAGGATGGCCCTCATGAGCCAACTCTAACACTTTTGGTCTTAATGCTTTTGGTATTATGATACGGTTTCCCCGCAACAAAATTGAGCCAATAGCTGATAATTCAAACCGAAAAACATAATATGGATTCGTTATGTTCGAATCTCAACATTCATTTTCCATGCTGGAAATTGCATCGCAAATATCCACGTCCTTGCCACTTTCCTTGCTAATCAGGGAAACGGTTAAAGTGGCAGGAACTGAGTTTTCCACCACATGGAAAATTGACTCCTCGCAAGTTCCATCAAACGAGTCCTCATCAGAAATTTTACAGAGTCTGGATATTGAGTCCGCTATATTATCTTTTCCGGAGCGATATATTACCTTGAACTTGAAAGCCTGCAATCTAAGTAACCACCTCTCGATTCTAGCAGGAGGTCTTGAAGTCGGTTTGAAGATAGCCTCCAGAGGCTTGTGGTCAGTTACTAGCTCAAAATCCAACCCAGCTAGATAATAATAAAATCTTTCTACCGACCAAACTAAAGCCAGGCTCTCTTTTTCGGTTTGAGAATATCTCTTCTCAATGTCAGATAAACTCTTACTTGCAAAAGAAATGATTCTGGGTTCACCATTACCATTGAATTGCAACAAGACTGCACCCAACGCTACAGGACTTGCATCAGCTATTACTCGTGTTCTTAATTTTGGATCGAAGTATGAGAGATTCGGAATTTCGGATAGCATCGTCTTCAATTTACTAAAAGCTTCCTCTTGTCTGCGATCCCACACAAATTTAGCATCCTTCGTTAACAGTATCCTGAGAGGTTCGGTCATATCTGCTAAATCTGGTAAAAACTTTCCAATGTATGTTACTAAGCCCAAAAAAACTGCGTACTTCCTCTTTTGATTTTGGAGCTCGGAATTGTTGTATGACCTTAACCTTCTCAGGATCTGCAGTAAACCCGTCTGCCGAAAGTACGTATCCCAGAAACTTGAGCTTTTTAGCTTTCCAAACACATTTTTGCTGGTTAAGGGTAACATTGTTTTTCTTCAAAACAGCTAAGACAGAATTCAACGCTTTGTCATGATCTTCGTCGCAGCTTCCAAATATAATAATATCATCGATGTAATTAAGCGCATTCGGGCATGTAGAAAACATCCCTTCGATAATTTTCTGAAAAATTTCGGGAGCAGAGTTGACCCCAAACATCAAACGTTTATATCTAAACAAACCTTTATGCGTAACAAAGGTTGTGATTTCACGACTTGACTCATCCAATTCCAATTGATGGTAAGCAGACTTGAGATCCAGTCTAGAGAAGACTTTCGCTGACCTTAATCTGTTCATAAATGAATCAAAGGTGAACAAGGGGTAATTTTCGCGAAGAATAGCTCTATTAGCACATCTCATGTCAACACAAAGACGAATGTTGTCGTTACCTTTAAACGCAATAACTATTGAAGAAATCCATTTACTGGGGCAGAAAACTGGTTCTATAATATCAAGTCACAATGCTTCATCTATTTTCTTGGTAACCATTTCCTCCAGCGCAACCGGAACTCGGCGTACTGGTTGTTGGACAGGTTTTATAGTATGATCTATAGATAATGAAACCTTGATACCATGTATTTTCGGAAAGGGCTGTTGTTTTTCTTTCTCCTCAATGTGATTAACACCCACACCCAGTCTCAGTACATTAAGTTGAAGCGCTGTTTCTCTTCCTAGGAGGGATTGGTTCCCGTTTTTAATAACATAAAATGAAGATATTACTTCATTTCTGTTGCCCACACATATAGGAGCGTCAAAAACCACAACAATTTCCAACGGATAACTGGCAGCATATGCTTTAAAATTGTTTGATGAATGTGACCGTATATTCCACATTACGGCTTCTGATTTGTTCAATAGATTCCAATCGTATTCGCTTATAAGATTAAAACGACACCCGGAGTCAATAATCATTGCAATTTCTTTTCCACCAATAATGCAGCTTATGTTTTCGTCATTATGCCCATCATTCCCAATCTTGAAACAACTGAATTCGCGAATTTCAGAGGTAAAGTTATCTTCGTCTTCAAAGTTTCGGACATTAGCAGTAAGTCGATTCCTTTTGTAGGTTCCGTTGCTGTTGTTATCAATTTTTCTTTTCTTAGTTCTACATCTTATTGCAAAATGTCCTAGCAACGAGCACTTATTGCATTTTGCATTCCTGGCAGGACATTCAGGAGAATTTGATAAGTGCCCTTTTCTTCCGCATCGGCTGCACTCAATTTGGGAATTTGATTGAACATTGAATTTAGAGGAAATTTTGTTTACCTGCTCCTTTTCAGTGCACAGCGAAATGCTACGAGAAGTCTTATTTATCTGCTCATACACTTGGCATGAATCAACAATTTCTGTGAGACTCTGTTCTTTTTCCAGCAATCTCTTTCTCAAATCAAGGGGTGCCCATGAATCTATTATTTTATCCTTTATTGAAATTTCCTCAATTCCTTCCTTAGTGTTGCCGAATGAACATTTTGCCACTTGCTGGCGCAACCGCAGCAAAAATTTGTTGAAATTCCCGCCCTCAATAGGAGTTATATTTCTAAACAAATGCCTCTCAAATGTAGTATTTCTTTTTGGAGAGAAATATTCATTTAATTTCGCAACCATAACATCATAAATCTTAACATTAACACAAGAGCCCCAGGAATGTTGAATATTACTTCTTGCAACTGGGGGCCACCTAAGTGCAAAAGTTTATTCTTCTTCTTGACATCATCAGTAATTTCTTCCGCAGCCAGATAAAGTGTAAAGGATATATAATATAATTATTAATTATATAAACAATGGGGAATAATGAATGAATAATTCAACTCTTGCAAATACTGTGACGTCGCATTCTGTCAAATTTACTGAGAACCGATTACAGGTAAAATATGATCGCTACCTTAATAGTCTGTCGTCCTTGTTCTTTCGTATAATATGCGCATTAATCGTTATTGTAGGCAATAGGCTGACTTTGTAGAATGTTGAAATAGTTTGCGGTTGTCCTCTTCTAAATTCACTTGTTGTTTAGTTGTTAAAACGAAAGCGCTTGATTTAATGTTTGTAATAATATTTATTAATTAATAGTTTTATGAAAGTATTTTCTCATATATTTGTACCTAATGTGTGCTTCGATTGTTGAACTAAAATGCATACATGTTAAAAATAAAATATAAACTGTTTATGAAGTGTTGAAAAGGCTGTCCTCTACCCTTTTTATTTTGGCATTTTTTATTTGGCATATCTATTTTTCAAGTCCTGGCAACACTGTATTGAATTTGTCTCCCATGTAGATACGATCACGTAATATCACGAAAACAATACCATTTTCAGTATGTGTCTGACTGTGAGGAATGTTTGACTGATGTTTGGATGTTCGCATGTACACTTTTCGCTTTTATATCGTTGTGCATACGTATTGTATTGTATTGTATTGAATTTGGTTGCTCTCTCAATGCACACCCAATATATTGTAACGAGTATCGATAGTTGATTACTCATCACTATTGTGACTGACTCTATTGGCAGCATCGAAACGAATGTCAACAAAAAGAAATAAGCGATAACCAGAACAAGCCAACGAGAAAGGAAGAGAAGAATCTCGATAAAGGAAGATTCTGGGGTGTTGCCAACAGAGTATAAATAGAGCCAGTGTTGAGAAGAAGAATCAATCTACTTCCGAACGTGATTGCGAAAACATTGATACAGAGGCAAAAGTTGCAAGTACATTTAAGTGTTATAGTAAATAGTTGATTGTAAACAGTGTTGATTGTAAATAGAGATTATTAAATAAATTGTTGCTGTATATAGTTGTACAAAATAAGTGTTGCAGTTATCATTAACAGAATCCAGTGATCGAACAAGGTAATTCAAATAGAATTAAACGTTCACAGAATAAAAACGTAACAATATATTGCCATGAACCATTGAATCATGATCTATTGCTTTGTATCGTTGTGCATATGTTGATTTCTTTTTCATTCTTCCTTTCTCTATGCTATATATTCCTTCTCTTCATGTAACGAAAATAGCTTTAAAAATTTCACACTTCATTTGCAATACCGCAGCCTAAGAAGTTTTACTTAAAAAATATGGCTATATTGATTGTTGCGTATTTCACAACCAAAACTGTGCTTTAATCAATGTCAGAGCTTTAAGAAAACGTTTGAGTTTTGAAATTAAAACATATTGCTTTCATTTTTATATTTATTTACTCATTTTTATATTGTACGTATATAATAATATGCTTATTTAGTAATCTTAATATTAGACATAAAATTGTTTATTCTAATTTTTACAATAATCTTAATACTAAGTATATCTAATATTTTTACATTAGTAATCTATAAAAATTATATACAGAAATAAAGAAAAAAGAGTCAAGTCCAGTAATAAACAAAGGTTACAATATCCATTCGCATTTGTGTGGATATTATCTGATTGAAATTTTCTTTTATCGTTATTTGAACTCAAAACTTTATTAATTTGACGCGTGTATAAATTATGGTGAACCGATCTTATTGTATGCATAGGGCGAGTGAGTATATTCCCAGTATAAAGAATACTTATGATATCGACGATGGTTAACCGCGTTGAAAGATTTTGAGAAATACACTTTGCTTTGTTGTGAACATTATAATTTTCCACATCTATTGAATACATTTTAGGACGTAGTCCAATAAATTCAAGCATGACTACCCCATTATTTTCATCTTTCACCATACCTAATTTTTTATATTTTTCAATGGTATATTAAAGGGGTTATCAATAGCATAGCCTGATGTATCAAATCTGCCATAAATTTCATCTTCGATAGCTTGATAAAAATCATTAGGTCGAATATTATATATGAAAGAATCGGTATCCATATAACAGAGGGATTATATTTCCTTAAACATTGGAATCATATATTGATAATTAAAATCATACATTTTAAGTTTTGATAATTCCAAAATTGTAAATCCGAGATATATCAGTTTATTATACAATACTCGCATTATATTCATTAAAATAGCACACATCAAAGAAAATAAAAAGATTTAGAAGTCTTATCTTCCAGTCTACATGAAATTTGACGGAAAAAAAAGGCAAGTGAAATGAGTAGCATCAAAACAATATACAAGTTGGTGTTGCGTTCATGCAGTAATGTACGTGTTGGGAAGTGTTTGATTACCATTTGAACAGCTTCAAACCTTGTCTTAATGCACTATTATGAAAATAATAAACAAAAATAAGATCACTGATAATGAATACAAATTTATGTGTGAATTAGTATATATTTTATCAATGAATTCTATATATTTGAAATAGAATACCATATGTTATGTAGAATTTTTTACTATTTTTCGATAATGAGGTGTATGTCTGTGGAATATATATAGGTATACAAATTCAATATTTATAAATATGTGCTCTTACTATATATAAGATTTTCAACAAAACATCATTTGCAATATTTAAGATTTGACAAATTTAGTATATTTTGAGAAGATGCAAGTGCATAAAGCATTTTTCCATATATCCTCTGCATGTCCTGTACCAGGCGATCAGAAATATCAGCAAGTAATGTCACTGGTTCAAACTCAATGTAAAGTGCCGTCACTCAAAGAAATAGACAGCCACGCATGTCTATTGTTGTCGAAAACATGTATGCAAATTTGTTCGCATTTGTATTGTATAACCATCCACACAACAATAATACACATGAATAAAGGAGGAACAGAAAGCCACGCATGTCTATTGTTGTTGTATATTGAATTTGTATACTTATATATTGTTACGTTTTTATTCTGTGAACGTTTAATTCTATTTGAATTACCTTGTTCGATCACTGGATTCTGTTAATGATAACTGCAACACTTATTTTGTACAACTATATACAGCAACAATTTATTTAATAATTTCTATTTACAATCAACACTGTTTACAATCAACTATTTACTATAACACTTAAATGTACTTGCAACTTTTGCCTCTGTATCAATGTTTTCGCAATCACGTTCGGAAGTAGATTGATTGTCAATTCTCAACACTGGCTCTATTTATACTCTGTTGGCAACACCCTAGAAGCTTCCTTTATCGAGATTCTTCTCTTCCTTTCTCGTTGGCTTGTTCTGGTTATCGCTTATTTCTTTTTGTTGACATTCGTTTCGATGCTGCCAATAGAGTCAGTCACAATAGTGATGAGTAATCAACTATCGATACTCGTTACACTGCCCTCCTCTTAACCTTGTTCGTCCCGAACAAGTTTTTATACTTCCCCTCGATATGGCGCAAGTCGCTCCAAGTGCACTACTTTAAACTTTGCTCTTTTATTCCAGGCACGTTGAATGCGATACACTACGTCATTTATCTTTGCTATAATCTCATATGGTCCTTCCCAATGAGTCTGTAGTTTAGGAGACAGGCCTTTCTTTCGTTGTGGATTATGAAGCATTACAAGCTCTCCTTCATAGAACCCTTTTGAATTTGCTTTCAAGTCATACCTGGCCTTCATCTTATCGCTTATCATCTGCGACCGCTCTCTGATGAACCGATGTACTTCATCCAACTGTTCCCGCTTTTCGCTAGTATAATTACCTTCGGTTGATCTCGTTGGTGTTACGACTCCAAATTTTAAATCAGCTGGCAGTCTTAACTCGTTTCCAAAAATTGCCATTGCCGGTGTAGTAGCCGTCGTATCATGTTGTGCGCATCGATATGCCATGAGGAACATTGGTATATGTACATCCCAGTCTCTTTGGTATTTATCTACGACTTTTCTCAAATATTCCTCCAAGGTACGGTTAAATCGTTCTACCATGCCATCAGATTGTGGATGCAAAGGTGTTGTACGAGTTTTGTATATACCCAGCATACGGCATATCTCTTGGAATACAACTGATTCGAAATTTCGACCTTGGTCTGAGTGTAACTCCATCGGTACACCAAAACGAGTAACCCATTGGTTGACGAATACATCCGCAACTGTACTAGCTTCCTGATTTGGAATGGGGTATACTTCAGGCCATTTACTGAAGTAATCTATAACCACCAGAACATACTTGTTTCCTGCGTTGCTTATTGGAAATGGCCCAGCTATGTCCATAGCAATTCGCTCAAATGGAGCACCCACGGTGTATTGGTGCATCTTACCTCGACTTTTCTTAGTGGGACCTTTGGCCATTGCACATTGCTTACATTTCCGAATCCAATCAGCGACATGGTCATGACATCCAACCCAATAAAATCGGTTCTTTATTTTCTCGACGGTTTTGGTGATTCCCAAATGCCCTCCACTGGAGGCATTGTGATACTCAGCTATCACTTCATTTATTCTCGCCTTGGGTACCACTAGAAGATCATTAGTGATTTTTCCATCCACACTTTCCCATGCTCGGAATAAACATCCGTCTCGCAAGTGCAGGCTTTGCCACTGCGCCCAGTATGCCTTTGCTATTGGACTCTCATTAGCCATTTCTTGCCAATCTGGACGTATGCCCTGCTCCTTGTATTCCATAATCTTTACGAGATCTGGGTCGTTCCGCTGATCTTCTTGCACTCGTTCGGTGGTCCATGACTCCTCCGGCAATATATTCGTAAGTCGTATGTCGACAATGTGCTCCTTGCTTTCCACTCGAGAACAATGTTTACATTCCATTTTGCAAGGACGACGAGATAGAGCATCCGCGTTGCCGTGATGTCCTCCTTTACGATGTTCGATGGTAAAATCATAACTCTGCAGCCTTTCAATCCAGCGCGCCAATTGTCCTTCTGGGTTTTTAAATTGCAATAACCACCTTAGCGCTGAGTGGTCAGTTCGTAGATGAAATGACTGACCGTACAAGTATTTATGGAAATACTTTACACATTCCAGTATTGCGAGCAACTCTCTTCGTGTGACACAGTAATTTCTTTCTGACTTCGACAGGATTTTACTGTAGTATGCTATTACTTTTTCTTGCCCATCTATGATCTGAGAGAGCACACCACCTATTCCATAGCCACTCGCATCTGTGTCCAACACAAACTTTTGACCAGGTACTGGATACGCTAATATTGGTGCTGAACAGAGTTTTTCTTTCAGCTGTTCGAATGCTTTCTGTTGGTCCTCGCCCCACACAAATGGTTTGTTCTTTCTTGTCAACTCATGCAGACTGCTGGCGATGTTTGCAAATCCAGGAACAAATCGTCTATAGTAGGTACATAAGCCTAGGAAGCTTCTTAACTCGTGAAGATTCGATGGAATAGGCCATTCTTGTACTGCTGCTACTTTCTCCTCGTCGGTATGTACCCCGTCTGTTGTTACTTTATGACCAAGATATTTAACTTCTCTCCTGAAGAGTGAACACTTTTTCATATTCAGTTTAAGCCCTGCTGATTGTATACGCTCAAATACTTCTTTCAACTTTTCCAGGTGGTCGTTAAAATCTTTTCCCATCACAATAATGTCATCGAGGTACACCACGCACGTTTTCCAGTGTAGTCCACTGAGTACACGCTCCATCAAACGTTCGAAAGTAGCTGGTGCATTGCATAAACCAAATGGCATGACTGTAAATTGCCATAGACCATCGCCAATACTGAAAGCTGTTTTCTCTTTGTCTTCCTTACCAAGTTCCACTTGCCAGTATCCACTTTGCAAATCAAGAGTTGAGAACCACTTCGCACCAGATAGTGTGTCCAGAGTGTCATCGATTCTTGGCAGTGGATAGCTGTCTTTTTTCGTAATCTCATTCAGCTTTCTGTAATCCACACAGAATCGAGTACTTCCATCCTTCTTCTTTACCAGCACAACTGGTGAACTCCATGGACTCGCTGATGGTTCAATAACACCTTGTTTCTGCATATCGGAAATCAGCTTAATGGCTTCGTCTCTTTTGGCCAATGGAACTCGTCGTGGTGTTTGACGAATTGGTCTAGAATCACCGGTGTCAATGTGATGCTTCACGATGGTTGTTCGTCCTCCAGTTTTTCCATTTGAAGAAAAGATTGAACTGTACTTCTCCAATAGTTGTAAAGCCTTTTCTTTTTGCTGGTTGGTAAGCACACCTGCCCATTCTTCCATCTGTGCTTTTATTTCCGCTCTGACAGTTCCTGATCTTCCACTTTTTATCGACGAACTCTTTTCGCAGTCTACTACGGCAGTGACTTCCTGGCAATGACCAATCACCATTCCTTTCTTTACAACTGTAGATGTATTAGTTGGATTTAATATTCGCACCGGTACTATTCCATTTTCTTTAGGTTCTACTAACGTCCTACCAAGTATGATGTTTTTATTCGTTATTTCTTTATATGCTTCCACCAGCCACAACTTGCCTGTCCCATCATCCACATTCATCTGTGCCCATATCACCGCTTCTGATTTTGCTGGAACCTCTTGGCGTTGACATGCCAGTACTCGTTTGATGTTCCCACTACGCTTGTAACCGATGTTCAATGGTAGTTCGACATTTGCATAGCGCAGAATCCGTTGATTTAAATCTAACGTAAATCCGTTGTCAATCATAAAATCAACACCAATTATTACGTCATCGATGATGTCGGCCACAATGAATTCATGTTCCCATGTGCAATTTCCAATAGATACTCGTTTCTTTATCTTGCCCAGAATTTGTGCATCCTCACCCGTTGCTGTACGCAATTTTATTCCCATTAAAGGCTCAAACCTCCTTACCAAATCGCTCTTGATTATAGAATGTGATGCACCAGTGTCCAGAGTTAACATGAATTCCATATTGTCCAATTTTCCATCAATAGTCAAGCTGCTTGGCACACGCTGTAGTTGTGAAATGTGAATGATGGGGCAACCCACTGTTGGAGTCAGTTCACGCCCCGCTGAACTGACTCGATTTAGTTTAACGATGGATTTGTGTTAGTGGAGCGATCGCTATCCACCTTATTCTCCTTCTTTTGTCTTCCTGGAGAATTCGATCTTGATCGCTTTCGTCGTAGACGGCAGTCACGCGCCATGTGTCCTGGTTTGTCGCAAATAAAGCACTTACCAGTAAATTTGATTTCGCGTCGACCTGTTGTTCTTCCTTCAGGCTGCACTACAGATTTGAATGCCTGACACACTGCTTCAACCAGATCTGCTGTTTCTGTTTCTAGTTGGCGTACACGTGGCATTGGTCGACACATCAAACTGGCGGCTTCAAACGTCAATGCACTACTGACTGTTTCGGCATAAGTATTTCTTGGTGACATGACTAGGGCACGCTTTGTCTCTCCATCACGTATGCCATCTATGAAAGCCTCTATTTTGATTTTTTCGACGAACTCTTCCGAATTACCGGAGAACGCTAGATGACATAAGCGCTCAATATCGGAAGCGAATTCCTGAAGGCTCTCATTACTCCGTTGCACTCGCGATCTCAATTCCACACGATGTAATTGACTCTTGTATTCATTTCCATATTTCCTTTGGAGGGTGTCCATCAGTGACTGGTAGCTACCACGATCTTTCTCTGGAACCATCTGTAACACCTCGGAAGCATTACCTTTTAATGCGACTATTAAAGCAGCAGTCTTGTCGCTATCATCCCATTGATTCTTCGAAGCTGTTGTCTCGAATTGAAGCTTGAAGATATTGAATGGCGTACTTCCGTCAAATGTTGGTGGCTTTAATTTGATTGTACTTGAATCTCTAATCACTGATGTGGCTGGTCCATTTATTTTTAGTTGGTTGAGATCGTGCTGTAATTTCTCGAACTTATCTTCCAAGTCATCTACATGTTCCTTGAGATCCATGACTTTTTCATTAATGGTTCCGGAAATTTCTTGAAATCTAATCTCAATTCCTTTTTGTAGATTTTCGATGACGTATTCTTGTCGAGCCGAACCTTCTTGAATTTCCATACGCAATTCAGCCGAATGTTCTTGAAGCTTGTAGTCAATTGTTTTCTGGAATTCTCCCATAGCGTTTTCTTGACGTACCGAATGTTCTTGAAACTTGGAGTCAATGCGAGACGCATTTTCTTGTAGCTGTTGTTGCTGCTGTTGCATCATGGTTTTCATGAATTCCATGAGTTGCCCACTCGAATCTATTTTGCTCTCTTCCTCAGCGTGCACAACTGCTTGTATATTGGCTTCCTCAAAGAACTCATGTTCTTCTACATTAATTCCCTTAGCCTCCATAGCTTGCCTCAGCCTCACCAGCAGTTCCGCCTTTGCACCTGATGACGATAGATTCATCTCTACCAACAGCTTTTTAAGCTGGTCCACTTTAAGTTGGTCAATTTTCACCATCTTTACAGAATCCCACTTCTGACACCAATTGTTACGTTTTTATTCTGTGAACGTTTAATTCTATTTGAATTACCTTGTTCGATCACTGGATTCTGTTAATGATAACTGCAACACTTATTTTGTACAACTATATACAGCAACAATTTATTTAATAATTTCTATTTACAATCAACACTGTTTACAATCAACTATTTACTATAACACTTAAATGTACTTGCAACTTTTGCCTCTGTATCAATGTTTTCGCAATCACGTTCGGAAGTAGATTGATTGTCAATTCTCAACACTGGCTCTATTTATACTCTGTTGGCAACACCCTAGAAGCTTCCTTTATCGAGATTCTTCTCTTCCTTTCTCGTTGGCTTGTTCTGGTTATCGCTTATTTCTTTTTGTTGACATTCGTTTCGATGCTGCCAATAGAGTCAGTCACAATAGTGATGAGTAATCAACTATCGATACTCGTTACAATATATTCCCCAGACATACATACATATCGAAAAATAGAAAAAATTGTACATAACATATTCTATATAGAATTCATTGATAAAATACATAAGGGAGAGTGGGGCAATGATAGTTGTTGGCTCTCACTGCTAACGACTGAACGAAAAATGGCGCCATATCTATGGTATATTCGGCTTCACAGCCGGTACTGACAGCAAAAATTTCAGCTGTTCAGGCGTTAATAAATTATTTGCTGAAATCAAGTGTCATGTATTACGGCCTGTCAACAAGAGACATTGTTATTGGACAACCATGAATCTCATCTCAATCAAAGCGTTGTATATCTGCGTCGAGTATGGCATTCATGTCGTCTCATTCCCGCCGCATTGCACGCACAAACTTCAACCATTCTACCGCAGCGTGTTCCGACCATTGAAAACAGCGACCAATCGTTCGTGCGATACGTGGATGCAAAATCATTCCGCCAGAGCAATTACAATCAATGAAATTCGGCAATATTGCATGAGCCATACAAACAAGCAGTCACGCCAGCAAACATAGAAGCTGGGTTCGAATGCACTGGCATTTATCCATTTAATGACAACAAATTCACAGATTTGGATTTCATGCCAGCCAGTGTAACAGATCGCACAATGCCTGAATCAAACGCTGAAGAAAATGAAGAAGAATCCATTTCCGAACAATAAGTTGCTGCTTACGCCAAATTGGATGACACAATGGCAAAGAATGCCGTAGAAAGCGATTTGAGGCAGATATGAGCACGACGATCGAGTCCGTACTGCCATTGCCATCAGCGCCGCCAAGTAAATAGACGAATCGCGGGCGAAACCAACGATCAACGGCGATCTTGACCGCGAAAACCAGTCACGCCAGAAAGCAGCGATGAATAAGATTCTGGTTGAAGGCCATTTTTGTCGTAAAGCATTCCAATAAACATCTTTCAATTAAAAAAACTGATTAATTTGCGGATTAATTTGTTTTTTCGGCTATAGCTCGGCAGCAGGGCAAGCTACAGCAAAACTATCTATGATGGAAATGTAGGTAGATAAATATGCTATTTAACGTTGTTCAATATCTTTTCAATTTTGCTCGCTAGAGCTGAAAATGCATGTAGTAAAAGGAAATCCACTACTTTTCGAATAGATGGATTTAGTAATTTGTATATCGATCGCACTTATAGATCGGTTTACGCTAGATGGCGTTAAAAAGATAGGATTTCGTACTAAATAAACTTTTCAGGTAGTTTTGTGATTGCTTGACTCAGTATTGTTTGAGCATGCGTCAAAGATGGGCACCAGTAAAGAGAAAATACGCCATATTTTACAGTTTTTCTTCGACAAAGGCGAAAACGCAAGGCCGACGGCTAAAAATGTGAATAGTGTTTATGGTTACGATACTGTAACAGCCAATCACGTGCAATTGTGGTTTCGTCAATTCCGTTTCAGTAATTTTGATGTCAAAGATGCTACACGCTCTGGAAGGCCAATTGTCGAAAATATCGATAAAAGAATGGAAATCGTCGAGTCTCACCATCATGTAAGCACTGTTTCTATTGCCCAGGAGCTAAACATTGCACAAAAAACCGTTTGGAACAATTTAAATAAATAAAGTCTTCCATTTAATGCAAACATAATGGATTTTCTTTTACGAATATTAATGTGTATTCATTATCAGTGATCTTATTTGGAAGGTTTGAAGCTGTTCAAATTGTAATCAAACACTTCCCAACATGTAGAATACTGCATGAACGCAGCACCAACTTGTATATTGTTTTGGTGCTATTCGTTTCACTGGAAAATAAGACCTCTTAATCTTTTTATTTTCTTTGAGTAACATGCTCTGTGGAATCATTATCAACATTCTGACATTCTCCAACTCCTGACCTTATTTAATCCGTGTGTCGCTTAATGATTCTCTCGTTAAACAAGCGTAGTTATAAGATCGTGAACCAGTTTTATCTTATATTGGGTGTTCAGTAATAAATTGTCGGTAGATCGCTCAAAAATATAATATATATTTGGTTATATTAATGGCATCTGGTTAACTACGTTTGACAATGAGTAGAAACGGTAAGAATGGTTCGCAGGATGCTGAAAATATTTGTGAAGTTTACGGGGATGCTGTAACTAGAAAAACAACAGCGAAGTGGTTTGCTCGTTTTCGATATGATAATTTTGATGTTAAAGATGCACCTCGCTCTAGTCGACTAATCACTGAAAAAAGGCGATGAAATCATGGAAAAATTTGAGCAAGACCAGCATATAAGCAGCGTGGACATTGCTACGAAACTAGGAATTCATCATCAAGCAGTTATCAACCATTTAAAGAAAGTTTGATACACAAAAGAGCTCGATGTTTGGGTGCCGCATGAATTAACTGTAAAAAATTTAAAGGGCCGAATTTCCATTTGCGATTTACTGCTAAAACGGAACGGAACGAAATCGAACCATTTCTGAAGCTAATGATTACAGGCGATGTAAAGTGGATCACGTAAGACAATAGTGTGCGAAAAGGATCACGGACGAAACGATGTGAAGCTTCGCAAACGGTGGCAAAGCCAGGATTAGCACCAATAAAGGTAATGCTGTATGTCTGGTGGAAGTTTATTAAGGCATGTTCAAACTGCGGCTGGCGAAATCACACATCAAAGGAATGTAGCTCCCACAACTACCCGACCTGACATATAGATGGCGGCCTTAGTTTGTAAAAAATTTTTTTGGTGAAAAGTGGCAACCTTATAAAACATATGTTTGAAGTTTCAAGGCGCCACATTGTTAATTTTTTTTTTGGAGCCATCCAGAGTTAACGACCTTAGTGAATTTGTAAACATGGAAAAAATTGGTCACCGTTATGTAATTCAATACTTTCATTTGAAAGGTCTCAGTCCAACGAATATTAAAGCCGAACTAGATTCTACTCTGGGAAAGTCTGCTCCTTCGTTAATGACCATGAAATATTGGGTGGCAGAATTTAAACGAAGTCGTACGATCTGCCAAGACAAACACCGTAGTGGTCGACCAATTGAGGTGGCTACGCCAGAAACGGTTAAAAAAATCCACAAAATGGTATTGGATGATCGCCGGCTGAACGTGCGTGAGCTAGGTGAAATTACAGGCATTACAAAAAGTGCTATACATCGTATGTTGATCGAAAATGTGGAGATGAAAAAGCTGTGTGCAAGATGGTTGTCGCGTTTGCTCACAATAGAACAAAAACAACGTCGTGAAGATGTTTCTACAGAGTGTTTGGCGATGTTTCATAGTAATAAAGCCAACTTTTTGCAGCGATTCGTAACCATGGATGAGACATGGGTCCACCACGTCACACGCGAGACAAAGGAGCAGTCAAAACAGTGAACTGAAAGGTGAGAATCGTGTCAAAAGAAGGCGAGGACAGTTCCATCTGCAGGCAAGGTTATGGCGTCTGTTTTTTGGGATGCACGTGGGATGATTTTTATTGATTATCTTTAAAAAGGAAAAACAATAATGTCAAAACAATTGTCTTGATGAAACAATTGTTTCATCAAGACAATATACCAGTTCACACATCCGCTATTACGATGGCCAAAATCAATGAGTTAAAGCTGGAATTGCTTCAGCACGCACGTTATTCGCCAGATTTAGCTCCTTCTGATTATTTTCTATTTCCAATTTTGAAAAAATGTCTTGGTGGTAGAAGATCTGGAAACAATGAAGAGGTGGAGTCTGCGGTAGATGGCTATTTCAATGAGCTAGACAGTTCATAATAAACACAGGGTATCGAAGCTATAGAATATCGCTGGGAAAAGTGAATAGAGGAAGGAGATTATGTTGAGAAATAAAGAAAAAATGTCCTAAATTTCTTGTATTTTCTTTGATAAGTCGGGTAGATCAGGGACCGCCCTCGCAGTTAGAAACTCCAAACACTGTCATGTTTTCCCGTAGTTTAGGTCTGCCTCTTCGGCGTCGTCCACTATCGGGTTCCTAATATAGTACCTCCTTAGCCGGAGCGTGTTCATCCATTCGCTTGACATGACCTAACCAGCGCAGCCACTGAATTTTAATGCGCTTTATTATGTCGGTGACAGCATACAGCTCATATAGCTCATGATTGTACCTTATTTGATACTCGCCACCAATGCTAATAGGTCCAAAGATCTTGCGTGGGAATTTTTTCTTGAAAACTCTGAGCATTCTCTCATCTGAGGTAGAAATTGTCCAAGCTTCGGCGCCATATGTAAGTACAGGCATGATGAGAGACATATAGAGCGTAGTTTCTGAGGCTTGAGAGTGGGCCCGACTACTCAATTGCTTCCTTAGCCCAAAGTAGCATTTGTTAGCAAGAGTGATCCTTCGCAATATCTCCAGGCTGACGTCAATACTGGTGTTAATGCTGGTTTCAAGATAGATAAAGTCCTTCACTACTTAAAAAGCGTAGTTATCAACAGTGACGTGCTGCCCAAGACGCCAACGCCCAAACTCTAACCGAGGAGGTTTTCGCCACTCACTTTAGTCGCCTCTTTAAAATAATAGCGCGGTCTTAGCAAGTAGAACTAGCTACATTATGCCATCCTCACTGCAAAAGATGTCATCACAGAGCACGCAAAACAAACCAAATGACGTCCAGCGAGTTGACTTGCGATGAGTTTAGCAAGGATTGGGCTAGGACCACCCCTTTGAGGCAGTTAGACACATTACCTTCCGAAGATACAACCAGACCAGATAATGGTCTAGGATCTTCTAAATTTGGAGAAATATCTTTAGCAATAGAGAACGAAAACTGCAGCTGCAATATTTCAAAAAACTATGGAAAGCTGGTTATATTACCTTGTGATCAAGGTGATATAACAAAATCTGATAGATATATGTCACAGCATATCCACAATTTAAAAGCTGTACTTCATAAATTAAAGACAGCAGGACTTAAATTCAGTTGATTAAAATGTGCATTTTTAAAAAATCTAATTTCTTACTTAGGATCGTGAATCCTCATAACAAATTTGGATTAAGGAAGAACAAACAGAGAATAGATTCGGTTTTTAAAGCATCAATACCAAATAATGTTTCAGAGCTTCGAGCATTTTCAGACATGGTAAATTATTAGTTTAAGTTTGTAGAGAAATTTACCAAAAGATGGTTCCATTATATCATCAGTTAAAAAAAAAGTGAAATTTGAATGGTTGAAAGATGGTCAAGGTACATAGGACACAATAAAAAGAAATATAATATCGGATACAGATAGTACCACAAAAACTTAGAAAATCGATTCTTCAGTTACTTCATGAATTTCACTAAGGAATATGTTAAACTAAAGCATTAGCCAGATTTTTCTTTTGGTGGCCGAAACCTTATAAGGATATTGAAGATTTAGTTATATCTTGTATCCATTGTCAAAAGCTTTTATTTGGTCCAGAAAGAAGTTAGCTTATACCACGGAGACCAACAATGTCTGTGTGGCAGGTCCACTCAAAGAGATTCATATTCTAAGTGGGTTGAAGTTTTCGACATAACTTCTAACTTTGTAATTACGAAATTAAGAGAAATTTTTTTTGGATTTAGTATTGCAAATATTGTCGTAATGGCAGACAATTCACATCATATGAATATAGGAATTTTATAAAAAAAATACAAGTAACCATATCCTAATTGCACCTGGTCATCCATGAAGTAATCGACAAGCACAAAATTTTATATAAACTTTAAAAAAATCTGTATTTGCATATTTAAATAATAACAATAACAAAAATTTTGATATTGTTTTAAATAGATTTTTGATGGATTATTGCAATGCAAAATATTGTTCAACGGACGAAAGTCCAGCTCAAATATTTCTTGGAAAATCGCTTAGATCGCGATTAATCTAATAATTAGATATACAGTTCTTGAGAAACAAGAGAAAAGTGTTTCTAATTATAAAGGAAAGACATCAATTAATCGGGTGCCGTAGCTCAATGGTTAGTGTTTTGGCTTTCTGATATGTAGGTCGTGGGTTCAATCCCCAGCTGAAGGATAACAAATTTAATATCGAAAAGATTTTTCTTCCAAACGGTACCCACCTGTCGGCAAGCAATTAGCAATTCTTCCGGCAGTAACAATTTGCCATGGAAAAGCTTCTCAAAGAACTCTGTGGCAATGCTCAGAAAAAGTTATGACAAAATGTTTTCATTCGTGATTACTCTAATCCTAATAAAAGATCATGGGCTTCAGCCGTTATATTAGGTGCTCGAAAAGGTTTGGTTACTAATTTTATCAAAATTATTTTTCCATTATTCCATCTGTGTAGAACTTCTGGGTTTTCTGAAGGAAAAACTGATATAAGTGCATTTTACGACCCTCTACGAAATTTAAATTTACATCATTAAGATAGTTGTGAAAAGATTAAAACAAATGATAATCTGAAAGTGCAAGGTCCGGGCTATATGGTGGATGTATCAAAACTTCCCAGCCATGCTCTCTCAATTTCTGCCGTGCCATCAACTATGCGTGTCGTCTGGCGTTGTCATGATGGAACACAACACATTATCTGTTGATAAATTCTGGCCGTATTAATTGAATTGCTTGCTTCAATCTTGTTAATTGTTGAGGATAGAGATTAGAATCTGGTGGTGGTCTGGTGGTGTTTTCACAAGGTAACGTGTCTAACTGCCTCAACCGGGTGGGGCTAGCGCAATCCTTGTTGAACTCATCGCAAGTCAACTTACTGGCTGTCATGTAGTTTGATCTGAGCGCTTTGTTAATGAGGGGTAAGCTTGCTCTGCTTACTATGTGATGGCGCTTTCATTATTATTAATGGGGGCCCTCCATGTGGCGACCACCGGGCAACGTCCTCCTGGCACCCGCTGGGAGGCGACTGAAGTGAGTGGCGAAAATCTCCTCGGTTAGAGGTTGTGCGTTGGGTTTGGGACCCGCCACATAAAAAACCCCCCCAATGAAAAAAACAGCAATGCCTCGGATAAGGACTACCGCTTTTGTTGATGACCCCCGCAAACGAAAAAAGGACCACGATTTACGGATATGCACCTGGAATGTCCGGTCCCTTTATAGGAAGGGGGCCTCTATCCAGCTGGTTGATGTCCTCGAAAAATACGGACCTGACATCACCGCTCTCCAAGAAATGCGATGGACGGAACAGGGCTGCTCCAAAAGAGCGTCCTGTGACATCTACTACAGTTGCCATGCTGAAAGGCACGAATTAGGATGTGGATTTTTGGTCAGCAAGAGACTACGACATCTTGTCTCACAGTTCACGCCTGTGAACGAACGACTGGCCACAATAAGCATCAAGGCAAAATTCTTCAACATCAGCCTTATATGTTCCCACGCTCCGACGGATGAGAAGGACAATGTGACCAAAGAGAGCTTCTGAAGAAGCTTATGACCGCTGCCCCCGCCACGATATCAAAATCGTGCTTGGCGACTTTAATGCCAGGGTGGGCAAAGAAGGTACCTTTGGTCCAACTGTCGGAAATTTCACCCCCCACCAGAACACCTCCGATAACGGAATGAGGCTGATCGATTTCGACGCAGTACGAAACATGGTAATTGGTGGTACCAGATTCCAGCATCTCGACATCCACAAAGCGACATGGCTGTCTCCAGATCAACGTACAAGAAACCAAATTGATCATGTGGTGATTGACGGAAGGCATGCTTCCAGTTGTGCCAACATCGACTCGGATCACTACCTTGTTGCAGCTAAGGTGCGCACACGTTTATGTGTCGCAAATAACAAGAGAAGTCCCACACAGAGAAAGCTCGACGGCAGAACACTCCCCCACTTGATGATACATGCGCACGGTGGACACACATATCCCCCTCCATGACTACTGCTGCCGAGGAGGTAATCGGTTACTACCGGCCTCTGAGGAATGAGTGGTATGATCAGGAGTGTCGCGATGCTACCGCAGAGAAAGACGCCGCCTACAGAAAAACTCTGCGTGCAGGCGCAACGCGAGCTGTTAAGGAGCGGTACAGAGAGAAAAGTAGTGCAGAGAGACGTCTTTTCAGGCGAATGTGAGGAGATAGAGATGTGTACCGACAAGAATGAGACTCGAAAATTCTTCGAAAAGATCAAGCGCCTAAGTGGCGGTTTAAATCCCGGAGCATCTTCTTGTCGTGATGGATATGGGAATTTGGTTACAGATGTCCAGAGTGTACTGAGCCTATGGAGGGAACACTTCTCCACGTTACTGAATGGCGATGCTACGAACAATTCCGCCAGTGGAGGAGATTGCCCAATAACCCCAATTACAGATGATGGTGTTGATGTTCCACCACCCGACTATGACGAGGTTGAAACGGTCATTTTAAGGCTGAAGAACAACAAAGCTGCAGGTGCTGATGGCCTGCCTGCCGAGTTGTTTAAGACCGGAGGCGATGAGCTGCTCACCCGAATGCACCATGCCTGATGATTGAAGGCTCAGTGTTCTCTGTCCTGGACATAAAAAAAGATACCCCACAATTTACGCCAACTACCGTGGAATAAGTCTCCTGAGCGTGGCATACAAGGTTCTATCAAACGTACTGTGTGAAAGGTTGAAGCCTATGCTCAGCAACCTGATTGGACCTTATCAGTGTGGCTTCAGACCTGGTAAATCCACCATCGACCAGATTTTCACACTGCGCCAAATCCTGGAGAAGACCCAAGAAAAACAGATCGACACACACCACCTATTTGTTGATTATAAAGCCGCTTTCGACAGTCCGGTAAATGATTACCTCTACGCAACAATGTCTGAGTTCGGTGTTCCTGCAAAGCTCATTCGACTTTGTAGAATGACACTGCATAACTCCCGTTGTGCAGTGAAAATTGGGAAGGACCTCTCCGCACCGTTTAATACCGAACGGGGTTTCAGACAAGGTGATTCGTTATCGTGCGACTTCTTCAATCTTATTATGGAGAAAATAATACGAGCTGCTGATCTACGACATAATGGCACTATCTTCAACAAAAGTGTCATGCTGTTAGCGTATGCCGACGATATTGACATAATCGGCATGAACACGCGAGCAGTCAGTGCAGCATTCTGAGAGTTGGAAAGAGAGTCGCGTCGGTTGGGTCTCACGGTGAACGAGGGCAAGACGAAGTATCTAGTGTCAACAAACAAAGAGTCCCGCCGTCTTGGACAGCACGTCACTGTTGAGAACTACGCTTTTGAAGTAGTAAGGGACTTTGTCTATCTTGGAACCAGCATTAACAGCAGTAATGACGTCAGCTTGGAGATCATGCATAGGATAACTCTTGCTAACAGGTGTTACTTTGGGCTGAGTAAGCAATTGAGAAGTCGAGCCCTCTCTCGAAGAACGAAAACTACACTCTACAAGTCTCTCATTATGCCCATCCTAACATATGGCGCTGAAGCCTGGAAAATTTCCACCTCGGATGAGCGAATGCTTGGAGTTTTCGAGAGAAAAGTCCTACGCAAGATCTTTGGAACTATTTTCGTTGGTGGCGAGTACCGAATAAGGTACAACCATGAGCTGTACGAGCTGTATGCCGATATTGACATAGTAAAGCGCATCAAAATCCAGCGGCTGAGCTGGCTAGGTCATGTCGAGCGAATTGAAGAACACGCTACAACTAAGAAAGTGTTACATTCGGAACCCGCTGGAGGACGACGCAGAAGAGGAAGACCAAACCTCCGGTGGAAAGACCAAGTACTGGAGAACCTGACGGCGCTTAGAATTTCTAACTGGCGCCAGCTAGCGAAGAACAGAGATGGCTGGCGAAGCATATTATATACGGCCTAAATCGATATTCGGTTGTTATGGCCACATAAGTAAGTAAAGTCAGAGATTAGAATCAATCGTTTGACCAGGCTGTAGAAGCTCATAATGAACAACTTCATTCCAATCCCCCCAGACATACAGCATTACCTTTATTGGTGCTAATCCTGGCTTTGTCACCGTTTGCGAAGCTTCACATCGTTTCGTCCGTGATCCTTTTCGCACACTATTGTCTTACGTGATCCACTTTACATCGCCCGTAATCATTAGCTTCAGAAATGGTTCGATTTCGTTCCGTTTTAGAAGTAAATCGCAAATGGAAATTCGGTCCTTTAAATTTTTTACAGTTAATTCATGTGGCACCCAAACATCGAGCTCTTTTGTGTATCAAACTTTCTTTAAATGGTTGATAACTGCTTGATGATGAATTCCTAGTTTCGTAGCAATGTCCACGCTGCTTATATGCTGGTCTTGCTCAAATTTTTCCATGATTTCATCGCCTTTTTTCAGTGATTAGTCGACTAGAGCGAGGTGCATCTTTAACATCAAAATTATCATATCGAAAACGAGCAAACCACTTCGCTGTTGTTTTTCTAGTTACAGCATCCCCGTAAACTTCACAAATATTTTCAGCATCCTGCGAACCATTCTTACCGTTTCTACAATATAATACAAACGCAAAATATGACGATAATGTTCCGAATTTTCACTCATTGTCAAACGTAGTTAACCAGATGCTCATTAAGCGACACACGAATTAAATAAGGTCAGGAGTTGGAGAATGTCAGAATGTTGATAATGATTTCATAGAGCATGTTACTCAAAGAAAATAAAAAGATTAAGAGGTCTTATTTTCCAGTGAAACGAATAGCACCAAAACAATATACAAGTTGGTGCTGCGTTCATGCAATATTCTACATGTTGGGAAGTGTTTGATTACCATTTGAACAGCTTCAAACCTTCCAAATAAGATTACTGATCATGAATACACATTAATATTCGTAAAAGGAAATCCATTATTTTTGCATGAAATGGAAGACTTTATTTATTTAAATGGTTCCAAACGGTTTTTTGTGCAATGTTTAGCTCCTGGGCAATAGAAGCAGTGCTTACATGATGATCAGACTCAACGATTTCCATTCTTTTATCGATATTTTCGACAATTGGCCTTCCAGAGCGTGTAGCATCTTTGACATCAAAATTACTGAAACGGAATTGACGAAACCAAAATTGCACGTGATTGGCTGTTACAGTATCGGAACCATAAACACTATTCACATTTTTAGCCGTCTGCCTTGCGTTTTCGCCTTTGTCGAAGAAAAAATGTAAAATATGGCGTATTTTCTCTTTACTGGTGCCCATCTTTGACGCATGCTCAAACAATACTGAGTCAAGCAATCACAAAACTGCCTGAAAAGTTTATTTAATACGAAATCCTATCTTTCTAACGCCATCTAGCGTAAACCGATCTATAAGTGCGATCGAGATACAGATTGCTAAAGCCATCTATTGGAAAAATAATAGATTTCTTTTTGCTACACCTGATATATGCGAAACTTAACACTAACAATTATTCTTAAGCTAAAGTGTATGGCAGTAAACAGTATTGAACTCTCTCTCTCTCTCTATATATATATATATATATATATATATATATATATATATATATATATATATTTATATATATATATATATATATATATATATATATATATATATATATATATATATATATATATATATATATTTATATATATATATATATATATATATATATATATGTTGGTACGATTTTATTTTGTGAATATTTAATTCCATCTCGAAAAAGAGTTGTTCGATCCCTGGATTTTGTCAATAATAATTCCAACCTTATTTTGAACTACTTATATGGAACCACAATTTATATTTAATCAATACTTCTACTTACAGTCACTCCTCAATGTACTTCAAATTTTACATGCCACTTTATAGTTATCATGTTATGTTGACTCGGTGACTATCGGAATTTAATTGATTCATTCGTCAACTAATTCATACTCTGTGGCAACACTCTAGAATCTTCTTTTATCGTTATCGAGTTTGTCCTTTTTTCCTTCTTGTTGGATTGTTCTGATTATCGGATGTTCCTATTAGGCGACATTTGTTTTGACACTTCACTTTAGTGTACCAACCATTATTCGCTATATTCATAATTAGTAATGATTCGATATTCGGGACACTGACCACCTATTAACCTTGTTCGTCCAGAAAAAGTTTTTATCCTTCCCTCTGGTTCAAGTCGTTCCAAGTGCACTACTCCAAATTTTTTTCTGTTTTATTCCAGCCACGTTGAATACGATACACTACGTCATTAGTTTTTGTTATTATCGCATATGGTACTTCCCAATGAGTATGTAGGCCTTTCCTTTGTTGTGGATTATGAAGCATTACTAGCTCATGCCGTAGCTTAGTGGTGAAGAAGGCGTTGGCCATCTTCAATCCCCAGCTGAAACAAAATTTTAATATCGAAAATATTTTTCTCTCAAGCAGCAACCACCTCTCGGCAAGCAATTGGCAATTCTTCCGACAGTAACAATTTGCCATGAAAAAGCTTATAAAAAGCTCAGAAAAAGTGATAGCACAAAGGTTCTGCTGTTCGGATCCGGCTAATATAAGTATGGCATTTTCCTACTGAACAAAATTTAATACTCACAATAGTACTGAAAGAGAATCTCGATCAAAGGACCCTTTGAGCGCTATAAGTACTACATATTTATTTATTTTATTTTTACAAGCTCTCATTCATAGAACCCTTTGAAATTGGCTCTCAAATCTTACCTGACCTTCATTTTATCGCTTATCATTTGTGTCTACGCCAGAAAATTACGTCGCGCGCACTGTCTGGATGTTGGTGACACATTATAGAAGGCGAATTGCAAGTCTGACTTGATCAGATTCGTTTGTTCTTTTTTTGTTTTTCTTACTTGATTTTTGCCGACACGAACCGTGCGCGTATTTTTTTTGTTCATTTTATATATATCTCGAGTTTCTTTTTGTATAAAATTATATCCCTAAAAAGTTCCAATTGTGGAACATATTTAATTAAATTCATAATATAATAAATAAGTGCGCGTATTTTTTCATATTTATATATATCCCGAGGTGTTTTTTGTAATAAATAAAATACATTAAAAAAAAACAATCAGTTTGTGTTTTGCATTCTTTTCTGTTTCGTTTCAATACGGAATTCTTTCGATTACGAAATTAACGCAATTCATCGAAATTCGATTTAAACATTTACTTTGAGTAATGGTATTAGCCTCCAACGAAAGGCTTAACAATTCTGAAGGTGATAAAAAGTGTGCTGATGCGAATACCACAACAGCCACAAGTAGCAGCACCACCTCCATCACATCAACCGTATCAATAACAACAACAATTAATAACGCAGCACCAATGGAAGAAAATCAACAACGACAACAACAGCAAGATTTGTCACCAATTATCAATAGCAATAGTTCGAAATTGGAAAAGATGATGGCGAAAAATGACATATCCAGCAAACATCAACAACCCCGAAAGCACCGGCAACAGCATCAGAGATGCAAAACCACAAAACAATCCCACATGGCCTGGTAAAGTTGGCAGAAATTTCGGATCATACGGTATACATGAGACACGCCATTTTATTTATTTCTACTTAGGTCAATTAGATTTTTATTTTTATTATTTATTATTTTATTATTTAGGATCGGTTAAGCAAAAATAACTTTAATTTATTACGAGGCAAGAAGCTGTCGGAAATTGAGGAGAATATCAGCGATCAGTACATCACATCTGAGCAACCAAGGTATGAGCCCACCGGCATCTCTCTCCCACATACACAATTTGCGATCGCTTTCTGATGAATTGATATACTTCATCCAACTGTTCGCTAGTGTAGTAACGAAAAACGGGCGTTCTCGTTGGTGTTGTAACTTTAAATTTTAAAATAGTTGGCAGTCTCAACTCTTTTTCGAAATTGGCCATTGCTGGCGTAGTGGTCGTCGTATCATGTTGTGCAAATCGATAGGCCATGAGAAACATTGGTATGTGAACATCACAATCTTTTTGGTTTTTATCTACGACCTTTCTCAAATATTCCTCCAAGGTAGGCTTAAATCGTTTTATCATGCCATCATACTGTGGATGTAAAGGTATTCTAAGAGTTTTGTGTATACCCAAGATATGGTACATATCCTGGAATATAACTGATTCGAAATTACATTCTTGGTCTCAGTGTAACTCCATCGGTACACCAAAAATAGTAATCAGTTTGTTGACGAATACCTTGGTAACTCTACTTGTTTATTGAATTGGAATGGAGTATACTTCAGGTTATTTACTGAAGTTATCTATAACCGGCAGAACATACTTTTTCCCCGCGTTGCTTGTTGCTTGGAACGGCTATATCCATAGCAATTCGCTCAAATAGAGCCCTCCCGGTGCAATGATGCGATTTCTTCGACTTTTCTTAGTGGGACCTGTGCCCATTGCACAATACTTACACTTTCAAATCCAATGAGCGACATGGTCATGACTTCCAACCCAATAAAATCGTTTCTTTATTTTCTAGACGGTTTTGGTGATGCCCAAATGCTCTCCACTGTAATCATTGTGATGCTCAGCTATCATTTCGTTTATTTTTGCCTTGGGTACCACTAGAAGATCCTTAGTTAATTTTTCATCCTTACTTTCCCACGCTCGGGCTAGACATCCATCTCTCAAGTGGAGGCTTTGCCAATGCGTTCGTTCGGTGGTCCATGACTCTTTTGGTAAGACATTCGTAAGTTATACGTCGACAAAGTGCTCCTTGCTTTCTATTCGAGAACAATGTTTACATTCCATTTTACAAAGACGATGAGATAGTGCATCTGCGTTACCATGATGGCCTCCTTTACGATGCTCGATTGTAAAATCATAACTCTGCAGCCCTTCAATCCAGCGCGCCAATTGTCTTTATGGGTTTTTAAATTGCAATAACCACCTTAGCGCTGCGTGGTCAGTTCGTAGATGAAATGACTGACCGTACAAGTATTTATGGTAATGCTTCACACATTCCAGTATTGCGAGCAACTCTCTTCGAGTGACACAGTAGTTTCTATCTGGCTTCGACAGGATTTTACTGTAGTATGCTATTACTTTTTCTTTCCCATCTATGATCTGAGAGAGCACACCACCTATTCTGTAGCAACTTGCATCTGTGTCCAACACAAACTTTTGACCAGGTACTGTATACGCTAATTGCTGTTGTTAATCGCCCCACACAAATAGCTTGTTCTTTCTTGTTGACTCATGCAAACTGCTGGCGATGTTTGCAAATCCAGGAACAAATTAGTCTAGAATTTCCGGTGCCAATGTGATGTTTCACTATCTCCATTTACCAGTTTTTCCATTTGATGATAAGATTGAACTGTACTTCTCCAATAGTCGTAAGGCTTTTCCTTTTTGCTGATTTGTAAGCATATCAGCCCATTCCTTCTGTGCTTTTAGTTCCGCTCCAACAATTCTTTTTCTACTGCTTTTCATCGACGAACTCCTATCACAATCTACTCTTGTATTAACTTACTGGCAATGACGAATCACCATTCCTTTCTATACAACTTTAGGTGTATTAGTTGGATTTGGTATTCTCACCGCTACCATTCTATTCTCTTTAGGTTCCACTAATGTTTTTCCAAGTATGATGCTATATTTTTATTAGTTCTTTTAAGTCAATTGAAATTTCTTTTCTTCTGGGTGCCATTTCTAAAACTTAGTCCTTATTAATCACTCAACAAGTTTTTAAGCATTTATTGAAATTGATTTTTATATTAATAACATAAAATTTACCACTTCGCTTTTGTTTTGGTTTAAACCACACGCTATTTATCCAAAAAACGCACGCTGTGTACTAACTTTTGTTATATGAAAAATGATGACATCTCAATTAAAACGCTACAGTGTCTAAGGGGAACAAGATATGGTGATATTTTTTAGCGAATAATACAGTGCAAATATAAACTAAATCAGTAATTGCAGATAAGACATATAACATACAGAATAAGCTTACATTGGCTTGGAGTTCAAAGGTAAACGGGGTGTGTACTTACTTTAGTAAGTAACTGTATATATATATATATATATATATATATATATATATATATATATATATATATATATATATATAGGCGCGACTAGTAGAGGGGTTTGCGTTTAACATACAAACAATCACGATTTAATTTATGTTATAAACGTGTTGAATTTGTAAGTTTATTCTATAATGAATTAAAGTTCAAGTGAATGTAAATTAGAATATTAGTACAGTTATACTTACCGCAGTTTTGCACGACGAGCCAATACGTCAGCACCAGTGTACACCTTCTTAACAACGCCGCGTCGCCACTGATTTCTTGGAATATTCGGATCGCAAATAAATACTACATTATCTTCTCTGAGGGGCTCCGTTCGTTTGACAACATTTAACTCAGCGTGGGTAAATACTCATGTATCCACCGTTTATAAAATGCGTCTCTCAGACCACGTACCACGCGCCACTGATTGCGAAGTCCACATATTTTTTCGTCAGGAACTTTGGCAACTGGTGTTTGTGCAGCATTTGTCGTACCAATCAATAAATGATTCGGTGTTAGAGGTTTTTCTTCGTTAGGCGATATGGTAAGTGCGTGAGTGGGCGTGAGTTGACTATATTCTCCGCTTCAATCAAAAGGCTTTGCAGTACATATTCACGCGGCGCCACTTCTTTTAATGTGTGGTGTAGCACCCTTTTAACGCATTGTACCATCCTCTCCCAAACTCCGCCTTCCGATGGATTGGCTGGGCAATTGAAAAACCACTCAACTCCCTTCGTAGATATTTCGTTCTGAACACGTACGGCATCAAATACTTCAGAAAAACGTTTAGCTTCTCCGTCAGCTCCAATAAAATTTTTACCATTATCCGACCGCAATCGTACTGCCACTCCTCGGCGATTCATAAAGTTTCGCATGGCGATGATGCATGAATCCGTCGACAAATCGTGAGCGACTTCAAAGTGAATCGCGAGCATAGTTAGGTAGGTGAACAATGCTACCCATCGCTTTTCATTATGCAGCCCGACGGTTACGGAGATAGGACCAAAATAATCGAGTCCCGTATAAGCAAAGGGTCGGACGTACGGCTCGTGACGATCATCGGGCAGTGGTCCCATCATGGGCGTGTGAGGTTTCGCTTCACTGATACGGCAAACACTACAGTTAGCTACTACGCTTTGTAACAGTTGTCTTACTTTAGCAATCCAGTATTTTCGGCGAATATTACCAAGGATTGCCTCATGATTCTGATGCTTCATCTGACAATGATGACAACAGACAAGCAGCCGCGTAAAAATATGATCATGTGGTAGTATGATCGGCCTCCGCGTGCTATATGGCTGGTAGCTGGCGGCATCTATACGTCCTTGCACACGGAGTAGCCCGTCATCATCCATGTATTGCACAAGTTGTTTTAATGTGCTGTCTTTCGGCACACCTTTACCAGCATGGATGTAATTGCATTCATAAGCAAAGGTTTCGGATTGTACGTGTAGACAAGTTGTTTTAATGTGCTGTCTTTCGGCACACCTTTACCAGCATGGATGTAATCACGTTCATAAGCAAAGGTTTCGGATTGTACGTGTAGACATAACAAGCGCTCGGCGATTTCGAGCTCGCTTGCAGTGAGGCCATATTCTTCGAATTGAAGTTTTTTATTTCTACAGCGATTTATAAATTGATGCACCCATGCTACTATTCTTTTAAGCCTAGTTAAATTTGAAAAACGATTATATTCAATAAATGCATAGTTACTTGCGAGAAGAGCAAATTTCTGGCGAAGCTCTTCATCTGATTCATCCAAGCTCTCAGCGACAACAGTTTCAAATGGCCAAGTACTTTCATCGCGTCGTAAAAAGGTAAGTCCAGTCAGCCAGCGAGAGTTTTGTGAAAAATCAACACTTCCATGACCTCTTGTTGCATCGTCGGCAGAATTGTCTTTGGTTGCCACCCATCGCCAATCTCTAACCTCACTTCCGCCCAAGATTTCTGCAATACGGTGCGCTACATACGGCTTATAACGTCGATGTTCACTGCCAATCCACTTCAAGACCGTTCTGGAGTCGCTCCATAAAACGCATCGGCGAAGGCTTATTTTATGATTGTCTAATATGAGCTTTCAAAGGCGAACACCTAGTGCTGCTGCTTGTAGTTCCAGCCGTGGAATAGTAACAGCATTTAGAGGGGCGCACTTTGTTTTCGCGCAGACTAGCGTAACTTTAACTTCGTCGTTAGGATATTTTGATCTCCAGTAGATGACAGCGGCGAAGGCTTCCTCGCTGGCGTCAACAAATACGTGCAACTCCAAATTTTGAGGCAAACCATGCGTGAAATAGCTGGCGCCACTGTTCCCATAATACGTTGACATCATTAGGAATGCTTTCGTCCCAACGAATTTCGCAGAGCCAGACTTCTCGCATGATACTGAGGAGTTCTCTTTTCGTTGGGCTACGTTGACCTGAAACAACTGCCTGTTCGACGCGGTGATATTTAAGATGAAACATGAAATGATCGCTCGCTTATTCCCAATATAAACCGAGAACTTTCTCTGAGTTCTCACCAGCAGCGATCAGCTTTGTTGTCGAAGTACCGTCTAGTACCTTTAATGCTTCAATCGAGTTAGATGCGAAACCTCGTAGGTCGAAACCACCGTCGCTATGAATTTCTCGTACCTGCCTTGATACATATGTGGCTTCTTCTACACTATCAAAGCTATCTACAAAATCCTCGATGTAGTGGTGATTGATGATGGCTTGAATTGCACGAGGATTATATTCGCGGTGCTCTCTGGCATTTAACTTCATCACATATTCGGCTGAGCAAGGTGAGCACGCGGCACCAAATATCATGACCTTCATCTCGTACTCTTCTGGCTGCTTCTTACTATCACCATCACGCCAAAGAAAACGTTGTGCGTATCTATCATCAGGTTGCATGAGTATCTGATGAAACATCTCTCTTATGTCGGCTGTAACTGCGACTTTGCCACGTCTAAAATCAAACAATATTGAAGGCAATGACGTATACTGCTGTATTCCTTTCAATAATTCTGAATTAAGTGACACTCCGTCGACTTGTGCAGCTGCGTCAAAGACTAGGCGTAATTTTTCGGTTTATTTGGATTGCGGACGCCGAAATGCGGTAGCTACCATTTTCTTGAGGGCGCCATAACCACTTCTTCTTGAGGCAACTTTCGAGCATAGCCCTTGTCGATATATCCTTTGATAATATCCTTGTATGCGGCAGCATAAGTGACGTCACACCTCATTTTCTACTCGATGCCTCTAAGTCTCTTCAGAGCTGCAGGGTAACTGTCTGGCAACTCTATGTCATCGTTCTTCCACAAAAGGCCTGTCTGAAAACGGCCATTAACTCGCTTTGTTGTTTCCGTGAGTATCTGCTTTGCTCTGATATCATCAATACTTACGGTTGGCAGAAGCCTCACTCCAAGACTCTCAATCTTGAAATAGTCGGTCACAAGCTGATGTATGTTTTCTTCATTTGGAGTATTTACGAATAGGCATGAGTGGGTGGCTAATGGAGCCCCACTAGTTGGTCCAAAAACCACCCAACCCAGTTTAGTGTTACAAACATATGGAGCTTGATCACTCACCATTTTAGTGACCATTGGCCAATTAAAAGCTTTGGTACCACGTCGGAGTATAGCTGAAGGGGAAGCGAAGAAATCGAGTTGTCACTACTATTTAAATCGTCGCTGTGTAGGCTCTGCATAGGTAGTTTTAGGTTAGCTACGGCATACGCGTTGCGCAAGAGATGGCGTTTATTTTTCCCAGCTCCACTTATTTCAATATTGAATACTTGAGCAGGCTCTTGCGCTTCCCTTCCTCCGAACCATTGGATATTTAAGCGTTGTTGACGTCCGTGCACTCCTAATTGCTTGGCTAGTTCGCTATCTAACATTGTGATTGAAGAGCCTTTATCCAATAGGGCATATGTATCGATACGCTTCTTCTTACCATACAATGTTACAGGCAACACTCGGAAAAGTAGTTTTTATTTAGTCCTGTTGACTGTTGCACAGCTCAATACGCTACCAAGAGGGCCCTCTCGCTCTTCTTGGCGCATACTAGCCGTATTTGTAGCAGTGACTTCGTGCAAGGCTTGTTATAGCGACAATTTCGTGTGGTATGACCCACTTTTAGACACTAGAAACAAACTCGATGTTTTAGTCGTTTTTTATACGAAAGGACGTGTATTTTTGGCGCTCCTAATAGTAAACATTTATTTGTGAAAGTATAAAATTTTTAATCGACGTACGCTCAAGTGGGCTGGCTGTGGGGATCAAGTGGCTGCCTTGATGATCTTTTCCTTTGTTTGCTACAACTGAGGATAAGAAAAAAATTTAATAATTTTTCTGAATGAGAGGGCAAGACGAAAATAATTTCCAACCGCCAATAGATGGCGCTGATTACTATAAACAACATGTTGTTAATGCCAAAACTGATGATAATACTTAAAAATTAACAACTGATGTTACTATACAGCAGACGCAAACAAACCTTATTTCATCAACAAGCCAAGTTTTAATGCTAAAAAGTCGTTTCTAACAGGAGCGCACATATTCTACTAGTGCAATTAATTCTACTGCAAATTACGCCTCCACTTCAAGTAATACTGGAAATCCTAATTCCGAACAATGGACTGAAGTTAAAGGTTCGAAAAGACAGCCCCCAGAAAGCAAAAGATGCTAAACAGCAAAAGCTTATCTATTTGCTATGAAGTGCAAATCAATTTGATGCTCTTTCCATTAATGAAAATGAAGTTTCTGAAACAGAAAAACAGCGCCAAAACGAAAAGGAAATCAAACCTCTTCTTAATTTTGTTGATAAGGTTGATAATATATACCCTCTTTTAGATATGCTAAATGTATACGAAACTAGTAACTATGAAAATAGAGTAATTGGAGCCAATCGTGTTAAAATTCAACCAAAAAACTCAGAAACATTCTCAAATATAGTCAAACAGCTTGAAAACAAGAATGTTGAGTTTTACACGTATAAGCCGAATGATGAAGGGAGCTTTAAAGTTATTCTCAGAAACATGCATCCGTCAGTAGAACCAGAGGAAATAAAATTGGCTGTAATTGACTATGGTCACGCTGTAACTAATGTTTGGAACATGAAACACTTCCAAACTAAAAAGCCACTGCCGATGTTTGTTGTAGAGATGCAACAAAATTCAAACAAAAAAATGTACGACATCAAGAGTTTACTGCACAGTTGTATTACTTTTGAACCTCCTCGCCCCAAACGGGATATTCCTCAATGTTCCAGATGCCAATACTACGGCCACAGAAAATACGGATGTCGAAGGCAACCTAAATGCATAAAGTGTGCAGACGATCACCTATCCACAGAGTGCGAAAAGAAATCAAGATGAAATGATGAAACTATTAAGAGAGATAATGAGCCAAATAACTACTATGACTAACCTACTAATGAACTTCGTTTCTAAGAGTCTATAAGTCTTGCCATATGGAATGCCAATGGACTGTCACACCACTCAGCTGAGCTAAGAATTTTCCAACAAAAAATAGCATAGACTTTTTACTAGTATCAGAAACACATTTTATGGAAAAAAACTTCTTCAAAATTCCGTTTTATTTTATACTCATTAAAAATTCTATCAAACACTATGAATCTACACATTATAGAACAAATGAAAATCAAGCTACAAATCTTATAGTTGAGGACTCAATCGGCTCTTTACTTATATATTCCATATATAGCCCACCTAGTCACAACATAAAAAAGGACTTATACGTTAAGTTAAAACCATTAAAACCTTGGGATGCCGTTCCATAGCTGGAGGCGACTACAACGCAAAGAATATACTTTGGGGATATCGACTAACTACAACAAAGGAACGTGAATTATACAGCGCCACGAGAGATATAAACTTAAACGTTTTCTCTACAGAAAAACTGGCTTTCGGACCCAAATAAGATACCAGATCTCGTCGATTTTTGGGTAGCCAAGGGTCTTTCCAGCGTAAATCTAGTCTAGATCTTTCTTCAGATCATTCACCTGTGATCATTATCATAAACAAATCGCTTCAAAACATCATTAAAAACTGCCAGCTCTGCAACAGTCTCATAAATTGGACACTTTTTAAAACCATTTTGTCGTCGAACCTCTGCACATGAACCATGTAACTAGCGTAACTACAATTCCGATAATAATATCCGCTACAGTATTAATCCCTAAAACTCTTACGACCCATCTAATACAAATCAAATTGGAACATTTTGTTCACTTAATGCAGAAAGTTGTAATACTAAGTATATGTAATACATTCCGCAAGTTTCTAAATCATACGTAAGTCCCTAATGTTAAGCTCTGTCAGCTGTTATAATTAATTTAGCTTGGCGAAACATTGTTAAAACTGTATAAAATGTAAATTTAAATTTGTACATAATAAATATCCAATTATATGAGCCCAACCCCTTGGTGTAGTATACTCGGGGTGGGTGCATTCCGGTGGCTCTGCTACTGAGAATGTCATAAATCATAATAATAATAATAATTAAGTTTAACTCACACATATTAAAGCTTGTTCAACTACTGTGAAAAAATTATGGTGCAAGCTATGGTCTGCAGCCTATTCTACGATTGCTGCTAGCGGTTGGATGCCCGAGGGCTAACAGCGGTTATAGAACTGGCGCAATGTGATTAGACCTCCCTGTGGTGGCCGCTGGAAACAGCCATACGGAGATAGATTTGTCTCCTCCCGGTTGGCTGACTAACTAATCACACTTTCCCCTCCCTATCTTCCACTTACCATTATTCCTTTCCTATAAACTATCAATGTTTTAGTTCATACTTTTGTGTTGAAATACAGAAGTGAACTAATCCACAAATAATTTTACATTTCTCACTCTAAAAAATCGCCGCCAAATAGCATCGTTTCCTAAAATCCAACATAGTAAGGATAGCTCTTAAAGCATAAGCGAAGAAATTGGAGTTCAAGCGAAAGAGTGAATTGGAATAGGGTTATGGTAGTAGGTTATTTTAATATTTTTCAATTGGTTTACAAATTCTACATACAAGTTGAATTTTTTAATTATATGAGTTATTCATTGCCATATGAGAATATATACATATACGCAAAGTATTCCACATTTGAAACAAGAAGCAATTAGAGAATATCACGACACGGTAAAATTCGCCATATTGTAAGAAAAATCAGCTAATTACTATACGTCATTCTTCCGTAAAAAGTTTGTTCACATTTTGAATTCAGTTCGTCTTATATTTAGGTTTGAACAAAGTAATAAAATAGCTTAATTTAGGCCATTAAGTTCATGAAACATATTAAATAAGTGCAATTAAGATCCTTTTAATCATTTAATTTATATTAAAGCTTTTCCGCTTCACAAATAAGTGAGTGCAGTCTATTTGAAAATTGTGTTACAAACAAGGCATATAACATATGTAACAAATAATGATATATTTAACTAATATACGCATTTAATGAATAAAGCATTTATAAATAAATAAAATTCAGTGTCTTATTTCATTTATATACAGTGGCTCCCAGCTTATTTCGTACAGTGACAGTTTAAAAATTGCTGCAGTCGTAATTCCTAATATAGCAAAAATTTGAACAAAATATAAATGCCATTTTTGAAAGGAAGGTTTGTTTTTTATTTTCCAAAATTTACTTTTTCAAAATTTTAGTGTTTGACACTATAAAAAAATAAAATAAGAATAAAATAGGAAAATTCATGTCACAGCTTATTTCGTACAGTCTCTTTAAGTTCAAACTAAAAACAAAGTAAGTTGATTTTAATATTTAGTATGACATCCCTTAGCGTTAATGATAGCCTGGAGTCTATTTGGCATTGAATCCACCAATTTTTGAGTGATGTCTGGTGTGATTTTTTTCCATTCCTCCATCAGTACCTTCTTTAGGTCTTGCTTATTAGAAATCTTGTGTGTTCTTATTTTATTGTCCAAAATAGACCAAAGATTTTCAATCACATTCATGTCAGGTGACTGTGGTGGTGGAGACATCAAGTGTGGGCAGTTCCAAATAAGCCAAGATTGCACAATCCCAGATTTATGTTTTGGGTCATTATCTTGGTAGTACCGAAATTCATCCCGCAAATCCAGTTTGTCTGCACTTTGAAGTAAATTGTTTTTCAGAATCTCGAGGTACTTCATTTTGTCCATTGTCCCCTCAATAAAAACCAATTCACCTACTCCGGCTGCTGACATACAGGCCCAAACCATCACGCTACCGCCACCATGCTTCACTGTGGGCTTAAGGTTCTCCTTGTTTAGCTCGGTATTCGCTTTACGCCAAACATATGACATTCCGTCCGAACCAAAAATATTAAACTTAGACTCATCCGCGAAAATAACGGTATTCCAGAACGCAGGAGTCTTAATAATATGCTCTTTGGCGGAGTCAAGTCGGCGTTGTATATTCATTTTTGAAATGAATAGTTTCTTTCGGGCTACTCGACCGTTCAAGTCATGATTGCGCAGCACACGTCGGACAGTTTCAGCACTGGATGATTTCCTATTTCACGCTGAACCTCTGCAGTCAACTTCGGAGCGGATAACTTTGGATTTTTCTTAATTTTTCGTACAATATAACGCTCGTCTGATGCGTTGAAAATCTTATTAGGTGCTTCTCTGCCCTTGTTCTCCAACCGATTTTCGCGAACGAAGCGTTGAATGATGTATTGGACAGTTGAGGCACTTAAATTTGTCATTTCAGCAATTTTTCGCACACTCTGACCTTTCCTAAAATGGTTAATTACCAGTTTACGCTGTTCCATCGTTGTACGACGCCCATAACGCTAAATGTTTAATTTACAGCACTTTAACTATTTAAAATAATAATAATAAAAATTGTTATAATAGTTAAAAAGGTCCAAAAACTCATACAATTCAAAAAAACTTTGTAACTGCGCGGCAGAATGAAACTTACTTACATTGAAGTTTGTGTACGAAATAAGATGTGAGCTGAAAATCAGCTGATCAATAGTTTTTCTTTCTTGCATGACAAAATGAACAATTTTTGCGGTTCCCCGTTTTCTTATTAGGTTTACTAAACACATACACAGACATCTACATTCAAAACTTATCGATAAGTTTTTTAGTTTCGATGTTACAGCCATGTACATAAAAATATATACACTGTACGAAATAAGCTGTGAGCCACTGTAGTATAAAAGCTTTTCTACTTTACAAAAAGTGTGTGTAGCCTATCTGAAAATTGTGATACAACAAAGGCATAAGTACATAAAAGACGAAGTAACAAATATATAACTAACACGATGTTGCTAATAAATACATTTAATCCTAAATTCATTTAAATGGATATAATTCGGTGTTTTAAAGAGGCTACTGCGAACGTCCATCCCCAATTGTTTCATTTGCGTTGCATATTTTGCATATTATGACATTAATAGAGATGTCTTTGTTGAAGTCCCCGAGCTTAGGTGTACTTACACTAACACAAGGTAAATATTGTTACGTTTTTATTTTGTAAACGTTTAATTCTATTTGTGATCAACCTTGTTCGATCGCTGGTTTCTGTCAATAATAATTGCAACACTTATTTTGTACAACTATATACAGCAACAATTTATCTAATCAACTCTATTTACAATCAACTATTTGCAATAACACTTTAATGTACTTGCAACTTTTGCCTCTGATACCTTACCAATGTTAGCGCAATCACGTTCGGGATTCTATTGATTTCATTTGTCAACAACTGGCACTATTTATACTCTGTGACAACACTTCAGAATCTTCCTTTATCGAGATTCTTCTCTTTCTTTCTCGTTGGCTTGTTCTGGTTATCGCTTATTTCTTTTTGTTGACGTTCGTTTCGATGCTGCCAATATTCGTGTCACTCACAATAGTGTCATTCACAGTAGTGATGAGTAACCAATCATAGATCCTCGTTACCCTGCCCTCCTCTTAACCTACGTCACTTATCTTTCCTATAATCTCATATGGTCCTTCCCAATGAGTCTGTAGTTTAGGAGATAGGCCTTTCTTTCGTTGTGGATTATGAAGCATTACAAGCTCTCCTTCATATAACCCTTTTGAATTTGTTTTCAAGTCATACCTCGCCTTCGTCTTATCGCTTATCATCTGCGACCGCTTTCTGATGAACTGATGTACTTCATCCAACTGTTCCCACTTCGCTAGTATAGTTACCTTCGGTTGATCTCGTCGGTGTTGCGACTCCAAATTTTAAATCAGCTAGCAGTCTTAACTCGTTTCCAAAAATTGCCATTGCTGGTGTAGTAGCCGTGGTATCATGCTGTGTGCACCGATATGCCATGAGGAACATTGGTATATGTACATCCCAGTCTTTTTGGTATTTATCTACGACTTTTCTCAAATATTCTTCCAAGGTATGGTTAAATCGTACTACCATGCCATCAGATTGAGTATGCAAAGGTGTTGTACGGGTTTTGGTCTAAATGCAACTCCACCGGTACACCAAAACGAGTAATCCATTGGTTAACGAATACATCCGCAACTATACTAGCTTCTTGATTTGGAATGGGGTATACTTCAGGCCATTTACTGAAGTAATCTATAACCGCCAGAACATACTTGTTTCCTGTGTTGCTCTAATTCTGGCCATCTCCTCGGTACTGGTGTGCAACTCTCTCCTTCGCATCGCTCTCCGCCAGTGCGTCATCGATGTCTGCCAGGAGTACTCTATCAGAATCTACTTCGGTGGTCAGTTTTAGCGCAGTTAGGTTTATTGCGTTGATGTCTCGCTTTCGACAGCAAAAACGCTGACTTCTGCTGCATGCATCTCGCTCCTAACCACTTCATTGCCCACCTCTTTTAGGAACTCCTCTGCTTCTACTGAGTTTTGCTCAGTAGTGGCCCCTACGTCTGGAGGATTTCCTGATGCAAGTCCCTTATGCAGATGTACTGGGATCTTGCCAAATATGTAGGCCACTTTACAGTTTTTGGCTTTAATCGCTTCAAGTGATCGGTCATCGATGCCGATCGTTAATAGCTTCCCGTTCATCTCGTCCTTGCTGCTGAAGATTTTCCAGAGATTGGTGCTCAGCGTTTAATTCTGAGTTACCATCAAAACAACGAGTTTCTTGTCGTCGGTACCCGCTGCTCGAGGAAAGTATACCGTCATCAGATGTACACCAGGGATAGCATCTCCAGTGCACGTCGTCAGTTCAGTCCTCTTCCACCCAGATAAACTTGGTATCGTCGCTTTCACCCATTCAGCAACCGCTACGGTGGAACAGTCAATCAAGATGAGGCCTGGTCGAAAGTGGATGCCGTCAAATTCAATTTCGGTTTCAGAACCCTCTATCAAAAGATTTTCGAGTTGCCCCTGCTCCTCGCGCGAAAGGATGACTTCCGGATAAGATTTCGGGACTACACTAGTCTGACGCCTTTGGTGACATCGGTATAGTTGACACCCGCTTTCCTGGTGGTCGCGTCTGGTTTTGGAACAGGTTTTGGCAAATTTCTTGTCGCAACCCCCGATGCAGTGTCTAAAACCCTGTTTCATTTAGCATAATTGCCATCAGTTGGACTGATTTCTGTAGCGCGCCTTTTCCCTGTATCAGAGGTGCTTTTAACGCACTTTCTGCCTGGCTCCTCGGGTGTTAAGCCCTCATTGAGATAGCGCAGATACCATTTGGTACCCGCCCCACTCAGACCTGTTGCCTATCTTGCAGCGCCAAAAGCGGGAAGCTGCCTATTCTGTCCAGTACTTGTAGATGGCTGTGTAGTTGCGGCCTTGGATGTTGAATCACCCTTAGCAGCCACAGTTCCCCTACTTTCCTCCCGTTTCTCGGGTCCAGTTACCGTCCGTGGCGTAGAGTTTTTGTCTCTGTCGCCTTTGCCCTCCGTCTGTCCTCTCACCCTTTTCGTCTGTTCCCTTCTTTTCCATTGGGGTTGGGTCCCCAATCTTCAATCAGGGTTAACAGTGCCACCACGTGTAGGTGAGAGGGAGATTCAGGATGAGAGGTGTAAGCCGTCATTTCTAATCTAACTGTAGATCTGTCATACGGTGCACTTCACTATATATATATATATATATATATATATATATATATATATATATATATATTATTTTTTTTTTTTTTTTTCAAGCTTTATTTATTGGATCTTTCTAAAATTACTTAGAAACTAACAATAAGTGATCAAATCTTACAAACTAACTAAAATTATGTGATATTCCCAACGTTCCATCACAATTTGTTGAGTCGCGAGGATTAGCAATTTCACAGCATATTCAGTGTGTCTTTTCTTTTTAATCGACGATGCCCCGTGCTCAGCAACAATTGCCTAGCAAGGGGATTCGGATGACTGTGTAATTTTTGAATGTAGCTTCTGCAGGACATTGCAACTTCCTCAGAAATTGTGGGTACATTTAAATCTCGATGGATGTTAACGTTCCTCATATACCAAGGCGCGTTTACAATAATTCGCAGACACTTGGATTGTATTCGCTGCAATTTTTCGATATTTGAGGGAGATGCGGTGCCCCAAAACTAAATACCATAAGCCCAGATTGGCTTCAGGATTGCTTTATATAATAGCACTTTGTATTCAAGCTTCAACTTTGATCTTTTGTGTAACAGCTACCATAACTGATTCATTTTAAGCTTGATCTGAGTTTTCTTTGCCTCTATGTGATTTTTCCAGGTCAGCCTTCTGTCGAGGTGAATACCCAAGTACTTTGTTGAGGAACATTGTGGAACTAATTGGCCCTTAATTTTAAGTGGGGGACATGTATCTGGCCTTAGCGTGAAGGTTACATGTACGCTCTTTGATTCATTGACTTTTATACGCCATTTTGCTATCCAGATTTCGAGAGAATCGATATGAGTCTGCAGGAGTTTAGTAGCTTTTATGGGGTTAGAGGGAGAGCACAATATTGCCGTATCATCTGCAAAGGTCGATATAAATGTATTGTTATTGCTGGGCATATCTGTAGTGTATAAGAGATACAGTAAGGGGCCCAAAAGGCTTACTTGAGGAACGCCAGCGTGAATATCCAATGGATTTGTTGTGTAATCCTTGTGATGTACGAGAAATTGTCTTTTCGTGAGGTAGCTACTAGCAATGAGGAGACATTTGCAGGCAGTAATAGTTTGAGTTTGTAAATAAGGCCATCGTGCCATACTTTATTGAAAGCTTGAGTGATATCAAGAAAGACAGCTGAGCGAAACTTTTTTTCTTCAAAAGTGTTCATTATCAGAGTTACAATGCGGTGGACTTGTTCTATTGTGCCGTGCTGTTTTCTAAATTCAAACTGATATTGAGGAATCAGTTGGTTGAGATTAATAAATGGAGTTATATTCATGACAAGTAGCTTTTCGAATACTTTAGAGAGTAGAGGCAGGAGGCTGATAGGTCTGTACGATGCAACCTTTGTATGCAACCAATATATATATATATATATATATATATATCTATATATATATATATATATATATATATATATATATATATATATATATATATATATATATATATATATATATATATATATATATATATATATATATATATATATACAGTGAGCGACAAAAGTCTACATACGGCGACCATTTCGGCTATCCGACATGTTCAAAAGCATAATAAAAAGAAGTAATGATGCAATTTTGTTTTAAATATGTTTTTATCATTACATAGCAAAAGTTGGAAATTTGGAAATTTGGTATTTGTGGAGGGTAACATGGATCGCTTTTAATATAAATCTATTTTGAAACAAAACTTAAAAGCATCGGTTGATAAACTATGCCTTGGTGAGAGTTGGATCTTCCAACAGGATAGCGATCTAAAACATACCGCCCACATCGTGAGGGACTGGCTGCTTTACTACGCTCCACGACAACTGTATTCACCTCCTCAAAGCCCAGACTTAAATATTATTGAACACGTTTGAGAGCTTTTGGAGCAGAAGATACGGAAACATCACATTACTAGCTTCTCTTTTAGTACCCTAGTACTAAAAGAGAAGCTGCAACAGTAATGGCAACAAATAACGGCCCTTGAAATCGAAAATTTAGTCGTTTCAATGCCCCGACGTTTGCAAGCAGTTATAGATGCTAGTGGAGGGTCAACCAAATATTAAACGACGACTTATTTTAACTTTTAGTGCCTTATCAAAGTATTTCCTTTTGATTTTCAAATCGTACGTAGACTAATAATAAAAATAATAAAAACATATTTAAAACAAAATTGCATCATTACTTCTTTTTATTATGCTTTTGGACATGTCAGATAGCCGAAATGGTCGCCGTACGTAGACTTTTGTCGCTCACTGTATATATATATATATATATATATATATATATATATATATATATATATATATATATATATGTATATATACACATACATATATACACACACACACACACACATATATATATATATATATATATATATGTATATATATATATATATATATATATATATATATATATATATATATATATATGTATATATGCATATACATATTGTAACGAGTATCGATAGTTGATTACTCATCACTATTGTGGCTGACACTATTGGCAGCATCGAAACGAATGTCAACAAAAGAAATGAGCGATAACCAGAACAAGCCAACGAGAAAGGAAGAGAAGAATCTCGATAAAGGAAGATTCTGGGGTGTTGCCAACAGAGTATAAATAGAGCCAGTGTTGAGGAGGAAAATCAATCGAATTCCGAACGTGAATGCGCAAACATCTATACAGAGGCAAAAGTTGCTAGTACATTAAAGTGTTATTGTAAATAGTTGATTATAAACAGAGTTGATTGTAAATAGAGTTTATTAAATAAATTGTTGCTGTATATAGTTGTATAAAATAAGTGTTGCAGTTATCATTAACAGAATCCAGTGATCGAACAAGGTAATTCAAATAGAATTAAACGTTCACAGAATAAAAACGTAACAATATATATACACTGTAGAGTTGAGATGGGGTTGCCGGTGGGCCGCTTATCGTTGGCTTCTTGCCGCTGTGTTTGTTGTTATTGTGGCTGGTGCTGTGGACAATATCATCTGCTACACACACACAGGATATTATATTGTATGCAAATAATTGAACCAATTTGTTGTACAATTGAAAAACACTTATATCGTTAATTGTAGTTTAATGAAATCTTTCATTTATTCACAATTTTAAATCACTCGATATAGGAAATAATGTAAATATAAATAAGAGGAGAAATATAGGAAAATAATATTAACAAAATTCGCGCACTGTCTTTTTGGGATGTAAAACGAGAATAATCATACAAAACGATAGAAAAAGAATATAGGAAAATTAAGAAGAAGAGACAGAGAGAGAGAGAGGGAGAGCGGCAAATAGAAACGAAACGTGATAAATCGACTGGGGTTGCCAACTCACTGAGTTATAATTTAAAATATAATAAAATAAATTAATAAATGGACAGTGCGCGACATCGGCAATCTGGCGTAGACATACACATATATATGTATATATATGTATATATATATATATATATATATATATATATATATATATATATATATATATATACACATATATATACATATATATACATATATATACATATATATATACATATATATATACATATATATATATATATATATATATATATATATATATATATATATATATATATATATTTATATATAAGGAGATAATAACTAGAAGATTTTGATTTAAGTGGTTAATTCCTTTACTTAGATGCTTAATTCGACCTTTTTGCACTTAATTATTGTTACTCTAATATACTTTTGTATTAATACTGGAGGACTTCGTAAGAATCCCAATCTTTTACAATTGCTTACACGCTAGCACTTTACAACTTAGAAAAAGACTCTCTCTCTGACGACTGTAGTAGAGGTTTATATATAATTCTTAAATGTTGCTTATTACCTATAATCACCCATTCAAAATTCATACGAAATATATATACAAGGTGTGACAATTATGTATTAAGACTGCCTCTAGAAAATTTAAATTTAAACACAATATCTGCTAATTTTTCGGTATATTTATTTCAAATATTCTTCTCCTGATTCAATACTCTTGTTACACAGATTTAATAGTGATTCAAACGCGTCTTCCAGCTCATTTTTCGGAATTGCCTCCAGTGCCCTCGTCGAAGCCCTAACGATTGCTTGACCTACTAATTGAATTATGTATAATCGCATAATTCGCATTTTATGCATGAGGTATTTATTATTATTATTGTTTATTTATTTATTAAATTGATTCTACTCCATTTGTTTTATTTTATTTATAATTATGCTTACTGCAACGATTATGCAGTAATTAAGTCAACGAACCTCGCTAGTGTTTTTGTTTTTATTTTGGTACGTTTTATTTATTAAATATGCTTACTGCAATAATTATGCAGTAATCAAAGTCAACGCTCTTTACATTTTACTTTTAATTAGCAATAACCTCTTGCTCGTGTTTTCCGTATGGATGAATATAGGGTGACTTGTAAGCGTCATGAACCAAAATATGTTGCAATAGTTATGCGTCCATATTTTGACTCACACATCCCTCCCCCTTTTCAGTAAGAAAAAATTATCAAAATGATAGGTTGGTAGTAAATTAATTTACAAATTATTTCTATATTATTAGTGGTTAATTGCAATATATATCATGTGTGTTCATATTGTTACGTTTTTATTCTGTGAACGTTTAATTCTATTTGAATTACCTTGTTCGATCACTGGATTCTGTTAATGATAACTGCAACACTTATTTTATACAACTATATACAGCAACAATTTATTTAATAATCTCTATTTACAATCAACACTGTTTACAATCAACTATTTACTATAACACTTAAATGTACTTGCAACTTTTGCCTCTGTATCAATGTTTTCGCAATCACGTTCGGAAGTAGATTGATTGCCAATTCTCAACACTGGCTCTATTTATACTCTGTTGGCAACACCCCAGAATCTTCCTTTATCGAGATTCTTCTCTTCCTTTCTCGTTGGCTTGTTCTGGTTATCGCTTATTTCTTTTTGTTGACATTCGTTTCGATGCTGCCAATAGAGTCAGTCACAATAGTGATGAGTAATCAACTATCGATACTCGTTACACTGCCCTCCTCTTAACCTTGTTCGTCCCGAACAAGTTTTTATACTTCCCCTCGATATGGCTCAAGTCGCTCCAAGTGCACTACTTTAAACTTTGCTCTTTTATTCCAGGCACGTTGAATGCGATACACTACGTCATTTATCTTTGCTATAATCTCATATGGTCCTTCCCAATGAGTCTGTAGTTTAGGGGACAGGCCTTTCTTTCGTTGTGGATTATGAAGCATTACAAGCTCTCCTTCATAGAACCCTTTTGAATTTGCTTTCAAGTCATACCTGGCCTTCATCTTATCGCTTATCATCTGCGACCGCTCTCTGATGAACTGATGTACTTCATCCAACTGTTCCCGCTTTTCGCTAGTATAATTTCCTTCGGTTGATCTCGTTGGTGTTACAACTCCAAATTTTAAATCAGCTGGCAGTCTTAACTCATTTCCAAAAATTGCCATTGCCGGTGTAGTAGCCGTCGTATCATGTTGTGCGCATCGATATGCCATGAGGAACATTGGTATATGTACATCCCAGTCTCTTTGGTATTTATCTACGACTTTTCTCAAATATTCCTCCAAGGTACGGTTAAATCGTTCTACCATGTCATCAGATTGTGGATGCAAAGGTGTTGTACGAGTTTTGTATATACCCAGCATACGGAATATCTCTTGGAATACAACTGATTCGAAATTTCGACCTTGGTCTGAGTGTAATTCCATCGGTACACCAAAACGAGTAATCCATTGGTTGACGAATACATCCGCAACTGTACTAGCTTCTTGATTTGGAATGGGGTATACTTCAGGCCATTTACTGAAGTAATCTATAACCACCAGAACATACTTGTTTCCTGCGTTGCTTATTGGAAATGGTCCAGCTATGTCCATAGCAATTCGCTCAAATGGAGCACCCACGGTGTATTGATGCATCTTACCACGACTTTTCTTAGTGGGACCTTTGGCCATTGCACATTGCTTACACTTCCGTATCCAATCAGCGACATGGTCATGGCATCCAACCCAATAAAATCGTTTCTTTATTTTCTCGACGGTTTTGGTGATTCCCAAATGCCCTCCACTGGAGGCATTGTGATACTCAGCTATCACTTCATTTATTCTTGCCTTGGGTACCACTAGCAGATCATAAGTGATTTTTCCATCTTCACTTTCCCATGTTCGGAATAAACATCCGTCTCGTAAGTGCAGGCTTTGCCACTGCGCCCAGTATGCCTTTGCTATTGGGCTCTCATTAGCCATTTCTTGCCAATCTGGACGTATGCCCTGCTCCTTGTGTTCCATAATCTTTGCGAGATCTGGGTCGTTCCGTTGATCTTCTTGAACTCGTTCGGTTGTCCATGACTCTTCCGATAATACATTCGTAAGTCGTAGGTTAACAATGTGATTCTGGCTTCCTACCCGAGAACAATGTTTACTATCTACGGTGCAAGTACGATGATATGGAGTAACAGCTTTACCACGATGAATGACATCACGATCTTCCTTTCGTTGTCCTGGTGAATTCGATCTTTGTTGCTTGCGTCGTAGCCGACAATTACGCGCCATGTGTCCTCTTTGATCGCATATGAAGCACTTACCGGCAAATTTATTTTTGTGTTGATTCCTTGTTCTTCCTTTAGGCTTCATACTCGATTGATTGCAATCACGAGCTATATGCCCTCGTTTGTCGCAAATGAAGCACTTACCATTAAATTTGTTTTCACGTCGACCTGTTGTTCTTCCTTCAGGCTGCACTACTGATTTTACTGCCTGACACACTGCTTCAACCAGATGTGCTGTTTTCCCCTCTAGTTTGCGTACTCCTGGCACTGGTCGACACATGAAACTGGCGGCTTCAAACGTCAAGGCACTACTGACTGTTTCGGCATTAGTATTCCTTGGTGACATGACTAGGGCACGCTTTGTCTCTCCATCACGTATGCCATCTATGAATGCCTCTATTTTTATTTTTTCGACGAACTCTTCCGAATTACCGGAGAACGCTAGATGACATAAGCGCTCAATATCGGAAGCGAATTCCTGAAGGCTCTCATTACTCCGTTGCACTCGCGATCTCAATTCCACTCGATGTAATTGACTCTTGTATTCATATCCATATTTTCGCTGGAGTGTGTCCATCAGTGACTGATAGCTACCACGATCTTTCTCTGGAATCATCTGTAACACCTCGGAAGCATTACCTTTTAATGCGACTATTAAAGCAGCAGTCTTGTCGCTATCATCCCATTGATTCTTCGAAGCTGTTGTCTCGAATTGAAGCTTGAAGATATTGAATGGCGTGCTTCCGTCAAATGTTGGTGGCTTTAATTTGATTGTACTTGAATCTCTAATCACTGATGTGGCTGGTCCATTTATTTTTAGTTGGTTGAGATCGTGCTGTAATTTCTCGAACTTATCTTCCAAGTCATCTACATGTTCCTTGAGATCCATGACTTTTTCATTAATGGTTCCGGAAATTTCCTGAAATCTAATCTCAATTCCTTTTTGTAGATTTTCGATGACGTGTTCTTGTCGAGCCGAACCTTCTTGAATTTCCATACGCAATTCAGCCGAATGTTCTTGAAGCTTGTAGTCAATTGTTTTCTGGAATTCTCCCATAGCGTTTTCTTGCCGTACCGAATGTTCTTGAAACTTGGAGTCAATGCGAGACGCATTTCCTTGAATTTCCGTACGCAATTCAGCCGAATGTTCTTGTAACTGTTGTTGTTGCTGCAGCATCATGGTTTTCATGAAATCCATGAGTTGACCACTCGAATCTATTTTGCTCTCTTCCTCAGCGTGCACAACTGCTTGTATATCGGCTTCCTCGAAGAACTCATGTTCTTCTACATTAATTCCCTTAGCCTCCATAGCTTGCCTCAGCCTCACCAGCAGTTCCGCCTTTGCACCTGATGACGATAGATTCATCTCTACCAACAGCTTTTTAAGCTGGTCCACTTTTAGTTGGTCAATTTTCACCATCTTTACAGAATCCCACTTCTGACACCAATTGTTACGTTTTTATTCTGTGAACGTTTAATTCTATTTGAATTACCTTGTTCGATCACTGGATTCTGTTAATGATAACTGCAACACTTATTTTATACAACTATATACAGCAACAATTTATTTAATAATCTCTATTTACAATCAACACTGTTTACAATCAACTATTTACTATAACACTTAAATGTACTTGCAACTTTTGCCTCTGTATCAATGTTTTCGCAATCACGTTCGGAAGTAGATTGATTGCCAATTCTCAACACTGGCTCTATTTATACTCTGTTGGCAACACCCCAGAATCTTCCTTTATCGAGATTCTTCTCTTCCTTTCTCGTTGGCTTGTTCTGGTTATCGCTTATTTCTTTTTGTTGACATTCGTTTCGATGCTGCCAATAGAGTCAGTCACAATAGTGATGAGTAATCAACTATCGATACTCGTTACAATATTATATAACTGAACGAATTTATATACCTAATTAGCTGCTACTGGCAATCTACCATTGTGAATGCTGGCTTCCTTGGTCTTCTGTTTTTGTTGAGTTGGCTTCTACTGCTTCACTTTGTTGAGTTGGATTCGATGTTGCTGTTGTTTGATTATTTACGTTCGATGTTGAAATTGTTCTACTGCTATTTGTGGTGGAATATAGCACGTTGCACTGCATTCTTTCATCTTTGTTTTTTCGAGTGTGAAGTTAACCATTGTTTCAATCGGTTGAGATGTAGGGGTAATTTTTTTCTCTATCTTTTTCACTACCCAGTATAAAAACGTTATGCTGCAACTAGCCACCGACGTAGCGTACGTACGTACCGCCCGTACGTAAGAACATACAAAATTGCATTGATTTTCTCCGCTACGAGCAACGTCTACGTCACCGTCATACGGTGGTGAGTTTTCGTTTACACGACATTCCCATAAGATAGGTCGTGTCAGCTGACACGTTCTACGTTTTTACGTCGGTGGCTAGTTGCAGCATTACACATGAGTCTTGTATGAACACACTCTGTATTGTTGCTGGTATGCCAAACAGTAAAAGTATTTCATGACATTGGTGTTTAATTGGTTTATGTTTATTTAACGCTGTACCACTTGGTTTAGTAGAGGTTGGAATTTATGTTTCTTCTTGTTTCTTGTTTCTTCATCTCGATTTGCTCATTGGTCTTTGTTAACATCGCTGTTTAAACCTTTTCCAGTCTATTTAAACCTTGTTGGACAAGTTGTCTTTCTACTGTATCATCGTTCTCCTATGTTCCAGGTAGCGATATTACCAGTAATATATTAATTATTTTCTTCAAGCTAAAACTGTTTTTGTTTGTTGTACATAATAATTCTAGTACATTCTCATATATCAGACTTTTGTTCTATTATTACTATTGCAATGCATTATTACTTTTAGCCAAACGTTTTTGTATACATACATATACAATGTGAGTTTTATATATTTATTTATTTTTCCTAAAATAATGAAAAGAAAACTATGACAATGGATCGATATTTTACACATAATTTAATAACAACGTTGCAATTTCCTTCTGCAATATCAACTTTTCTGCACTATACGATTGTGCATATTTTCATCATAGACCGTGGAAGACGGAAAGGTAACCCGCTATGTTTATTCTCTAGTTACTTCTGAAAATTTTGTCTCCTATTGTTATAGCTTATGTTGTATTTATTTCTATACTAACTCCAATTTGGTTGTTTAAAATGTGTTGATTCTATCTTTTTTCGTTATTATTATATTTCGCGCGTGCATATGAGTATCCACACATCGAATTACAATTCAACGCGATGCATTGCAACAGATGTGGTTATACAAAATAATATGGCAACTTGTTCTGTTCAATGTCCTGAAGCTTAACTAATAGTTCTTTGTTTGTTAAACTGAAAATTCTTATTGTTGAAAATGTTTATAATTATCATAATGGTAATACTTTTCACTATTTCGTCTGATTTTAATAGACGTCGTTACTAGACTGTGCGCATGTATGACTTCGTAAAGTGTAGTCCAGATGGGACTAAATATATTTTTCCTAGTCTGATTTCTCAATAATACTTTACCTCCTATTCTAGAAATTATAGTGTGGATCCCCTTATTGTACTGAAATTTCGCTGATTTTGTCGAAGTATGTACGATATTGTTGTGTACATGCTCCGTTGATGCTAATCACTGATCCCAATTAGACCCATCTTCTTTAACAAAACTAATAAGGTATTCTGCTAAAGGTCTTCCAAAGAACCATTTGCTTGTGGATGATATGGTTCAATATGTAATTTTGTAACACCTAGAATCTTGCATGTGTCTGAAAACAATTTCGAAGTGAAATTCGTATGTCTTATATCATGCGATAACTTCGTTGAAAAACGCTTTTGTTACTGTGCCATCTTCCGCATCTGGTATAGTTACGCAAATAGAAAGTTCGGAAAAATCGTCTTGAAATGTGAGAATATACTTGTTTCTAGATGTAGTCTCTGAAAGAATTCTAACCATATCCATAAATACCTTTTATAATGGCTTAGAAAGTGTATCTGTAAAGGTCATTGGCATTTTCGTAAGACTCAAGCTTTTGTTAGTTTTAGATTTTTTATAAAATCCTCCTAAAGGCGAGTCATGGAAGTTACGAAGTACCATCAAGTAAGTAATTCCGCATTCTACTTTTCTTGATTTTCTGCGTTTCCATTTAATTCTAAATCATCATCGGAACTTTCTTCAGGTTCTTCTTGACTTTCAGTTTCTTCGACTTTTTTCCTCGCCATAGATCGAGTCACAAACATTGTTATTTGTTGTTCGGCAGTGCAGCTTTGCTGAGCGCATCATCTTTCACGTTCCTCTGGCCTGGCTTATAGATTATTTCAAATCAAATACAAATATTTTATATCTGAAAAGTCCAAACGTGATGTCTGGTTTTTCAGATTTGCAATTCCTCGTAGGAGCTAGTTATCGGTGACGATCTTGAATGATCTACCCAGCAGATAGGAGAACAAGTGCAGAATAGCCCACTTAAAGGACAAAAATTCTTCGTATAGAGCCTATTTTTGTGAATATAAAAAAATGTTTGTCGGCAACGCCCATATAACCGCGGGTCAAGGTCAAAGTACAAATTTGCTATCGAAATTACTCAATAATTTCGGAAAAGAAAGGTATTTTTTGTTCATATATAATAATTATAAGTATTTTGAATACTTTAGAAGTTACGATAAAGAAAGGAATTTGAAATTTGTTTTTCAAAAACTAATTTAATTAAAATTAAATCGCCTGTTTGAAATATTCAAAGCTTTCTGACATTTTTTAGTCCATTTAAATTTCGCGTGTTTTTTGAGTAGTTTGTTACTTGGCAGTGTCATACCCGCCATATTTTCAGCGAATTTTCGGTAATAGTTTACTGAACCCAAAAATACCTGAGCGTCTTTCTTATATCTTGGAACACGAATATTTTCAATACATTCTACTTCACCAGGATCTGGTAATGCTAATTCTTCAGTGACCTAGGTAAATTATCTCTTTTCGTAGAAACAGTATTTAGTTTTAAGTTATGTTTACGTAAGGTTCTAACACTCTTCGTCAGCTTGTGCCAAATTCCGATCGTAGACAACAATGTCATCCAAATATACAAAATAATATATCCCTTGGGGTCCAATTAATAAGTGATTCATTAATCTTTAAAAAGTAGCAGTAAATTCATAATGTCCAACACCTGAACTAAAAGCTCAATTTTTCTTTGTCTGATTCTTCCATTAACACTTTATGATACCCACTAGCCAAATCAAGTGTAGTGAAATATCTACTAACAGATCAAATATTTCCTCGATACATGGAATTGGAAATACCTGTTTAATGAAATCAGCAACTAGCCTTAATTTCTTTTTTCCATTGTTTGCCGCTTTCTTTGGAACTAAAATTATTGGAGAATTCTACGAAGAAGATCTGGAAATAATAATGTCGTCCTTTAGCATTTTATTCACTTTATTATTAATTTTCTCCTTATTTACCTCTGGTAATCTGTATTGTGTTTACTTGTTTTTACTGGTATGGCGGCATGCCTTAATCCAGGTGGGAAGTCTTATACGTAACTCTTTTCAGATCTGAGATAGGTCACTTCACGACCATTAGACGAGTAAGAAGAGGAATACTTCAAGTAGGTGCCCTCTCACATGTTCTATAGAACTTATTAGTCGAAATAGTCGATGAACTACTAAAGGGAATAGTAAGGAAGGGGTGCGGAGTGATAGCCTCTACCGATGATAACGTATTGATGACAACGGGTAGGTTACTAAAGGGGCGTAATCCAGCTAAACCTCATTACTCTATCAAGATGGGAGAAAGAAAGGGGTTTGAATACGATCTCGGAAGAACCGAACTGATAAAATCAAAGAACGCCGACAATAATTCCTCCCAGTTAGGAGGGTGTTTCACTTGCTTTGAGAGAGAAGATTCGCTATCTACATTGAAAACTAAACTGGAAGAACAATATTATAGATAGAGTTGAAACTGCCTCCATAGCACTTTATAAGGTCGATACTCCCTCAGGGTGTATTAGACCCATTCGACGCCACTCTCTTTCCAACTCTGCACTGACTGCTCGCGTGTTCATGCCAATTATGTCAATATCATCGGCAGACGCCAACAGCATGCGGCTTTGTTATTTTTTAGCCTCGAAATGGCCTCTCTGCCCTCGTCATGGTCAGGTGGCGGAACATCAACACCACCATCCGTGATTGGGGGGTTTGGGAGTTCCCCACTGACAGAATTGTCACCATTCAATAGCGTGGAGAAATGTTCCCGCCATAAACTTAGTACACTGTGGACATCTGTAACCAGATTCCCTTTTTTGTCACGACAGGAAGACGCTCCGGGATTTAAACCACCATTCAGGAGTTTGATCTTCCCGAAGAATTTTGGAGTCTCATTCTTGTCTCTACATATCTCTATCTTCTTACCCTCTTTCTTTTTCTCTATTCTTGTGCCTGAAAAGACGCCTCTCCGCAGTCCTCATCTCTCTGTACAGCTCTTTAACAGCTCGCGTAGCATCTGTACACAGAGTATTTCTGCAGGCGGCGTCTTTCTGTGCTGCAGCGTTGCGATACTCTTGATCATACTATTCATTCCTTACTGCTCGGTATTAACCGATTACCTCCTCGACAGCAGAAGTCATGGAGTGTGATACATGTATCCACTGTGCGCACAAGTAAGGGGAGTGTACTACATAAGCATATCCGATAATCAAGTGGTAAAAGCATTTGCTGTCTCTAGTGATAACACCTTACTAACGTCAAGCTTTCTCTCTGTGGGACTTCGTTTGTTTTTTTGCGACACAAAAACGTGTTGTCACTGTGGCTGCAGCAAGGTAGTGGTCCGAATCGGGGTTGGCACCGCGGGTCAATTTCACGTCCATCGCACTGGAAGCACGCCTGCCGTCGACCATTAGTAAGAATCATGTTTCTACTAATAATGTATTTTCTCCGCTTGACAAGTAGATTGCGACTGATTTACTGTTCTCTTCTTTAACCACTTATTCTTATACTCCGCTAGAACTTCTATATTATCATCTGTTACACAATATATGTGTTATACGCTATAGTTATATATGACCAATGCGTTTATCAACTGTACCCTGTTACCAGTCAATCTTATTTGAATCAGAATAATCGCGAACGTAAACTTTCTTCCCGTTATCAAAACTCGCATCTATATTCCCCTTACGGTATTTTATATTTAATTGTTGGCTCTGGCAATCATTTTCTGTAACTTTTCGCAGCTTAAGTAAAGATAACGTATTTTTAATTTCTTGTCCTAGTAATAATTTTGCTGGGGATTCACCTATAAATCAAAGCTTAGCAGAGCAATAATGGAGCAAAAGCGTATCTAAAATTTAATTCAAATTATATGAACCACTGTTCAGATTAATTTGATTTTTGTCATAAATAGTTGGCACTTACTGGACGTGAGTTGACGTTCATTACCACTCACTAATGTGTTAATCAAACCAAACCTTGAAAATAGTTATTAGTAATAGTAAAAATTGCAGTTATTTCTTTAGTTTTGAATACCTCCGCCTATTTTGAATAGGAATCAATAACTATGTATAGGAAAATCAAAATTTTTTACAGTACCAGCAAAATCCACATGAATTCTTCACCATGCTACTTCAGTGGATTTTTGGAGGAATCAGAGCGCACTTTCTGGGCTGGGCTGCACGTGATTGCACGAATCACAGCTCAACATTAACTGTTGTATGCTGTGATCCAAATTCGGCCACCATACAAATGATCTCGCCAAATCTTTAGTTTAAACAATTCCGAAGCGCGAGCGGTGCTCTTTTTACAACCTATCCCAAAGTTTTGTTGCAGTAACCATACGGTAACCCTATTGCAGACGACTTCTATATACAAGGTGCGATAATTATGTATTAAGACTCGAACCATATCTCAGCAACCATGTTACCACGAAGTTTTGAAGCGTTTGATGTCCAGAATCCGTCGTGTTCGACCAGAATACCGCGATCCAAAAACTTTGTCTATGTTGCACGATAATGCACCGAGTCACGCAGCACTCATTGTTCGTCAATTTTTGGCTCGGAATCAGGTCTGTGTGTTGAATCACCCGCCGTATTCACCTGATTTGGCACCGTGCGACTTCTTTTTGTTCCCAAAACTGAAATTGAAGTTGAAAGGATGCTCTTTTGATGACATTCAGACCATACAACGGGTTTCGACAAGAACACTGGAGGCAATTCCGAAAAATGAGCTTGAACACGCGTTTGAATCACTATTAAATCGACGTAATAAGTGTATTGAATCAGGAGGATAATATTTCGAGGATAATATTTCGAATAAATATATATATATATAAATGAGCAGATATCGTGTTTTAATTGTGTTTTATAGAGGCAGTCTTAATACATAATTGTCGCACCTTGTATATATATATATATATATATATATATATATATATATATATATATATATATATATATATATATATATATATATATATATATATATATATATATATATATATATATATATATATATATATATATATATATATATATATATATATATATATATATATATATATACGACGATACTTTCAATTTCATTTACTTTACTTTAATTTAATTAATTCATTGCCGTATGTGGCGTGATGTTATAATTTGGTGTTTTTCTTGCGTATGCTGTTTGCGAATGGATCGAATTACTTAGAGAAATATTTTCATACCATTTGACAATTTAAATTCAAAATATAGTGAGAGACTTCGAAATAATGGTGGTCATAAACATATGATTGTATGATATTGAAGCAACAAACAACAAGCAATAATTTTCAATAAGAGTTTTCATATTATGGCCCATATAGACAATCGTATTAGCTAGATAGCTTATTAATTTTATTACGATAGGCACTAAACTCTTCTTCTTTTAATTTATCTAAAACAGGCATCCATAACCGGGCTTTTAAAAAGCCCTAAATGCGTGCTCTAACAATAAAGCAATTGTGACGAGTTTTCTAATACCAACTGATTGTACACGTTATACATATCGAGCTTTGAAAATAATTGTCCTTGCAAAGATGATAACAACTCATCAATATGAGGAAGAGGGTATTTTACATCTGCCAAATACTTATTAATTGTGAAATTGTAATCACAGATACAAATGTCTCCATTCGGCTTTACCGCCGGCGCCAGATGCGTGTCCCAATACGAATTATCCACTTCCACCAAAATTCCCTTACTTACTAACTCGCCCAGTTGCTTTTCAACTTTGGAGCCCATGCAAATGGAACAGGCCTTGGTTTACAAAAAAATAGGTATACCTTCTCTACAAGATTTAGCTTTACCTTGTAGCCACTACCTAAATCGTCTTTAAAACATCATTAAATTTAACTTTTAATTTTGCGACAATGTCGCTTTGCTGTGCTAAAAAATTGATTTCTGATAAAACAACACCAAACCTCGTCATAAAGTCGATTCCCAATATAGGTGGACTGTGTGTCGCTAACAATCAAGCGTAAAATACCTGATTGGTCCTACAACTTCGATGTTGGCACCATTACACTGAGGGAAAAAATAGTAAAATCAAACAAAAACGTATTTGATCTTACCAAAAACGTCAGCGAATGTACTGTATAGAGTAAAACTCGAAAATCAAGTATGCGCATATTTCATATGAGATTTTGTGCACGTGTGACTTTTTATACCTTCTAGCATACACATTTTCTGTAATATTTATCTCCCTCACACACATTATTATCTACCCATTGCCTAAAATCAATCGAGGAAAACTGCTGCTTAGCCAACGCCTTCGTTCATAGCGTAGTAGCCAGGTGGGTAGACATAAGCTTCGCATCGGAAAGGCCCGGGTTGAAATCCACAAAAAGACAACAACTTTTTTTATTTATATTTATTTTTTTGTTTGTTTTAGAAATTTCTAAATTTTAAATGTTTAATTTAATTTAATTTAATATATATGTTGGGTCACACTAATATCATCAGCGCCACAGAGACACATACTCAGATATATACATCTAATGTACTTCTCATTTTTACTCTTTTTATTTTCGCTACTCATACATGCATACACACAAACACGTAATATTGAGTAATAATAACTCTACTCAATTTTGCGTGACTGTGTTCTTAGCTGCATACACATCTCATGAACTCGAATAAATCAGTGTACAATTATCAGTTGTTAGAAACACATCTCCTTTTTATTTTTCTCGCTGTGTGATCAGTTGACGTACAACTTCCGACACTACATTTGCGTACCCCCACTTCCCTCGTTTCGTGCTAGTTAGGAAAAAGCTCTGATTTTACATTTTTGGCGCCCAACGTGGGGCTCGAACGCAAATCGCTGATCATCACCATTATCGTTGGAAATCAAATAGCTGCAATAACCCATGCAAATCATAGCAAATTGCAGGCGTTAACGTAGCTACACCAACTGCAACCAGTGTGCAGATCATTGCAATTTTATAAAAAAATTGACATATCGTCGGTCGACAGGCCTTCCCATCGTTCCTGCTCATCCGTCGAAAATATAAATACATAAATTACGGTTCGAAAATCGTAATTCGCATAACTGTACTTCCAAGCACACCTGTTCGCCACTGCGGTCCTAGCATACATATATACATCAGGCCAGAAGTAACGTTACTCTGGTTTCGCTACAGTTATTCGACATTGCTGCCTACGCCAGCGTAACTAGCTTCAGTTTATTTCGTCGCTCGCGACTGCACAACGCAGCAGTCAACGTTACAGTTTACGTCGTCGCTCGCGACTGCACAACGCAGCAGTCAACGTTACAGTTTACGTCGTCGCTCGCGACTGCACAACGCAGCAGTCAACGTTACAGTTTACTTTGTCGCTCGCGACTGCACAACCCAGCAGTCAACGTTACAGTTTACGTCGTCGCTCGCGACTGCACAACGCAGCAGTCAACGTTACAGTTTACTTTGTCGCTCGCGACTGCACAACCCAGCAGTCAACGTTACAGTTTACGTCGTCGCTCGCGACTGCACAACCCAGCAGTCAAATTTATAATTTTCGTCGTCTCAACATTTGTTTAACCCAGCAGTCAACGTTGTAGTCACTCGGGTTATATATCACGTCACAAGTAACTATGTCACTAGATGAACGCAAACGTAAGCGTGCCAACATAAAACGAAATATCTCGCGTATTAAATCTATTATAGAGGCAATACGAGATAACGACGCCAAACCGTCGCATAGTGAGCTCCAATGTCGCTTGGGAATTTTGGAGTCTTACTTCAAACAAGCACTGTCAGTACAATCTGACATCGAAGATTTAGATTCGTCCGATAATGGTCGAGCAGATTTAGAGGAAAGCTACATATCTATAAAGCTCAGCATACAAGCGCAACTCGGGGAGGATGGAAATACGACGGTGAATTACACTGAGACGGCTGCATCAGCAACTGTAGTTCCCACTTCGCATCTCCCAAAATTGGCGCTGCCTACATTCAGCGGAGACTACGCTGAATACAAAAACTTCATAGTGTCTTTCACTCAACTAATATCACGTGAGCCCAGACTATCTAACATAGAGCGTTTTAATTATCTCTTATCGTGCTTGAAAGGCACAGCGTTAGAAACGGTAAAGGCCTTTCAAGTAACTAGCGAAAATTACTCAAAGGCATTAGATAGACTTAAAGAAAGATTTGATAATCCAACCTTGATATTTTTAGAAGGAATTGCTTCACTTTTTGCGCTTCAGCCAGCTGACAAATCGAACGCTCAGCATTTGAGAAGTCTCGTAGACAAAGCATCTGCCATATTTAGCTCGCTGGAATCACTGGGTACAAGCTCCAACATTGCGCAATCCATGTTGATCTACCTCGTCATGGGCAAATGTGATCAGCTGACGCGCAACAAATGGAATGAGTCCCTCGACTACAAAACGCTCCCGACCTGGTCTCAATGCACCCGCGTTTTAGAACGCCATTGCCAATTTTTATACTCATCGGAATCATCATCGAATCGCAAGTCGGAGCCTGGCAAGCAGAAACGTTCGACGAATTTCAATCAACAGTCATCATTTGCAATAATCAACTCTAACTGTGTCGTTTGTACCAGCTCCACTCACAAACTTACTGGCTGCCCTCAATTTAAGGAAATGACTTCTAATCAGCGTTTTGATATAGTTAAAAGGCACGATCTGTGCATAAACTGCCTAAGCAATGGACATAGATTGGCTCAGTGTCCGTCGAAACATCGCTGTCGAACTTGTAACAAAGGCCATCACACGATGCTGCATCACAACACGTCGTCGGCACAGCCACCGATGTCAACAATGAAGCCCTCGTATTCAGCTTCACCAGTTTGGCAACCAACGAACTCGACAGGTACACTTCAATCGCATGCCGAAGCGGACTTTTCACAAGCTATAACGCATTCACACATGGGAACGTCAGAGAACGGGCAAGTGATATTGGCAACAGCAATGGTTTTGGTTAAAGATGCAACAGGTGCGTACAAACTCGGCAGGGCTTTGCTCGATTCGTGTTCGCAGATGAACTTCATCACAGACGACTTTGCTCAAAAACTTCGTCTTTGTCGCGAAAAATGTCATGTTGGAATACGCAGCATTGGAAGTTCGTTGACAAACCTAAAGGCACGGGCAACTACTACAGTCAAGTCGCGTACTTCGAACTTGAGCCTGTCTTTACAATTCGGCATTACAACGCATATCGCCTATCAACCGGGTGCGGCAATCGATACATCGACATGGAACCTTCCATGCAACACAACGCTGGCAGATGAGGAGTTTTTCAAACCACGGCGAATTGATCTACTCCTTGGGGCAGAGGCATTCTTTGAAGCCCTTGCAGTGGGTCAAATTCGGCTAGGAGCCAGTTTACCGACGTTGCAGAAAACGTTATTTGGCTGGATCATTTCTGGCAGATGTCAGCAACAACGTCAAGCAAATCCATCCGCTTGCCTAATGTCATATGAAGAATCGATTGACGAAAATCTAAAACATCTTTGGAAACTCGACGCTATCGCCACACCAGTCAAATCAGTTCAGCCTGAACACAGCATGTGCGAAGACCACTTTTTAGCTACGACTCAGCAGGACGCAACTGGACGCATAACTGTAGGTCTGCCTTTCAAAGACAACCCTTCTTGTCTAGGAAATTCGTTTGAAAATGCGCGTCGCCGATTCCTTTCAATTGAGAGACGTCTCTTGAAATCTCCTTACATTCGTTCTCAATACATCTCGTTTATGGAAGAATACGAAAACCTCGGTCATATGTCAATTGTAACAAACCCCAATTTGGATGAACCTCATTTTTATATACCCCATCATTGTGTTCTCAAGCCGAATAGCGAGTCAACAAAACTTCGTGTTGTATTCGACGCTTCATGTAGGACAACATCGCAAACATCATTGAATGATCTACTGCTAGTTGGACCAACAATTCAACAAGAGCTGTACATACTATTGCTACAATTTCGCTTATTTCGATATGCTCTAACCGCAGACGTCACCAAGATGTACAGGCAAGTACTTTTGAATAGTAATGATCGTAAATACCACTATATTCTTTGGCGAGCTTCTCCAGATCTGGAACTCCGCACATATCAATTAAATACCGTCACTTATGGAACAGCCTCAGCTCCATACCTTGCAGTGCGCAGTCTTCACTACTTAGCTGACAAGTGCATGGACGAGTTTCCGGTTGGTGCCTTAGTGGTGAAGTCGTCTTTTTATGTAGACGATATGCTTTGTGGAGCCGACAGCACGGATGCTTTACGTACGGTAAAGGATCAAGTTACTGCCGTACTCGAACGAGGAAATTTTCCATTATCGAAGTGGCATTCCAACCATTCAGACTTCAGAGAATGCCAAACATCGAAAGACCTCAACTTCACTGAAGAACTTGTAACCAGCGCCCTTGGTGTAACATGGGATCAACACGATGACATCTTTTTATTCACCTTCTCACCAAAACAAGTTCCGCCTGCGGTCACAAAACGAACGATTCTTTCAATCGCATCATCACTCTTCGACCCGCTTGGATTGCTTACACCAATTCTGATAATGTCCAAAATAATACTTCAAGAACTGTGGCTCTTGAAGCTTGATTGGGACGAGTCTGTCCCACAGAATTTGCAACATGCTTGGAGTCAATATTTATCGTCACTCAATTCGCTATCTACGCTTGCGGTGCCTCGTTATTGTCTCCAGCCAAACACATACAGCATTCAAATCCACGTCTTTTGTGATGCATCAATTCGAGCATACGGTTGCTGTTTGTATTTACGCACGGAAAACGCTGATGGAAACATAGCTGTTCACTTGCTTACATCGAAGTCACGTGTGGCTCCAGTCAAAAAACAATCGCTTCCAAAACTCGAGCTTTGCGGAGCTCATCTTCTCGCTCAGTTGTACAATAAGGTAAAAACCATTTTTTCAAATAAACCTATTCTCGCATACTTTTGGACCGATGCGCAACTAGTACTTCATTGGCTACAACAACATTCGGTCACTCTGTCAACGTTCGTAGGTAACAGAGTCTCCGATATACAGGAGCTGACAGAAAAGGGCCAGTGGAGATTTGTACCGACTCAACAAAATCCCGCAGACCTGGTATCTCGTGGTTGCTCTATTAGTGATTTGAAATCATCAGACTGGTTTACAGGCCCGTCCTTTCTGCGCGAAGATATGGCGAAATGGCCCATCAGAAAGGATAAACTCGACGTCGCCACCGACATCATCAACGCCGAAAAGCGAAAAAGTTTGTTTGCTGTTATAATACAAACAAACTACATCTTGGAGGCTCTTGAAAAAGTCAGCTCATACATCCACTGTCTGCGACTCGTGGCATGGATGTTCAGATTCAGTGACACATGCAGGAAGATAGCAAGACCACCGACTTCCTCGCCAACGCCTGATGAATTGCGCCATGCACTAAACTCCATCGTATGGAATATTCAACATCAGCATTTTGCCGACGAATTTCACTTGTTAAAGAAAAGTATGCCATTAAAGAACAATTTAAAATTTTTAACACCATTTGTGGACACGTCAACTGGTTTCGAGCTCATTAAGGTTGGCGGCCGCTTGGAATATGCAGATATGCAGGACGCTCAAAAGCATCCCATCCTGCTGCCCAGCAATTCACCATTTGTGACAAAATACGTTCGGTATTTACACCTACAAAATTATCATGCCGGTCCTAAGGCATTAGTAGCCTTACTTCGCCTCGAGTTTTGGGTAGTCAACGCCAGAGACGTCGCTCGTCGTACTGTTCGCTCGTGTGTCCATTGCGTCCGCTACAGACCAAGGCTGTTGCAACAGATTATTGGGCCGCTACCGGCGGCACGTCTTTCGCCTGCACGCCCATTCGAACGCTGCGGGGTTGACTTTTGTGGACCGATTAACACATACTTGCGAATTCGCGGAAAAATACCTAACAAGTCATATCTGGCCGTTTTCGTTTGCTTGCTGACCAAAGCCGTTCACATCGAAGTAGTCTCCGATTTATCAACAAAATCATTCTTAAATGCACTAAAGCGCATGGGCAGTCGTCGAAAAATGCCATGCGATATATTTTGCGATAACGCTACAAACTTCGTTGGAGCTTCCAATCACTTTAAGGAGCTAAAGCAATTTTTGTTCAATTCTGAGACACAAAATGAAATATGTAAATTTTGTTCATCAGACTTCATTAATTTTCATTTTATTCCTCCCAGGGCACCTCATTTCGGCGGCCTCTGGGAAGCAGCAGTAAAGAGCGCAAAGGGTTTGCTTAATCGAACGTTGGCAAACACCAAACTAACATTTGAAGAGCTGAGCACCGTCGCCACTGAAATAGAAGCAATACTCAACTCCCGCCCACTGACGCCGCTGTCGTCAGACCCAAACGATCTTGGAGCACTTACAGCCGGACACCTTTTGGTTGGCGATTCACTACGTGGCCTGCCTGAGCGTTCCATCGAACACAAAAGTATCTCCAATTTGGATCATTTTGAGATGATCACCTCAATTAAACAACGTTTTTGGCGTCGCTGGTCTGCAGACTATTTTAATGAATTGCGCGCACGGGTCAAGTGGACGACACCTGCACCAAATCTCACAGTTGGAGCATTAGTCATAATTCATGACGACAACTTGCCGCCACAACGATGGAAACTTGGTCGCGTCGAATCTATCGTGCTTGGGCGAGACGGTCATGTACGTGTTGTACATTTACGTACTGCAACTGGGCCTTGTTGCCGCCCAATAAGCAAATTAGCCATCCTACCAGTATCTTGAAAGGTAGTCCTTTCAACGGGGCCGGTATGTTGGGTCACACTAATATCATCAGCGCCACAGAGACACATACTCAGATATATACATCTAATGTACTTCTCATTTTTACTCTTTTTATTTTCGCTACTCATACATGCATACACACAAACACGTAATATTGAGTAATAATAACTCTACTCAATTTTGCGTGTCTGTGTTCTTAGCTGCATACACATCTCATGAACTCGAATAAATCAGTGTACAATTATCAGTTGTTAGAAACACATCTCCTTTTTATTTTTCTCGCTGTGTGATCAGTTGACGTACAACTTCCGACACTACATTTGCGTACCCCCACTTCCCTCGTTTCGTGCTAGTTAGGAAAAAGCTCCTGACTTTACAATATATATATATATATATATATATATATATATATATATATATATTTATATATATATATATATATATATATATATATATATATATATATATATATATATATATATATATATATATATATATATATGAAATCGCAACCACATACCTTATTGTCTACACCAGAAAATTACATCGCGCGCACTGTCTGGATTTCGGTTGCACCTTTATAGAAGGCGAGTTGAATTGCTGGCTTAATCTGTGTTGAGCTGGCATGGTTCATTCGATTATTTTTTCTTTTATTACTATTATTATTATTTTTGCCTGCACGAGGACAGTGCGCGCATTTTTCTCATTTATACATATATTTTTTTTTTTTTCAAGTATGTTTTTTACACTAATTTATACATTTTAAATATACTTTAATTGCAATTGTGAAACTTATTTTATTCGATTTTTACTATAATAAAGTAGTGCCGTGTGAGTATTTAAATTCCGTTTAATTATTTGTGATTCAACAAGTGGATTACGTACGAAAAATTTCACCTGCCCTCTAATTAGATACATTTCGTGGTGTGTGCGCACACTGACAAGACAGGAGTCCACCGGCATCTCTTTCAACTAAACATTTGATGGTCCTTCGAGCCGGATGCGGCTCGCAACAATTGGTAAGCTCGTGCCAGTAAGGCAAGAGCCTTACTGGAGTGGAAATATACCCAAAATTTCCAACAGTGCGGTATATGTGCTTGCATACGATTCAGGCTATTGTAGCTGATTCGTATTTGTTTTTTCTTTTTTTTCCTACGGAAAATAATTAAGATACCGCTTAGAAGTTGGAAATTTTCCGCTATATTTTGCCATATACTGGTATTACATACACATATTCATGTATTACATATATTGAACAATTTTGTTCATAATACTTAAACAAATATAAAAAAAGAAATAAAGTTGAAAAAGAATAAAGGAAAAACAATAAACTTGATTTTGGGGTTGGTTTTGTTTGTGTCCTGTATACAAACCAAAAGTATTCAGATGTATGTTCATACATACATACTTATGCGATATTGCCTTTAGTTACTGGTGTCCCACCAAGAAAGAGTAACAAAAGCAACTTTATGCACTTTATTTTTTTTTTTGGTTTTCACAAGATACGTATGATATTGATCTCTATTAACTATCGGCTACTGCCGAGCGTTTTTTTTTTTTTTTTTACTATTTCTTTTGACATAGTACAACGTACCGTGTAATTATTGCAAGAACACTACATTGGATTCAATAAATATGCATACATATTGATCATCTCTATTAGTTTCGGCATATCATAGTACAATGTACTGTGTAATAATTAGAATAAAATATACACGTATACTTTGGTTCTGCTATTTCATATGCGAACCATAAGCAACCTCTTTTTTTTTTGTCACAATCACTTAATTTACTTACTCTTGTATCTTGAGAACATTGCGTTATTATACATACACAAATATAGATAGAAAGTAATAAGAAATAAGGATATTCTACTTAATTTTATCAATAATAAGTATACGTACGTTCTGGATACATTGGATTCGCTTGTGTAAATTATATTAAATATATTCTATTTTTTTCTGATTTGTTACATAAATCATTAGTGTGAAACAAATAAATCATTGCGTGTCTAACTGAGCGAAATTATTATAGAGTAAGTAAATCAGCTTAAATACAATACGATTTTTTCCGAGCTGAGTCCTAACTTTGGACAATCATTGCAAAGTACTATAGGACGGTTTTTCCGAAATTTACGTTTCTATACATGCGCACATTATCAATTATTATACCTTCTCGATATATTCAATAAAAAGTACGACAGTTTCGCTGGACCGCACATACTATCATACACACATACATCGTATATGGTGCTTGTACAAATCTACTCTCTCAAAATAGGGCACTAGATTCAGTACATCGTGCTTTGAACGTGTAATCACACTAAAACTCTAGAGTTCGATCGAATTTATACTGTGTTTTCTAATTTCAACCAACTGCAAGAAGTTTATTTGGGGTAGTCCGTTTAAATACGTCTCTATACGTACGCGATACTGTATATGGTTAACTTTTCACAAAGATTACGTCATTTGCAGGAATCGAACATCTGATACCCAATCAGCAAGACTATTCTAAGTCGCTTTCACTTATTATATTTGTTTTCCTCTTTCTTTCGCTGCCACCGTAATTATACGAATTACGCGAAGTTAGCGCTTTTCACGGCCTCTAGCTTGTAGCATTTTTTTTTGTTAGAGCAATTTTCCGATTGCTTCGAGATACTATTTGGAGCTGTAACTCGACGAATTATTCGAATTCGTATTGTAACGAGTATCGATAGTTGATTACTCATCACTATTGTGACTGACACTATTGGCAGCATCGAAACGAATGTCAACAAAAAGAAATGAGCGATAACCAGAACAAGCCAACGAGAAAGGAAGAGAAGAATCTCGATAAAGGAAGATTCTGGGGTGTTGCCAACAGAGTATAAATAGAGCCAGTGTTGAGAAGGAAAATCAATCTAATTCCGAACGTGATTGCGAAAACATTGATACAGAGGCAAAAGTTGCAAGTACATTTAAGTGTTATAGTAAATAGTTGATTGTAAACAGTGTTGATTGTAAATAGAGATTATTAAATAAATTGTTGCTGTATATAGTTGTATAAAATAAGTGTTGCAGTTATCATTAACAGAATCCAGTGATCGAACAAGGTAATTCAAATAGAATTAAACGCTCACAGAATAAAAACGTAACAGTATTTTAATATCGTTTTTTCTTCAGTATACTGATTTAACTCTACGACTTATCAGTAAGAGTGCGGATATTAAACGTTTTTACGCTGCCGCTGAGGATATAGAGGAAACCGACAAGTATTTCCAGCTCGTAGAAACCGACACTCATAGCACATATGCGCAGTCAAATGTGCAACAAACTGATTGCTGATCAATGTTTTTAAATTCGTCACGTAAGACCTTTTCTGTCGCTTTGAAGTTTGTTCCATTATCAGAAAAGACTTCTCTTGGTGTACCACGCCGAGCTATAAAATTTCGAAAGCACATTATGCAGAAACTTGTATCGAGGCTATGAGCTACTTCGACGTGAACTGCTCTAATCGTGAGGCAGGTAAACACAACACCCCATCGCTTTTCACGCCTGCGTCCGACAGACACATAAAGTGTTCCGAAATAATCAACGCCAAACAAATGTAAACGGTCGTTCAAATATTGCTAGCCGAGCAGTTGGTAACGCTGCCATTTGAAGAGGGCACGGCATCGCAGTGTGATTTTTGCATCGTTGGCATACGCGGCGCACCTTTTTGTATAAAACACGGAGATGAGGTATGTAGTAGCGACTTCTTATTGCATTGATAGCAGTTTCGTGTGATTGGTGGTGTAAATTTTCGTGGAACGAACGAACTATGAGAAATTTTATGTGACTAGGTTCGGGCAGCACGATAGCATCTTCATGGTTGTTAAGAAATTGCTCTCTTTCCCTGCTCCTAATAACATCATTTTCATCTAAGTAAATATTCAAACTGATAAGTTTACTTTTGGGTCCAATAGCCACACCCCTCTTTAGTTTCTTAATCTCCTGTTCATATTCAGTTCGATGGGCGAATTGTATGAGGAAAGTTTGTGCCTTTTGTATCATCATAAGGCAGACCGCTCGTGGGCCTATGGTAGATCTTGAGGCGGCATCAAGCTTTTTAATATACAAAATAAAAGTAGCCACAGCACGGTATAAGCGCTTCCAATTGGAAAAGTATTCGACGTTCGGTGTCAAAGCTCGTACATTAATTTTGTCTATCAACAACACCCGACGTTTGAGTTCTGTCTCATCCAAACTGCAAAATTCATCACAGCGAGACCAATTTATCATATCTGTTGTCAAAAAGGCTGGTCCATGAAACCAGATATGTGTGTCGGTATGTTGTATAGCCAGTCACTAAAGACCTTAACTATTGGTATTCGTTCGTCTTTTGTATGCATGGCCCAACCCAGCTTATAATTATTTGGTAGCTTATCTACCAATTCTTTCACTAATAATGGATTCATGAGATGTGCTACCAGGTGACAGCTTTCCATCGTTGCACAGATATTCTGTACGCACAATGAAAACTCAATTAAAGATTCTAACTTATCTTTAAGTGGCGCCATACTTTTGGCTTTATTAATTACGCGTTCCAAAATATGTTCAGGTCGGCCACAACACATACGTAGGGTTTGGATAATCTCCGGTACCATGCCAGGTAAAAGTAGTTTATTTTTTACTAAATCACGTGCTATACCTTTAAGGCATACCTGTAGCCGCATGAGATTTTCTGCATTCGAGTATCCTGCTACTGCTGTACTGTTCTCAAATTGACATAAAGAGAGGCCATTCCTCCGGGTCGCCATTGAAACTAGGCAATTGTTTTGGAATAGCTTGTCTGGCAGAAAGCTGTGCTGGTGTGGGACCCACGTTCATCATTGGTATCCGATCGCTTGAATGTACCAATTCACCAAATTGTGATAATATTTTGTATTTATTATATAAATACTGTTGTTGCATGCGCATTTCTTCCTCTAAGCGTTCCAACCGCAGTGCTCGAATTCTCTCAGATGTATCTAAGTTCTGACTATTCGTTGCGAATATTGACGAGTTTGTAACCTTTACGTTAGTTTGCAGCAGAGTAGGAGACTCAGTTGTAGACATCGATGGATTTTGTTGCATCAAAAGGTTCGGCAGTAAATGGTTATTACTGTTTCGCGTGTACATTGTTGGATCATAACCTACTACGCTCGTTAGGTTAGGTAACTGTGTAGTACCGTATAACGACTAAAGACGGACTTGATCATGTAACGGTACTTTTAACGTTTTTGATGCATTCGCAGAATTTCGTAAGCTTTGTTCTATAGTAGCTGTAATAGAGTAGTTAGGTACACTTGCTGACGTTGTCGAGAGCCTTGGGGCCGTATATATAGATGGAACCATAACCGTTGGCTGAATTGGTATTGAGGTTAAAGCTGCCATGAGGCTCTGTCGATTCTGACGTGCCAGTTCAGGTGACGACGATGCTCTTGGTTGAACCGTAGGAAGTGTATCCGCTTTATTCGACCCGTATGTTTCTTTTAAAGCTGCTGCCATTGAGACCGATGTGTGTTCGCATGATTCGCAGTTCCAACTAATATCGGCCACTTGGCTGTCAACACCGACACAGCTAAAGTGAAACCATTGGTCGCAGGAGTCACACTGCACCATTTGGTCGTTGTCTTTACCCCTACATCTTCGGCAATTATATTCCGCGTTTGTACTTTTTCCCACAGGCATATTATAATACGCCGGCATTATATTTAATGAACGAAATGAAATCGAAATACGAAATTCTTTTAAAGAATTGTTGGCGCGATTGATTAAGTAAAAACACGAACTTTTAAGAGCGAGTTAATAGCGAATTTTATTTTAATGCAATTTACAAGATTTTACAAATAAAAATTGAAAAATATACGCTTTGACGAAACGTGAGACGAAATGTGAGAACATGTGACAGACGAAATGGGTTGCCAGGTCATTGCGGCTGACGGTGGTAATAACCACCTTCTTCAGAAGACTCGAGGTGAAGCCCACAATATTATTAAGTCAACTCCGTTGACCAATGATGGCTTCATCATTGCGTGGCATAACCTTGAGGAAAGATACGAGAATAAGCGAATTCTCGTTAATATTCAATTGAAGGCTCTTTTTAATTTGCAGCCAGTTGTTCACGAAACTGGTGTGAATATAAAACGCTTGTAACTAACAATCAATGACTGTATCACCAATTTACAATTGTTAGATATCGATACCAGTCAGTGGGATCCAATTTTTGTGTATTTGTGTTCAACGAAACTCCCCGACACCACCCTGTACCTATGAGAGCAATCTATTAGGAATAAGCGTGAGATCCCTCTGTGGAGACATTTTGATACGTTCCTAACTGAACGATTTCAGACTCTTGAATCGGTTCTAGATATTCTGAGTGGTTTCCGACAACTCAGCCAACCCCAAAATCGACAGCCGAATGAATTTACTCCTGCTCGGCGTTGCAATACATCTCCGGCGGATCCACAGAAGATTAACATGTACAACGTAAACATCTCCACTCGCAATTGCCCACTGTGCAGAAAACAACATCATTTGAGAACTTGTCCTGGTTTTCTCAAACTATCTGTGGAGGATCACTACTACGTAGTTAAAAGGCACAAACTCTCTATGAATTGCCTCGCAAATTCTCATGAGTACAGTGCTTGCAAAAGCCTATATTCATGCTCAGAATTTAAAAAAAGGCACCACCCCTTACTACATAGGTTTGAGAAAGCAACCAACTCGGACCAAGAACAAGCCCCTCGACGTCTACTCCTGCGGCTGAAAACTTACGGCAGTCGTTCACATCTCAGCTGCGAGCCGTGTCACAAGATGAACGTAATGCATTATCAGGCAACAAATACCATCCAACGAGGAACAGTACGGTACTACTTAGAACCGTGCTTGTAAACATCAAGTATAATAACACTACTTTCATAGCTCGTGCTCTCATCGACTCAGGATCGGAGGCTACTTTTATGGCTGAACGTTTACGAAGCAGGTTGCGCCTCCCTGCTTGTGATGCTCGCATTGAGGTCACTGGCCTGAACGAAGTGGTGACGGCTCATTCATCGAAGATGTGTTCCTTGGAGATCGGTTCTCCGATCGAATCCAAATTTTCAGTGAAAGTGGATGCGTTTATACTGAAGAAACTGACGGGAAAATTACCATCTTGCGCGTCAATAGTAGACTTACGCGAACAATTCGCTGGCCTACGGCTGGCAGATGTGAATTTGCTCAAGAGCTCTCCTGTGGACTTGGTTCTGGGCGGTGACATCTACGCCTCCATAATGTTAGATGGAATTCGTAAGGAAATTCTTGGGTCATTGCTTGCTCAGGACACTGTCTTCGGATGGATTATTACCGGTCGTAACACGACATCACCATCCAAGGCCCGAGTTAAATCATTTTACAATGAGGTTAATCTGGAACGACAAATTTCCAAGTTATGGGAATCGGAAGAATCCCAAAGGCTAATCGAAAGTCTCCTGAAGACTCGTACTGTGAAGAGTATTACAACAGAACTACGTTTCGGAATCGAGAAGGGAGATTCGTGGTATCACTGCCTGTCAAGAGACAGTTTCCCGAAGATTTTTCGTTAGGTGACTCCGCAACTCGGCGCGGGCATAATTTTTCCGAAACGAAGCACGTTTAATTAAGGCCCTACACTTTAAAATTGATTATGACAACGTCATTTTGGAGTATCTTGAGTTGGGGCATATGAAGCCTATCAAGACGAACGATTCTACGGAATTCAACTCGTACTATTATTTGCCTCACCATGCCGTGGTGAACCCCGACAGTACGACCACTAAACTACGTGTGGTATTTAACGCCTCGTGCCGTACTATTACTGGCCAAAGTTTAAACGCTGTCTTGTACGCAGAGCCTGTACTTCAATCGGACCTGATGGTTCTACTTCTAAGATGGCGATTCTACCAATTTGTATTTAATGCCGACATCAAGAAAATGTATCGCCAAATTCTCGTATACCTTGACTGTTTCGTCAAACATAATGTATACATATTAATGTTAGACACTGTATATCATTATGTTCCAAATTTTCTCGCTATATATTTATAACCTACATACTTACCTATATATGAATTTATTACCTACATACTTACCTATACATAATTACTTACCTCTACATATTTGAATATTATATACTAAAATACTTGTACATACCTCTTTTGAATCCGTTATTTTTAGTTTTAATAGGCCAAGTGAAAAATTGAAATAAGAAATAAAGTTAGTCTTAATTAGTAATTGGCAAATTCATCTTGAATAAGCTCAAGATTTTTCATGGCGCCCGAGCAGGGACATTCCCGTTAAAGTGAATAAAGTTTATAAAATCTAAAAATGAAGTATAAGTAAAATCACGCGAATAATGAAATATATTAAATACATCGTTTGTGAAAAGAGAGAAAACAACTTCAAGTACACCTTAAAAAATTGGCTGTACATAGAGAGCTGAGGAAGGGGCTAACATTCCTTTTACAAAGTCCAGTTCTTGGAAAGTGAAAAAGATTTGATTGCAATTGAGCAGAGTTTTATTAAAGTTCCTGTAAATCTGACACCAACGTCACCATCACAACGTTTTTTCTAATTGCAATACATAGGCATCTACGTAAAGTCAGACAAGTAAATTTTTACACTTGCTGTGTACAAAAGTGCTTATATCACCATTGCTATCGTTGTTGTCATCGAAGTAGCTATTTGTTGCTGCCGTCGCCAGTGCATCTGTTGCTATTAGCATTTCCACCACCGTCGTCGTTGCTGTTTTTGTTGTTGCCATTACCGCTGTTCTTATTGCTGCTTTCGCTGCTGTTCCTGTTGCTGCCGGCTTGCTGTTATCATCCAATGGTGTGCAGCTGTATTTTATGCAAGAGCGAAGTCGGGGCTGGAAGAACCCCATTACATAAAAAAGAGGTATAGAGTGCAATAAATGAAAGTTGTTGTTTTTTGTGTGATTAGTTGTTCCACTTTAAAGAATATTGTCAAAATATTACGAGAACAACAACAACATCATTTCATTTTTGGCATCTCTCTGTAATCACATTCTTATATGCAATTATATTTACATACTTATACATAAACATACATTTGTGCACTGCGTTAGAAGTGAATCAGAGATTACGGTGGGGCAAAATTGTTGAAATGATAAGTGAAGTGCATAACATCAATATGGTTCTCCGGTCCGGTGTTCCTTCTAGAAGACCCTACGTCATGGCCACAAAATATGAATTTTAACCTATCTTCAGAGCAGCAAACACTTGAAAAGAAAAACAGCGCAATTACTTTAACCGCAATTAACACTATAAATCCACTGCTAGAAGTAATTGGAAAGTTCCCATCTCACAGAAAGGTGCTTCGGATTTTCGCTTACATACTAAGGTGGCTTCAAAAAATTTTAGATCGAAAGCTAGAATTTGAAGTGGTACCCACCGCAAAGGAATTACAACTGAGTTTCCTTAAAATTGTCGAAATAATTCAACATTTTGAATTCAGTGAAGAAATTAGTAAGTTATCGAAAAATATCGTACTTCCCACTAACTTACAGAAATTAACTCCGTTTCTGCACGAATACTCGGAATCATCGTTATCGTTGAAATTAATACGAGTAGGTGGACGTTTACTAAACGCGCCAATCCCATACGATGCCAAATTTCCTCTGCTATTAAGCAAGAATTCCCACTTTGTGAAGGCATACATCCGGTTCCTACATTTTCGCAATCACCACGCAGGCCCAAAGGCATTAGTAGCGCTTCTGCGAGAAGCGCTACTAATGCCTATGTGGGGTAGATTATTGCGGGCCAACTCACATTTCTTTGAAAATTCGCGGTCGTCCACCCGTTAAAATGTATATTGCCATTTTCGTTTGCTTCGCTTCAAAAGCAGTGCACCTAGAAATCGTTTCTGACTTAACGGCTGATAAATTTATTTTCGCCCTCAAAAGGTTCATTGGACGCCGCGGGATACCAGCCACAATATACTGCGACAACGCGACAAACTTCGTGGGAGCGGAGAGGAAATTGAGGGAACTGCGGGAAGCATTTCTGAAGCAGAAGCCGGAAATTCTCCAATTCGCCGCCGACGAAGGGTTCACCTTCGCCTTCGCCAAGGGCGCCCCATTTCGGAGGACTTTGGGAAGCAGCAGTGAAGGCGAAATATTTACTGGTTCGGACCGTAGGCAGCGCATTGCTAACCGCCGGAGAAGTAGAAACGCTGCTCATAGAGATCGAAGCAGTGCTAAATTAACGCCCTTTGTTACCATTGAGTCAGGACCCCAACGATGGAGAGGCCCTAACACCAGCGCACCTTCTAATTGGATGCCCACTGCGGGCGCTGCCACCAGCACAAGTGCCAATGGATCCAATGCGTTGTTGCGACAGATGACAACTTGTTTGCTGTCTCAAGCAACAGTTTTGGCGACAGTGGTCCAAGGGTTATCTCTTGGAACTTCAACAGAGAACCAAATGGCTCTACCCTCAACGCAACGTCCACCCCAACGACCTCGTAATCGTTCAAGAGGACAACGTGCCGCCACAACAGTGGGTACTCGGCCGAGTCGCCACAACCGTCGCAGGACAAGACGGCAAAGTTCGAGTAACAGACGTCGTCACCAAAACGGGCACAATAAGACGCCCATTTCACCGACTAGCGGTGCTACCTTTAGAAATTGAAGGATCATGATCCTGTCAAGGTGGCCAGTGTTTCATCAAACATAATGTATACATATTAATGTTAGACACTGTATATCATTATGTTCCAAATTTTCTCGCTATATATTTATAACCTACATACTTACCTATATATGAATTTATTACCTACATACTTACCTATACATGAATTTATTACTGTGGTGATATTACTAGTATTGCGCATACACATGTGTAGCAGCAAACTAGAAATATGCTCAAGAAGATCACCGACTGACCTCCTACTCCGGTGCGTCTTCGTTACTAAAACCTACTAACGAAGGCGCAGGCAAGAAATATTTATCAAGCTACTTGCCGTAGCTGCTTATAGGCTAAAGAGCCGAAATGAGAAATAAATTAAGACACAAGACAGTTTGCGTTCCAACTTAATTTTGATTTTATTATACAATTTTAGTGGTATTTATACACAATAAATTGTTGGAAAGTCAACAATGCTCCACCTCCAGCATTTCCATGCAGTCATAGTCAGCCAATCAAAATTAGCTGACTCTTCCAAAATTTTGGGTATTTCATATTATTGTTATGGTATTCAAATGTAAGCACATTCCATTGCATTAGTCAATGTTGACCTAATTATAGTTCGTTCGCATTCTTGCAATGGCATGTGCTGCTTGGTGGTTGCGAATGCAGCGAACTACATAGTGTCAAGTAACACAGCACTTTGCTGGCGACAATGAGTCGCTCAATGCGGTGCATTGCTTGGTGCATTAACGAAAGTGTTAATTGACGTGGGTCAATGCATTGGTTTGTGCATTGGCATGTACTGTTAATTGACATGGGTAGTGCGATGTGTGTGGCATAGTGCATGTATGTACACTACACCCATACCCTCAACAAAAATTTTATTTGGATTTGTAAAAGATAAAGAAAATTTTTGTGTGGTGGAGGAGGCATTGCTGGTTTTTTACATATAGTCTTATTTTACTTAAATATGTGTATTGTATATAATAAATTTAGTGTCTTAAGTACAATTTTAAATGGTTATTATGGTATGTCTTATACTTATTGTTTACGTTTAATATTGAATTTACGCCTAATGTTTTTACAATTTCGTAAGGTCCGTGATACGGGCTCTGATTTTTTGTTCTACTTTCTAATTTTACATACACTAAATCTCCTATCTTAAATCTTATTGTATTTGTATTTTTGTCATAATTTTGTTTTCGTTTTTGTTTTGTTATATTAATTATATTTCTGGCATTTTCAATTGATGTCTTGAGTTTCATTTTTAGCTCATTGGCATAATTTTCAATGTCGTATATTTTGTCTGTGTTATTTACATTGTCGCTTGGCAGCGATGGTAATTTACCGAAAACTAATTCGTACGGTGAATAGCCTGTGTCTACATGTGGTGTCGTGTTATACGCGAAAGTGTAATACGGTATCCATTTGTGCCATTCATAATCGTCGGCAAATGTAAGTAGATACTCGTTTAACGTTCTGTGGTTGCGTTCTAGTGACCCAATTGTTTGATGGTGATACGGAGCTGAGAATATTTGTTTTGTACCGAGTAATGTGCATACGTTGCGCATTAGTTCGTTTACAAATTCTGTCCCTCTGTCTGATTTTAATGTATGTATGAAACCGTATTTGAGAATGAGTTGCTCAACGAGCGTAATTGCAATTGTTTTTGCGTCTTTTGATTCAATGGGGTGCGCTATTACGAATTTGGACAAGTCGCATTGCATTGTCAATATGTATCTGTAACTGTTTGATATACGTAGTGGCCCTACTGTGTCAATTGATACTGTATGGAATGTTGAGGTAGGTGTGTCTGTTATGACAAGCGGTTCTTTTATGTGTTTTGTTACTTTATTTTGTGTACATTTCTTGCAGTTATTTATGAATTCTTTGACCATTTGTCGCATGTTTTTCCAAATGTATCTTTGTTTAAGTTTCAAGACAGTTTTTCTGATACCTAAGTGTCCTGATATGTTTGAACAGTGAAATTCGTCAATGAGTTTGTATTTCTCTATGTTTCTTTTGATTTCTTTTGGAGCTTTATATATTAGTAATTTAATCGGCGCGCTTTTATTACTTTCTAATTCGTTATATCTCTTCTTAAATGCATTCATTTTTATCTTTTTAAATATGTAATCATCTTCACAAAGGGCTAGCTCCTTTATACGTGAATTTCTCAATGTACCATGTAGTTTCTCCAGCATTGAATCTTGATTCAAAGGGTCATCGCTACAGGTTACGTGCACTTCGTTATTAATAATTTCAATTGTAGTACTACTTATATCTTTAATTGTGAATTTTAATTTCATCAATTTTTTTACGTCATTAAAAGATGTACATTCCCAAATATGAAGTTGATCAGGCTTCTTAGGGTTTGTGTTTTCTTTAATGCGTTCACCGGTATCAATATTTTTCTGCGCGTCTTTATTCTCATTCATATTTTCTTTACTTAACTTTGCGGCCTTGCTCCTTGTTATAATATTTAATTTTTCTTCTTTTTCTGTCGTTGGTATCATTTGTCTTAATATGTCACTGTCAATTTTGATGCGAGAAAGTGCATCTGCATTTGTGTTAATTTTTCCTTGTTTATACATGATTTCAAAATCATATTCAGATAAATCTATTCTGATTCTTGTCAATTTGGACGATGGGTTTCTGTGGGAAAATAGTGATACAAGTGGTCTGTGGTCAGTCACTACAATGAATTTTCTACCATATAGGTATGTCCTAAAATAGTTGATAACTGTTCGTCTTCTAAGTGGAATACAGTTTGGTATTTGTAGAATATTGTTTTTAATTCTGTTTCTGTTTCATTATCTAAGTTTTGTAAAGTTTAATGTAATTGGTTAAATTTTTTTGTCACAACGTATATTCTCAGCTTTCGTTTTTCATCTAATATTCCCCTGGAGGCAATGGGTTGCTGTCCTCCGGGTCGCCCGCGTTTCCCTGGAATTGAACCATATTTACGCGGCGCCCGTTTCTATTTACATTTGTACTTTGTTGGACATTTCGATTCCTATTGTTGTATTTTATTTTGTGAACTACTATAATATGTGCAGACATATTTTAAGAATGTCTTTCCTAGATCTTTATAACTTAAATTTTTTTTTTTTTTTTTTATAAATAGTTATAAATTGTAATGTTATAAATTGATAACTAATTAATTTATAGTTCAATTAATTTAGTTCAACAATGAATTTAATTATATAAGAAAATATTTAGTCATAAAATATTAATAATATCTATTATTAACTACTATTGGCTCCGTCAAAATATTCTTCTACGTGGAATTTGATTGTTTCTTCTCATTAGACATGTCGGTGGTTGGATAATTTGTCGCCTTGGATGTCTTTGTGGGCAATCAACATCAGTTAATAAATTCATTTGTAGTCGTCGGATTGTTGATGAAGTTGCAAACACTCTTGAATGTGTTGAACCGTTGATGAAATCTGACAGCAATGCCGCAAAATGTTTATATAGTTGCAAACATTCTTGAATATGTTTGAACTGTCCATGAAACCTTATGTTCATTTCGAAAGAAAATTTAAAAAATAAAAGAAAAACAATTTTCTACGTCGTTACGATCCCTATTTTTCTTCAAAGGAGAAGGATCAGAAAGTTCGAGGATCCTGGATCAGAATGGCCTGGTCCGAGTTGCAGTTGTATCCATTGATGATTTGTATTTGGCCCAATCCGAAAAATTCAAGAATTTGTCAATGCAATTGGTACGTATCTGATTTAATACAATTGTCGTTTAGGCAGGATCGCCATGTGGAGATATTACTAGTATTGCGCATACACATGTGTAGCAGCAAACTAGAAATATGCTCAAGAAGATCACCGACTGACCTCCTACTCCGGTGCGTCTTCGTTACTAAAACCTACTAACGAAGGCGCAGGCAAGAAATATTTATCAAGCTACTTGCCGTAGCTGCTTATAGGCTAAAGAGCCGAAATGAGAAATAAATTAAGACACAAGACAGTTTGCGTTCCAACTAAATTCTGATTTTATTATACAATTTTAGTGGTATTTATACACAATAAATTGTTGGAAAGTCAACAATGCTCCACCTCCAGCATTTCCATGCAGTCATAGTCAGCCAATCAAAATTAGCTGACTCTTCCAAAATTTTGGGTATTTCATATTATTGTTATGGTATTCAAATGTAAGCACATTCCATTGCATTAGTCAATGTTGACCTAATTATAGTTCGTTCGCATTCTTGCAATGGCATGTGCTGCTTGGTGGTTGCGAATGCAGCGAACTACATAGTGTCAAATAACACAGCACTTTGCTGGCGACAATGAGTCGCTCAATGCGGTGCATTGCTTGGTGCATTAACGAAAGTGTTAATTGACGTGGGTCAATGCATTGGTTTGTGCATTGGCATGTACTGTTAATTGACATGGGTAGTGCGATGTGTGTGGCATAGTGCATGTATGTACACTACATTACATACATAATTACTTACCTCTACATATTTGAATATTATATACTGAAATACTTGTACATACTTACCTCTTTTGAATCCGTTATTTTTAGTTTTAATAGGCCAAGTGAAAAATTGAAATAAGAAATAAAGTTAGTCTTAATTAGTAATTGGCAAATTCATCTTGAATAAGCTCAAGATTTTTCACTGACCATACGTGTTATCAACGTATCTATTTTCGCAAAACAGAACGGAAAATGTTCAAAGTTTCGAACTGGAAACTGTGAAATTTGGTGTTAACTGTGCGCCATATTTAGCTATCAGAACGTTATTGCAACTAGCAAAAGAAAAGAAAAGAGTTAACCCCATTGGAACGCTGGTTCTGATTGTTTCTTTTTTACACCTGGGCCCCTCCCAAACAAGGCGTCGTTCACCAAGCGTGAAGTTCTATCTATCGTTGCAAAGTTATTTGATCCTGCTGGCTGGTTGGCGCCAAAGATTATCGTTGCAAAATTGGTAATGCAACAGTTGTGGCTCGATCATACTGATTGGGATGAGAATTAAAGCACTCTGCGTAAGTGGCAGACTTTTTTGTCAGATTATCCTTATCTGACTACCATACGGATTCCACGTTTCGTTGAGTTCACCCCCGATTGCACAGTCGAGTTCCACGGTTTCTGCGATGCGTCAGAGAAAGCCTACGCAGCCGCAATTTATGTTTGAGTAGAAGGTTCATCCGGTGAGATATACAGCAACTTGTTGACAGCTAAAACGCGCGTTGCGCCCATTAAGACGCTCTCACTACCCCGTTTAGAACTTTGTGGCGCGGAATTATTGGCGCGGATGTTTGATACGTTAATGCCGCAACTAAATGTACCAAAGTATGGTTTGTATGCGTGGACCGACTCTACCATTGTTCTAGCGTAGTTACAAAAGCCGCCATGTCACTGGACTACGTTCGTTGCAAACCGGGTTTCGTCCATAATCGAAAAGGTTGGGATTCGAATTGGCGGCATGTTATCTCCTCCGAGAATCCGACCGATCTGGCAACTCGTGGCACTACTGCCAAAGAACTTGCTGGCAATAATTTGTGGTGGAATGGGCCTACGTGGTTGAAGAGGCCATGTCGGAGCTGGCCCACGGGAACGGTTCATGCAGATTTGGTACTCATTCCTGAGATTAGGGTCGTAAAATCTCACTTCGTGAGATCGGAAGATTCTGATGATATTTTGAACCGGTTCTCTTCTTTCTCTCGCGCATTGCGCGTTATATCTTATATCTTTCGATATTTCCACAATTCCTAAGCTACGCGACGAACTCAATGTAGATTTGCTTCGTTGAGTATATCGGCTGAAGAAATAACTTTCACACGTAATAGTCTGATTATGTTATGCCAACAGCGACATTTCCTCCAGGAGTACGCGGACTTATCGAATAAGGTCCCCATTTCTCGGAAAAGCGACATACTGACGCTCAATCCGGTTCTCGATTCACGAGGTGTAATGCGTGTGATTGGACGCTTGGTGCATTCACCAGCGCTCTCTTACAGAGAAGGATTCCCAATACTTCTTCCATATGCTGGACGCTTCACACAACTTTTGGTCGAATTCGTGCATCTGATTTCCATACACAGCTCTAATCAATTGCTTCTGCGCTTGCTACGCATGGAATTCTGGGTACCGAAATTGAAAAACCTAGTCAAAACTACGGTACATAAATGTAAGGCCTGCCTCCTAAAAAAGCAGAGACACTATACTCCTATAATGGCCGCGTTGCAGCCTCAGTGCACTTCGCTTTCTAGACCATACTCCACAACCACAACCATTCGCCAGCCCTGATAATGGAACGTCTTTTGTAGGCGCTTCTCGGGCTCTACGAGCAGAAAATTAACAATTTCTGCGTCAAATACGTGAACGAGTTGAATCTTCGCAGAACCACCAAAGCTTAGAATGGCGTGTCATTCCTGCTGGGGATCCACATATGGGTGGCATCTGGGAAGCAAGGGAAACCATCCATTGCGCGTATGTCCGCGATTTATCATGGTGTCGCTAGTTAGGAGGTTTGAGGTTGCAATGAAGTATCGATGATGTTTTAATTGTTTGGCCTACAATCACACTGTGGCTCGATGCAATGTTCCATCCCGATGTCAGCAGTGTTCTAGGAAACACCATTCATTACTCCACGAACCAAAAAAACCAGGTCGAACGCGAAACTACGCACAAAGGCAAAGAAACGCGATCCTCCACCTCCTACTCCTCAACAGCAACCAGCCTAAATATCATGGGGCTGCATGGAGGTGCTCTCAGCGTCACCAGTTGCTCCGCAACTCGTGGTGTTCATCCAGCGCACCGCCCAACCTACTATTTCGTTTTACCAGACGAATGCGATAATGGGAGCGCAAAACCACCCAGCATTTGCGTCTTCACCCATGATTATGCTGTCACTTCAACACCTGAATTGGACGTCTGGCCAATTTTAAGGAGTCGCCATTACTAGTTCTAATATTTGCTATTTATTGCATATTGAATTTTGAATTATCTTCTACATTGTATCTTTAAGTTTTTTTTTTTTAATTATTTTCCTTTACATTGTTTTTTTTTTAATTATATTAACTTGTTTGAATTTATCGAATGTATCTTTATATCGTTCTGTTTTTAGTTTCATATTAATTTTAGTTCAATTTATTTCCCTTCCTCTCCGTCTCTGGCGTTGGCTTTAGGTCCCCATTGCAGTAATCCTGCAAGGGGGGCGGAATGTCTACGCCAGAAAATTACATCGCGCGCACTGTCTGGATTTCGGTTGCACCTTTATAGAAGGCGAGTTGCACTGCTGGCTTAATCTGTGTTGAGCTGGCATGGTTCATTCGATTATTTGTTCTTTTATTACTATTATTATTATTTTTGCCTACACGAGGACAGTGGGTGCGTTTTTCTCATTTATATATATATATTTTTTTTCAAGTATGTTTTTTACACTAATTTATACATTTTAAATATACTTAATTGCAATTGTGAAACTTATTTTATTCGATTTTTACTATAATAAAGTAGTGCCTTGTGAGTATTTAAATTCCGTTTAATTATTTGTGATTCAACAAGTGGATTACGTAAGAAAAATTTCTCCTGCCCTCTAATTGGATACATTTCGTGGTGTGTGTGCACATCACGAAATGTACCCGAATTTATCATTGTCTACAACAATTTCACAAGAAAATAAGACACATCGAAGGAGAGGTATTGAAATCTATATCTTTTGAGAACTGAACGAAACAACAACCATCTACAGCAACATCAGAATTTAGGATGCACGTCATCCAGAACGACAACAACCTCACCCTTCAGTACTACAGCAAATCGGAGCTACCAAGACATGACTCCACCGGCATCTCTTTCAACTAACTCTTTCCTATAAGCAACTAACAGAAAGTTCCCGTGCTCCTCCTGCTACCTCAAAACAGGATTTGCATCAACTGCCTGGCAACCTTACATATCTCACATACTGCACTGACATAGTTTATACGCGTATAAATAATCCCGTGTATTAATTTCACATTTTTTGCTACATATTCATAAGCCGAGTCATATCATGCGCTCAAGACACGCAGATATGATTTTAGAACTTGTCAAAAGCGTTATATATTCTGGCAATACCGAAATTTGGAATTAATAACGTTGAAAGTGCTCTACAAGCTCAACGTTTGTCAACTATGTTGACTTGCCAATCCCGTTGATCTGGTCTGCAACCAGCCCTTATAGAATCTATCCACCTGAGATGGAAGGATGGACAACACTCCACAATCAATACTCTACTATCAACTATCATCAATCAACATTTAGCATCTCTGACGACTTCTCCCTCCCTTTTTGCAAGTAGTATTGTATTATTTAGAAAATATTGTATATCACTCCTTATTAATTATTGAACTAAAATTCCCGCAGTACTAATCCTGATCGAAACAATTGTTAATTTAATTCTTTTTAATATTAGCATTAAGTACATGAAATACCTAATTTTAATTTTAATTTAAAAATTTGTGCATTCCCTCCGTCTCGTGTAGAGGTTCAGTCTCTTTTGTAGTACTCCTGAAAAGGGGGGGAATATTTACGCCAGAACGCATATGTCGGTAACTAATTTATAAATTATAACTTTCAGTGGGTTGGCAGCCCCAGTCAAATTATTGTTTATTATCATTTGAAAGAACATTCTTTGGCATTTATTTTTTGAAGATTATGTCTTTCAAATGTGTTACGAATGATTATTATTTTGAATTTTAAAATGATTTTATTATCGAAATATAAATCGATTTAATGGACGACTTCAGGCCCCACGTTGGGCGCCATTATTGTTATGTTAATTGCTTTATTTACATCTTTATGTCTTCAAAATAATGCCCACACGACACCAATATGTCCGTATGTCAATTCATTTTATGTCCTTGTACACCCATGTCTGTCCACAACTAAGTACACATATAAGCGTATATGCACCCGTTGTAACACACACACATGCACACTCCGGTCGTCACCTCACAGAGTAATGTACTCGGTGTTGTAACACTACAAACAAAACAATAGCAGGCTTTTATTTTATTTGGGCGCCATTATTGTTCATCCATTATAATGCACCCCCAGTGGCCTTGCACCAGCTGGCTAGAGTATTCAGGGCGTGGTCCTCAACCCACCACTGAGAGGCAATGGATGAACAATAATGCCCACCATCATTGTGGACATGGGCACTCCATCCGACAGTTACCCGAAACAAAACCACCACATATACACAAATCCACAGCACGACATATCCTCTTATCGTCACGCTCAACCTGGCATGCCTATTGTGTGCTCCCTCCCTTCCTGGATTGACCATGCACGCCATCAAAATCGTGAACAATCCCCACTACGAAAAAAGTATATGTACATATATGTATATGACTACATGTAAATTTGCGGAAAGTTTGCGCTGCGCTTACGCACGCAGAGATGAAAATTGGGGGAAACACAAAAAAAAACAGAAACCCGAAATAAATCGTCACCAAAACAAAATACTAAATGCATGCACCTTAATCATACCCATCCTACTGAGCTCAATGGGGGGGTTATGGGGGAATGCCTCCACTTGCACCACTTAATGTGCAAGCACCCGATATTCGCGATTGCTACACAAATCAAAAATTTTCCCCTCAACTCACTCACTTGCGTCTCGAACGCACGCAACGCACGGAAAGAAAAATTATTCTGTTATCAACGGTTTCAACGGAAACCGCAATTTTTCTTAACGGAATTTTCCGCTATATCAAAAATATATATATCATAATACAAAAAAAAATATGTAATAAATAATGGAAACCGATATTAGCGGGTCCGTGGAAAACCGTTATTTTGCTAACAAAATTTTCTGAGCAAAATAAATCGATACTTAAATATTTAAAATATACAACATGTAAAATATGACACCAAAAATACGCGTTACACAAAATTTAACGCTAACGCAACAAAATTAAGGTATTCAACTTGTATATATATTCTCTTTCGGTGGCAACCTGGTACTGCTATCTTGTCTGGACTTTTGCAATTCTGGCCTTAAGTACCATCTCTAATTGCCATTACTTTGTTTACCTTTTTAGACAGACTTTGTTTACATTCACATAGGTCAACAAATAATGAATTTTGGTTGTTTGTGCGCGTCCAGAATTGCCAGTGATTCCAATCGTGGAACACTTGAGTATACCAAATGATAATCGCGGTTGTGTTATTCCGCTTATACGAAAAAAATTATTCTCGCCACGGTGAAAAGTGATGAAAAAAACATCTCGTGCCGTGATCCTCGACTTCAATAGAGAAAGTGCTCATTCGGGCCGAATGCGCCCATATTATCCATATGTGTCGGTTTTTTAATACATATAAAACTCGCACTAATATGCGTGCGTCGTTTGCGATTTCCTCCCAGAATTTATATGCGGTATGTTGCACTATATGCATTCACGAGCATATATGCGTGCATATATACGTGTGAATTATAAAAGATTTCACAGCACAACATATGTACAGGTGAGTACTATTTTCTCCTGTTCCAAACATACTCTCTTCTAGCACACCGGACCCCACACTTGGAGCAGCTTTCTGGTGGTAAGCCCCATAAAAAATAGAAATAAAAGAAACTTAGTACTTATCTTTGGATAATGCCCATTGCTGGATTGCTCTGCGCGTACCTTCTGTGCTGCTGCTTCGCATTAATTTTGTCACCGGATCACTGTGCTATTCCCAGCATGTGCTGCTCCTGGACAGACGTTAATTCCTCCACAGAGTATACAGGTACGTATGAACATCAATCGCCTCTGTCCATAACCAATATTAATTTTCACTGGATTTATTCACTGCTACACTTTTCTACAGTTTCAGACAATGACACACTAACACACATTCATCACCGGGCCAACTTGCCAACGTCTACACTCAACTTGAAAAAAAATCTTAACTGCCTCTTCCGCAAGCAACGGATCGACTCTATATACCCTCGGTGGCAAGAAAAATATATCTATCTTGGCTACCAACACCGACACAATCGACTACCGGTTTGTGCCGAAGTAGGATGATGTCCTTCGTCAACCAACGGTGGGTATTCAACACATTCACACCCCCATTCAAATACCGCAGTCGACGGGCAACGTCTGCGTAAGTACCTTTTGTACATTTATGTTAGCAACATAGAAATATAGTTTAACAGTTTTATACATGTTACCTACAGTTTTGGCTATGTTATTAACAGCTTTGCATATGTTGACAACAGCTTTTCTTTATGCTGTTTTCTCCATTATGCAAATCTATACACACATATCCATTTTACCCACCATTTCACATGTCTAATTTTTTTTTATTTGTTTTCTTTCATTATTTTCTTTTCAGAAAATTTAGACAGCAGGCCACACGCAACAAATGTTGGCCGCGGCTACGTCTCAGATGGTCCATCCGTTGAGTCCAATTTTCGATGACTTGTTTTTGCACAAGCTGTATTTTGTACGCTTTCAATTTAAGATGAGAATTTAATAAGAGAATATGATTCGTGTACATCTTTATCCCAACATGTGCTCATACTTACTAACCTACACACACACACACAAATATGTACATGAATCATATATATATATATATATATATATATATATATATATATATATATATATACATGTATATATATATGTATATATATATATATATACATATATAACATATATATATACATGTATATATATATATATATATATATATATATATATTATATATATATATATATATATATATATATATATATATATATATATATATATATATATTTATTTTATTTATTTGACAGAATTAGAGTATTAACTAAATTAATACCTAATTGAGGGTGTAGCAGCAATAGCAGCAATGGCCTTCAGCTGCTTATGGATGAAAGGAGAGAGTTAAAATACGACAGTTACTATATTTGGTAATACAATCTGGAAGCTTTTAAGAACTTTAATATTTCTTCAATATTAGTTGGGGAAGGGTTAGAGAGGAGGTTTAAAGGATCATCGCGGCGAAAGGTATGATACTCTGGACATTCACGTAGGTAATGTAATAGCCGGCTATTTTGGATTTCGAAAGCGCAATTACATAGGGCATTAGCCTCAATTCTCATCAAATACCCATGGGATAATTTCGTATGGCCTAATCTCAGGCGGATTATTTTGATACTGTCCAATCTGTTTATTGTTTCAGGTAAATAGTAGTGAAGATGTACGCGGTCTGCATTTATATCCTTGTACCAATTCGAGGTAGTGTTCCAAATTTTCTTATTAGAGTTAGAATGGTGACGCTTTAGGTGATATTTGATATCAGAGAAGTTGTAGTTGGGAGTAGATATAACAGGGGCAGAGCAAGCGTATTTTGCGGCGCGGTCAGCGACCTCGTTGCCTTCTATTTGAACATGCGATGGGACCCAAATTAGAATGATTCTTGGAAATTTGTCGATTAAGAAATTTCTAATGTGGGTAGTATAAAAATCATTATTTAGAATATTAAATATGGCGTTAAGGGAAGAAAGTGAGTCGGAGCATATTGCAAAGTTGCCTTGCCTGTTCTTAACGTAGTTAATAGCTTCGTAGATGGCGATAACTTCTGCTGAAAATACAGAGCTGTATTCAGGAAGAATTCCCACTTTAATAAATTTGCTTTCGTCTGTAATGCTGTAGCTTGTGATTCCGTGTGACTTTGAGCCGTCTGTGTAGATAAAATAATAATTGGGTAGCTGATCCCTTATCCCAAAGAATAATGATCGGAAATGAAAAGGAAGTGTAGAGGATTTGCTGAATCTATGGAGTTGTGTATTGATTGATGATGGCTTGAGATGCCATGGAGGGAGATGAGCTGTCGTGATTTTAAATGGCAAAATTGGTATATTCAACTGAGAGCAGGTCCGTATTGCTCTTGATAATGTTGAAGGGATTTTCTGTATGGTATGGGTTTTTATAATTTTTTTTATGATGTTGAATAAGGGCGTATCGCGACTGTAAAGAATTGATTTACTTATTTTGCTAAGGAGTAATTGTCTTTGATTCTCAAGAGTGAGGAAATTAGCTTCGAAAAACATGTTGTGTATCGGTGTAGAGCGGAATGCACCTAAAGCAGTTCTGATCGCTGCGTTGAGGGTACTTTTAATTTTATTTAGGAGTGTTTTACTACAGAAACCATAAAAAACTAGACCGTAGTTGATTTTTGACATTATGAGCGATTTTACTATTTGTAGCAAAGAATGTGTGGAGCAATTGAATTTAACGTTGGATAGGCATTTTACCACGTCGAGCTGTTTTGTTAAGGAACTGTTGAGGTATTCAATGTGTTTGTCCCATCTGTATCTTTTGTTTATATATAGCCCTAGGATTTTCAAGTTATCAACTTCGGGGATGTGGGTGTTATTAGCAATAACGGTGCAGTTACAGTTGTGTTTCCGACAAATGTGTATAAATTTGCATTTCGGAGTAGAAAGAGTAGCGCCAGAGTATTCACACCAGTTAGAGATGTTCTGAAATAATATTGTCAAATCTATAGTGGGGTTTTTCTTTTGGTCTAGTTGAACTATAATGTTAAAATCGTCAGCATAACCACAGAAGTTGATTTCTTTTTGGAGTGCCATAACATGGCTTAATTTGTTGTAGGCTATTAGGAACAGGATAACTGAAAGTGGCGATCCCTGAGGGATTCCATTGTGGAGCGGTTTAAGGTCGGAGGTGAACTTGCCTATTCGCACTATTATTTTTCTGTTGGTCATGAAACATTTAACATAATTAATCATTTTTGGACCTATTTTCCATTCGATTAGTTGGTCTATAACTGTGTGTATACCTATTTTATCAAAAGCTTTTTCAAAGTCAAGTGATATTATTGTTAAATGTTTCTTTTTAGAGAGGCAGTTCGCAATCAGATAGTCTACATATAGTAGAGTATCAGTTGTCGATTTGCCTCTTTTAAATCCGAACTGCTGACTATGTAGCAGTTTGTTCGTAGTGACAAACCACCATAGTCTGTTGGCGATTATTTTGTCAAGGACCTTTGACATACACGAGTTAAGCGATATCGGTCTGTAGGATTTGGTTTCAGTTTTGTCACATGTTGGTTTTAGGATAGGTGCTACAAGACTAACTTTATATTGTTGTGGGAGATAGTTGTTGAAGACGTTGTTGTAGAAGCTCAATAATCTGTTCTTCATTACAGATGATGCTTTGCGAATCATAGAGTACGTTATTCGATCAATGCCTGGTGTGTTACCTTTCAGTTTGTTTAAAGCTGACGATAATTCCAATTGGTTGATTTCTTGTTCAATTATAAGTGCACTTTGGCATGGTTGGGGGTATTCTATCTGATAAATAGTTATATTTTTCATTTGTTGAAACTTTGTCGGGAATTTAGAGTCAGAGGAATTGTTAGACCAGTCAGTGCTAAAAATGTTAGAGATACGGGTTTTGTCTGTGGTATATTGTAATGGAGAATTTGGATCAAGAATACAGTGAATCCCATGTGAGATTTTGTAACCACTAAATCGTCTGATATTGCTCCAAACTTTTCCGACTGGAGTTGAGGGATTTATTTCGGCTGTGAAGGCCATGATGGAATTTCTTTTAGCTATTTTTATTTCACGTTTTAATTTTGCTCTAGCTTTCTTGTAGTTAAGCATATTGGTTAAGCTCATATTTCTTTTAAAGATGTGCCAAGAAACATTTCTGTATTTTTTGAGCTGGTTTAATTGTGGATTCCACCAAGGAACAGCGTACGGTTTTCTGTTGTAAGAGGATTGAGGTATTGATACGGAGGCAGATTGAATGATTATTTTTTTTATATTGGCAGCTTCTTTATTGATATTGGAGGAAATTTCATGGATGGAATTATGCTGGATGCAGTTTTGAATAAATAGTGTCCAATCGGCAGAGTCCACCTTGAAACGGGGGCGAGTTACATAATTAGGATGATTGTTAATTGAAAAAAAATCCATAATTATTGGAAAATGGTCGCTGCCTGCAAGATCATTGCTTACTTTCCATTTAGAGCAGATTGCAAGAGAAGGTGAGCAGAAAGATAAATCTATATGTGAGAAAGTGCGATGTGTACTGAAGTGAGTAGGGGTACCGTTATTGAGTAAAACAAAATTTGATTGGCTAATAAATTTCGCGAGAATAGTGCCTCTTTTGTTGTTTTTTGGAGAGCCCCAGTTAGTATGCCAGCTGTTAAAATCTCCAGTTATTAGCGATGGATTGTTAAGAGAATTAAATACATTTTGGAGATTGGAGATATTGAAGTTAGTTTGTGGAGATATATACGTTGAAATTATATTAAATTTTAGTTTTGAGCAGACTTCAACTGCAATTGCATCGAAGTCATTGCTGATAATAATTTGTTTATGTTGAATTGAAGAGTGGATTAATAAAGCAACTCCACCAAATGATGAGTTCGCGTAATTAAGGGAATATAGGCTAAAATTAATTGGGATTGGGATGTTGGAAAGGGAGTGGAGGTGGGATTCCCGTATTGAAATAATCTTTGGGTTGTAGCGTTTGATTATGATTAATAACTCATTATAATTATTGGAATATCCATTCATGTTCCATTGAATTATTCGAAGAGCCATTGCTGCTAATGGTACGATATATGAATAATACTACATAAATAAATAAATAATGTAAATTTAGTGTAAACATAAAAGAAATTAATAAATATAAATATATTGTAAAATGTTGTATACATACATATACATACACATACATACATATATACATATATATATATATATATATATATATATATATATATATATACATATATACACATACATACATACACATACACATACATACACATACACACACATACATATATATATATACATAACAATATATGGTAAATCTATAGCTCGTCGTCAAGAAGCATAGAATCATCTGGAATCGGTTTTTGGTGAATGTCGGACGGTTTCTTTATCTTATTATTGTTGCATTTTGTATTCAGTGCTTTTAATTGAGATTTAAGTCTCTTTGGTGTATTTAAAGGAAGGATATTAATTTTGGTGGTCTTAGCTTGTGATCTTAAATTATATCCGTCACAGCTTAATGTTCTTTCTCCTTCGTCGCTGACGTCAACGTCACTGTATGAGATCTGAGAGCGCTTAGATTTGTCGGGTTGATCATGTGACAATATTGGTGCTGGAAATTCGGTGGTGAATGTACGTTTAGGGATTGTTGGTAAATGTATGTGTTCGTCGTTGAGAATTGTTGCATTTGAGCTTACACTCTGATGGTTGCTTCCATACTGTTTGAGAACGGAAGAGTACGTTGAGTTTTGGTGACGATCATCGTAGATTGTTTTTGCTGTTCTCATATCGGTTTTTTGTAGAGTAATTATCGCTTGGATCTCCTTGTTCTTTATGAATATAGGACACGTTTTGGAGAGTACGGAATGGTTACTGTTGGAAAAGTTGCTCTCTTTGCAGTTAATACACATATTAGGGCTTGTGCACTCATCATTAGAGTTCAAATGTTCTTTATTAGCACAGATCATACATAACTTATCGTTTTTACAAAGGTTAGTAGAGTGCCCAAATCTAAAACAATTTCGGCAGCGTAATGGGAGAGGAATATATGGTCTGATGTTAACTTTTTCGTAGCCTATATACATATGAGCTGGTAGTGTCGGTACTGCAAAAGTTATGATGATTAAGCCAGTCTCTTTCAGTTGACCGTCTGCATTCTTTAGTATTTTCTTGACTTCGGATACATTTTGGTTGGAGAGTTCATTGAGAATTTCTTCTTCGGTAATTCCTCTCAGGTCATTAGAGTATATTACTCCCTTAGAGCAGTTAAGAGAGTTATGTTCAGTAACTTCTATTTTTATTGATGGTGTAAGAGAAACTAATTTTACTAATTTCATGGCTTGAGAGGTGTTTTTAGTTTTGATTAGAATATTTCCACTGCGAATTTTTTTACACATTTCAACTTCGCCACCGGAAACGTTGTCTATTACTTTTTTAATCAAAAATGGAGAGACGTTTGTAAGAGTTTCGCTACTTTCTTTTCTTGTCATCATTAGATACTTCGGGCCTTCAATCGCATTTTTCAATGTTTTAGTGTTGTCTATATCGAAGAGAAACGGAGATGAGTTTACCGTTTTTCCGCGGTCAGGCGGTTTCATCATCGTATAAATTAATTAGACTTTATTAGTTGTAGTTATCACTTTTATTATTATTATTATTATTTTTACTTCAGAGAAAAGAGATCAGATTTTTTATTGCTTGATTTTGTTTTGTTTTTTTTATTTATTATTATTGATATAATTATGGTTTTTTTTTATTTGGCTTATTTGATAGTTTTTTGGTATCAGTAGAATCCTCTTAATCACTCGGTCGTAAACAATTGTTCGCGGGTCGAGGGATAGCACGAGACTGATATATATATATATATATATATTATATATATATATATATATATATATATATATATATATTATATATATATATATATATATATATATATATATATATATATTATATATATATATATATATATATATATATATATATTATATATATATATATATATATATATATATATATTATATATAAAACATAAATATGAATATATATATATATATTACAGATTGTCAGTATTGCCAGCATATATAACGCTTTTGACAAGTTCTAAACTCATATCTGCGTGTCTTGGGCGCATGATATGACTCGGCTTATGAATATGTAGCAAAAAATGTGAAATTAATACACGGGATTATTTATACGCGTATAAACTATGCCAGTGCAGTATGTGAGATATGTAAGGTTGCCAGGCAGTTGATGCAAATCCTGTTTTGAAGTAGCAGGAGGAGCACGGGAACTTTCTGTTAGTTGCTTATAGGAACATAAGGTATGTAGTTGCGATTTCTGAAGATGACCAGTGACTATCCACCCAAAGACTGTATTCTGACCAATCAAAGTTTGAGAATGTATTTTCTACTGTTTCCCAAAATTTGTGACGGGTAGGTGTCAGAGCCTAATATTATATCCACAGCTGGACTTCTATGTAGATTTTCATCCACCAAACGTAAACCAGAGAGCTCTTTACGTAAGTTGGCGGGTACTGAATATACCGACAGTTTTCCTGTAAGTTTTTTCAAAACGAACGCATCGATTTCCTTAGTGACCTAAGGAAGGTCACTGAGTAAGGTGGAACAGGTTACCTGTTAAAGGAAAGGGCGGTGAATTTGCCATTCCAAGGAGCATCGTATGGTCTATTGTTGGGTGGTTTTCAGTAACCAATCCTGTATCGTGCTTCTCGGATGCAACAGTTTGCAGCTGCTCAGGGCAATGGCGAAGAGGGTGTGTTTTTTTACACAGTGAACAATCGGGAGTACAACGTTGTTACGATATGTATTGATTTTCCTGGAAGTCGTTAGAGGATTTATCGATCGCCTGGGAGAGTGGAACTGACCGGGATATTCGATGGCTTCGAACTCCGGCTTTGCCCGGCAATGGCATCGCAAAACCTCCAATATACAATTGCGTAAACTGCGAACTTAAATTGATAGTGCAGCACATAGTTTTTTGTGGTTCTACTGTGCGCACCATCGTAATTACCTACTTAAAAAAACAAAATTTTTTGAAAATTATGTGAGGCAGATGGAAACAGACGCTTAAACAGGGAATATACTATTAAAATACATTTTGATTCTTTTTATAAGGGTATGCATTTTTATTTGAATTTCTAATATTTAACGTGGGTGAATCAAAAATAATTTATAGCACTTTTACTTTGCATTAGAATTTCCAATATTTGGCGTCGGTAAATCCAAATTAATATATAGCTTTTTTACTTTTCATTGGAAATTCTAATATTGGAATTTTTATTTTTATTGTTTTATTACATATACGCACGTACATGTACGATACATATGTACAAAATATTTTTTATTTGTTTCTATTGAAGACAGCAATTTTCTACTGGCTTGCTCATGCTGAGCAGTTCTCTTGTGCTTACCAACAAAGTCACAGTTTAATTTTCGCCAATCATTACTATAGATTATTACTCTATAGCTTTTACTCGCGAACTTGCATTTTCAGAGTTGGCTGAGCATAAACATTTAAGTGCATGCATATGTGTATGCATGCACTCTATGTTGCTCTTTTGCTTATTTAAACATGTTTTTGAATCTTTCGTAAATTAAATTAATTAAATTTTTAGCCCTTAACTTGAATATGAAAATATGTTAAAGGGAGTGAGCGAATAATTGTTCCAGTGGGAAAAGTGTTGCATGGGAGAGAAATGTAGGTCAATTGTTAGGAGTGATCTTCAATATGCAGGGGAAAAAACAACAATTGGTTTGACCATGATTAAAGCCAAAAGCACTTTGCCCAAATATACCGTTTACAATTCAAACCAAATAATTTGTAGAAAATATAGGTATGTATATGTAAAATATATCTAAACTTCTTCTCACTCTTAAATTTCCTTTGTAAAATAAAGGTTCGAGTGCCTTTCAATAGGTTATGGGCCTGCAGCAAGAAATTCGAAGGTCGTATGTCGACAATGTGTTCCTTGCTTTCCACTCGAGAACAATGCTTACATTCCATTTTGCAAGGACGACGAGATAAAGCACCCGCGTTGCCCTGATGTCCTCCTTTACGATGCTCGATTGTAAAATCATAACTCTGCAGCCGTTCAATCCAGCTCGCGAATTGTCTTTATGGGTTTTTAAATTGTAGTAACCACCTTAACGCTGCGTGGTTAGTTCGGAGATGAAATGACTGACCATGCAAATATTTATGGAAATACTTCACATATTCCAGTATTCCGAGTAACTCTCTTCGAGTGACACAGTAGTTTCTTCCTGGCTTTGACAGGATTTTACTGTAGTATTCTATTACTTTTTCTTGCCCATCTATAATCTGAGAGAGCACACCACCTATTCCATAGCAACTCGCATCTGTGTACATCACAAACTTTTGACCAGGTACTGGATACGCCAATACTGGTGCTGAACAGAGGTTTTCTATCAGCTGTTTGAATGCTGTCTGTTGTTCCTAGCCCACACAAATGGTTCGTTCTTTTTTGTTAGCTCTCTCCATTACGTATGCCATCTATGAATGCCTCTATTTTTATTTTTTCGACGTACTCTTCCGAATTACTGGAGAACGCTAGATGACATAAGCGCTCAATATCGGAAGCGAATTCCTGAAGGCTCTCATTACTCTGTTGCACTCGCAATCTTAATTCCACTCTATGCAATTGACTTTTATATTCATTTCAATATTTGCGCTGGAGTGTCTCCATCAGTGATTGATAGCTACCACGATCTTTCTCTGGAACCATTTGTAACACTTCGGAAGCATTGCCTTTTAATGCGACTAATAAAACAGCGGTCTTGTCGCTATCATCCCATTGATTCTTCGAAGCTGTTGTCTCGAATTGAAGCTTCAAGATATTGGATGACGTGCTTCCAACAAATGTTGGTGGCTTTAATTTGATTGTGCTTGAATCTTTAATCACTGATGTGGCTAAGCCAAATATTTTTAGTTGATTGAGTTCGTGCTGTAATTTCTCGAGCTTTTCTTCCAAGTCATATCTGTCTACATGTTCCTTCAGCTTATCATCCAATCATCCAAATCATCCACATGTTCCTTCAGCTCTGTGACTTTGTCAATAATAGCTCTGGAAATTTCTGAAATCCAATCTCAATTCCTTTTTGAAGATTTTCGATAACGTGGCGAGCCGAATGTTTTTGAAGCTTGGAGTCAATTGTTTTCTAGAATTTTTCCATATCGTTTTCTTGACCAGACGCATTTTCTTGTAGCTGTTGCATCATGGTTTTCATGAAATGCATAAGTTGACCTCTGGAATCTATCTTGCTCTCTTCCCCAGCGTGCACAACTGCATGTATATCGGCTTCCTCAAAGAACTCGTGTTCTTCTACATTCATACCCTTAGCCTCCATGGCTTGCCTTAGCCTCATCAGCAGTTCTGCTTTTGTACCTGATGACGATATATTCATTTGTTACAACTGTTTTTTCAGTTGGTCCACTTTTAGTCGGTCAATTTTCACCATCTTAACAGAATCCTACTTCTGACACCAATTGTTACGTTTTTATTTTGTGAACGTGTAATTCTATTTAAATCAGCCTTGTTCGATCTCTGCATTCTGTTAATAATAATTGCAACACTTATTTTATACAACTATATACAGCAACAATTTATTTAATCAACTCTGTTTACAATTAGCTATTTACAACAACTCTTTTAATGCACTTGCAACTGTATCGATGTTTCCGCAGTCACGTTGGGGATTAGATTGATTCGCACTTGTCAACACTGGCTCTATTTATACTCTGCTGGCAACACCCAAGAATCTTCCATTATTGAAATTCTTCTCTTTCTTTCTCGTTGGCTTGTTCTGGTTATCGCCAATTTCTTTTTGTTGACATTCGTTTCGATGCTGCCAACATTCGTGTCAGTCACAATAGTGATGAATAACCAACCATCGATATTCGTTACACTGCCCTCCTCTTAACCTTGTTCGTCCCGAACAAGTTTTTATACTTCCCCCCGATATGGCGCAAGTCGCTAAACGTGCACTACTTTAAACTTTGATCTTTTATTCCAGGCACGTTGAATACGATACACTACGTCATTTATCTTTGCTATAATCTCATATGGTCCTTCCCAATGAGTCTGCAGTTTAGGAGATAGGCCTTTCTTTCGTTGTGGATTATGAAGCATTACAATCTCTCCTTCATAGAACCCTTTTGAATTTGCTTTCAAGTCATACCTGGCCTTCATCTTATCGCTTATCATCTGCGGTCGCTCTCTGATGAACCGATGTACTTCATCCAACTGTTTCCTCTTTTCGCTAGTATAGTTACCTTCGGTTGGTCTCGTTGGTGCTACGACTTCAAATTTTAAATCAGCTGGCAGTCTTAACTAGTTTCCAAATATTGCCATTACCGGTGTAGTAGCCGTCGTATCATGTTGTGCGCATCGATATGCCATGAGGAACATTGGTATATGTACATCCCAGTCTCTTTGGTATTTATCTGTGACTTTTCTCGAATATTGTTCCAAGGTATGGTTAAATCGTACTACCATGCCATCAGATTGAGTATGCAAAGGTGTTGTACGGGATTTGTATATACCCAACATTCGGCACATCTCTTGGAATACAACCGATTCGAAATTTCGACCTTGGTCTGAGTGTAACTCCATCGGTACACCAAAACGAGTAATCCATTGGTTGACGAGTACATTCTCAACTGTACTAGTTTCTTGATTTGGAATGGGGTATACTTCAGGCCATTTATCGAAGTAATCTATGACCACCAGAACATACTTATTTCCCTCGTTACTTGTTGGAAATAGTCCAGCTATGTCTATAGCAATTTGCTCAAATGGAGCACCAACGGTGTATTGGTAAATCTTACCTCGACTTTTCTTATTGGTACCTTTGGCCATTGCACATTACTCACACTTCCGACATGGTCATGGCGTCCAACCAAATAAAACCGTTTCTTATTTTCTCAGTACGCCTTGCTATTGCGTTTTCATTAGCCATTTCTTGCCAATCTGGACGAACGCCCTGCTCCTTGTATTCCATAATCTTTACGAGACCTGATTTGTTTCGTTGATCCCCTTGCGCTCGGTTCGGTTGTTCATGACTCCTTCGGCAAGAAATTCGAAGGTCGTATGTCGACAATGTGTTCCTTGCTTTCCACTCGAGAACAATGCTTACATTCCATTTTGCAAGGACGACGAGATAAAGCACCCGTTTTGCCTTGATGTCCTCCTTTACGATGCTCGATTGTAAAATCATAACTCTGCAGCCGTTCAATCCAGCGCGCCAATTGTCTTTATGGGTTTTTAAATTGTAGTAACCACCTTAACGCTGCGTGGTTAGTTCGGAGATGAAATGACTGACCGTGCAAGTATTTATGGAAATACTTCACATATTCCAGTACTGCGAGCAACTCTTTTCGAGTGACACAGTAGTTTCTTTCTGGCTTCTACAGGATTTTACTGTAGTATGCTAGTACTTTTTATTACCCATCTATGATCTGAGAGAGCACACCACCTATTCCATAGTCACCCGCATGTGTGACCAACACAAACTTTTGACCGGGTACTGGGTTCGCCAATACTGGTGCTGAAACAGAGTTTTTCTTTCAGCTGTTCGAATGCTTTCTGTTGTTCCTCGCCCCACACAAATGGTTTGTTCTTTCTTGTTAACTCATGCAGATTGCTGGCGATATTTGCAAATCCAGGAACAAATCGTCTATAGTAGGTACATAAGCCTAGGAAACTTCTTAACTCGTGAAGATTCGACGGATTAGGCCATTTTTGTACTGCTCCTACTTTCTCCTCGTCGGTATGTACCCCTTCTGTTGTTTTCGTATTCAGTTTAAGCCTTGCTGATTGTATACGCTCAAATACTTCTTTTAACTTTACCAGGTGGACGTTAAAATCCTTTCCCATCACGATAATATCATCGAGGTACACCAAGCACGTTTTCCTGCGTAGTCCTCTGAGTACACGCTCCATCAAACGTTCGAAAGTAGCTGGCGCATTGCATAAGCCAAATGGCATCACTGTAAATTGCCATAGGCCATCGCCAATACTGAAAGCTGTTTTCTCTTTGTCCTCCTCATCAAGTTCCACTTGCCAGCTGCCACTTTGCAGATCAAGAGTTGAGAACCACTTCGTACCAGACAGCGTGTCCAGAGTGTCATCAATTCTTGGCAGTTGATAGCCGTCGTAATGATATCACGTTTTTCGTGATATCATTAAGCTTTCTGTAATCCACACAGAGTCTATTACTTCCATCCTTCTTCTTTGCCAACACAACTGGTGAACTCCATGTACTCAGTGATTGTCCAATAACACCTTGTTTCTGCATATCGGAAATAAGCTTAACGGCTTCATCTCTTTTGGCCAATGGAACTCGTCGTGGTGCTGGACGAATTGGTCTATAGCATTTTCTTTAGCTTCTATTAACGTCCTACCAAGTATGATGTTTTTATTCGTTATTTCTTTATCTGCTTCCACTACCCACAACTTGCCTGTCTCATCATCCACATTCATTTGTCCCCAAATCACCGCTTCTGATTTTGCTGTAACCTCTTGGCGTTGACATGCCAGTACTCGTTTGATGTTCCCACTACGCTTGTAGCCGATGTTCAATGGTAGCTCGGCATTTGCATAGCATAGTATCCGTTGATTTAAATCTAACGTAAATCCGTTGTCAATCATAAAATCAACACAAATTATTCTGTCATCGATGACGTCAGCCACTAATGTCATGTTCCCACGTGCAATTTCCAATAGATACTCGTTTTTTGTGGGGCTAGCGCAATCCATGTTGAACTCATCGCAAGTCAACTCAGTAGCTGTCATTAAGTTTGTTCTGCGCGCTACGTCTTCCTGGCACCCTCTGGGAGGCTGCTGAAATGAGTGGCGAAAACCTTCTCCGTTAAAGGTTGTACGTTGGTTGATGACCCCCGCAAATGAAATGATTTTGATTTTCGGATATGCACGTAGAATATCCGGTCCTTTTATAGGGAGGGTGCCTATATCAGGCTGGTGGATGGTCCCGAGGAATACAAGGCGGACAGCACCGCTCTACAGGAAATGTGATGGACGGGACAGGGCTGCTCCAAAAGAGCGTCCTGTGATATATACAACAGTTGTCATGCTGAAAGGTACGAATTAGAATGTGGATTTTTGGTCAGCAAGAGACTACGACACTGTCTCACATTTAACGCCTGTGAACGAACGGCTGGCCACAATCCGCATCAATGCAAAATTCTTTAACATCAGCCTTATATGTGCCGACGATCCGAAGGATGAAGAAGACAATGCAACCAAGGAGAGCTTCTTTCAGCGCCTCGAAGAAGCTTATGACCGCTGCCCCCGCCACGATATCAAAATCGTGCTTGGCGACTTTAATGCCAGGGTGGGCAAGGCAGGTACTTTTGGTCCAACTGTCGGAAAATTCAGCCTCCAAGAGAGCACATCCGATAACGAAATGAGGCTGAAAAAAGAAGTTGGAAAGTGCAGGAGTCAAATATTCGTTTAAGCGTGTACAACGGGGGTTATGCAGTGTCATTCTAGAAAGTCGAATGAGCTTTGCAGGAATACCGAACTCAGATATTGTTGAGTAGAGGTAATCCCTTACCGGACTGTCGAAAGAGGCTTTATAATCAACAAATAGGTGGTGTGTGTCGATCTGTTTTTCTTGGGTCTTCTCCAGGATTTGACGCAGGTCTGAAGCCACACTGATAAGGTCCAATCAGTTTGTTGAGCATGGGCTTCAATCTTTCACACAATACGCTTGATAGGAGCTTGGATGCGACTCAGGAGACTTATTCCACGGTAGTTGGCGCAAATTGTGTGGTCTCCTTTTTTATGTACAGGACAGAGAACACTGAGCCTCCAATCATCAAGCATTCTTTCATCCGACCATATTCTGCTTATGAGCTGGTGCATGCAGGCGAGCAGCTCATCGCCTCCGGTCTTAAATAACTCGGCAGGCAGGCCATCGGCACCTGCAGCTTTGTTGTTCTTCAGCCTTAAAATGGCCGTTTCAACCTCGTCATAGTCGGGTGGTGGCCACACCCGCCTCATATAATGGTTATATAATGCCCGAGTCACAATTCTCGTATCAGCATTTCCGTGATAGTAATCGTAAGGGGCCAGTATTTGGCGAATGCGTTGACATTCGTGAATCATTTCTATCGTCGCATGAACGAGACTTCTTTGGGAAGTGATGATTCGAACTCACTTTTCCGCTGAGTTTCGTTGTAGGGAATGTATTACTACGGGTTGTAGGCATCCTGGTCGGGAGCTGCTTTCGTTTTCTACAAGATCTGTAAGATCTAATTTTAGCAGTTGGAGAGACAGTTGAGAAGCGATGAACATTAGGAATAGGGTCATGCCGTGCTCTGTGAAGCAGTGAATTATGTTGCTTTCCACAGATACGGCATGAAAACTTGCTGTGGCACTTTGCAACGGTATGTGATGTTGCCAAACAGTTGCTGCAAATTCTGTACTGATGCACAAAAATTATTCTCTTGAATTGTGAGTGAGAAGAACTTTGTACATCGTCGCAGCGAGTGCATGCCTCTACATAATGGGCATGCGTGTATTTGTGATTGTACTGCTGGATGAAATAACGTTCTGAGTTGTTCTAAGGGAGATATCGAGATCTTTCGGATGTTGTCGATTATTCACTTGTGTCCGATGCGTAGTGCTTGGAACATCGTGAGACAAACAGGGGGGGTTAATGAAACTTATTCCAGTATGGAATGAAGAAACTGCTTTATGTAAATGTGAATTCGTGTAACGACCAGTAATTGTCCATCCAAAAACATCAAACTTCCAAGAATATCTTTTTTCACTCCTTCGAGTACTAGTGAGGATTATATATCTGCTCCTAATATTAAATCCACAGGGGAACTTCTGTGTAGATTTACATCTGCCAACCGTAAACCAGAGAGCTCTTTACGTAAGTTGGCAGATATCGAATGTGATGGGAGTTTTCTCGTAAGTTTCTCTAAGTATCAACTTTCAATGAAAATCTCGGGTCAATCGGAGATCCGATCACCAATGAACACTTTTTCGTTGGATGTGCCGTAACTACCTTATTCAGGCCGGTGACTTCAGCTCGAACGTCGCAAACAGGGAGGCGCAACCTGCTACGTAAGCATTCTGACATGAAGGTCGCTCCGGAGCCTGGCTCGATCAAGGCACGGGCTTTAAATATATTGTTCTGATGTCGGATATAGATCAATGCTGTTCCAAGGAGCACTGTGGAATCTTCTGTTGTAGATTTTGCTGTATTCAAAGCTGTGTCGGGATTCTCAGTAGTAACAGCTCGCAGCTGGGAAGTGAATGACTGACAAGATCGTCCACACGATGTTGCAGCGGAAATTGGCACAGGGGTTGCTTCACGATGACTGCTCGATGAGTTTTCTAGTCTGTGAAGAAGGGAATGATGGCGGTTTTTGCAAAATGAGCACGTGAACAAGCTCTTGCAGTTACTGTAGTCGTGGGAATTAGCGAGGCAGTTTGTACACAGGATGTGCTTTCTCACGATATTGTATCTCTCACCGATTGACAATTTAAGAAAATCGGAACAATGATGAATCGGGTGTGACTTTCGACACAATGGGCAATCACGATATGAAACGTTGACGTGATATGTGTTTACTCTTCGGGGATTAGCTGTAGGATTGTAGGATCGCTTGGGAGGATCGAATCGACTGGGTTGCCGATTCGATGGTTGGCTGAATTGCCGAGAACCACTTCGGATATCTGCGACTGACTCCAAAGTCTAATACCGATCTGTAAGAAAGGCATCGAAGTCGCTCCAATTAGGGATTTCATGTTTATTTTTTAATGATTGCTCCCAAAGACACAAGATGGTATACGGGAGTTTTGTGGAACACAAATATACAAAAATAGGATCCCACTGACTTGTGTCGATGCCTAACAGCTTCAAATTCGTAATGCAATCATTTAGAGTGCGCTGTAAGCTCTTCAAATGCGGGCCGGTTTCTTGAGTTACCGGTTGGAGAGGGAAAAGGGATTTCAACTGTAGGTTGACGAGAATCCTCTTATTTTCATATCTCTCCTCGAGATTATGCCAAGCTAGTGCGAAGCCATCATTAGTCAAGGGAGTTGACTGAGTGATGCTATGTGCTTCACCTCGGGTTTTTTGTAGCAAGTGGTATAATTTTTCCACTGGCGACAGACGGGGGTTATTACGGTATAATGCCGTAAACATATCTCGGAAGCTTGGCCAGGAAACATAATCGCCCGAAAAACGCTTAGTGTCACATGGAGGCAGCTGTATTACGGGGGATAAATGTTCAGTATTTACGGGTGAATTCGGGTGAATGCGGAATGCGGATGAATGCGGAATTGCGGGAGAAGTCGAAACTGCGGGGGATGCCACCTCGGAACTCAGCTCGTGAAGACCAACAGGAAATGAAGGTTGACGGGGTATGTTTTCAGCGGAAGAAGAGGAAACTGCGGGAGGTACCACTTCGGAACTTAACTCGGAAAGATTAGCGTTGATTACCGAGAGGCACCGGACATAAGAGGTTAGGCACTCCGTATATGCCTCTTTAATTTGATTAACGTCAACATCGGTATTCGGTATTCCTGTAAAGCTCATTCGACTTTGTAGAATGACACTGCATAACTCCCGTTGTGCAGTGAAAATTGGGAAGGACCTCTCCGCACCGTTTAATACCGAACGGGGTTTCAGACAAGGTGATTCGTTATCGTGCGACTTCTTCAATCTTCTTATGGAGAAAATAATACGAGCTGCTGATCTACGACATAATGGCACTATCTTCAACAAAAGTGTCATGCTGTTAGCGTATGCCGACGATATTGACATAATCGGCATGAACACGCGAGCAGTCAGTGCAGCATTCTCAGAGTTGCAAAGAGAGTCGCGTCGGATGGGTCTCACGGTGAACGAAGGCAAGACGAAGTATCTAGTGTCAACAAACAAAGAGTCCCGGCGTCTTGGACAGCACGTCACTGTTGACAACTACGCTTTTGAAGTAGTAAGGGACTTTGTCTATCTTGGAACCAGCATTAACAGCAGTAATGACGTCAGCCTGGAGATATTGCGAAGGATCACTCTTGCAAACAGGTGCTACTTTGGCCTAAGTAAGCAATTGAGAAGTCGAGCTCTCTCTCGAAGAACTAAAACTACACTCTACAAGTCTCTTATCATGCCTGTCCTAACATATGGCGCTGAAGCCTGGACAATTTCCACCTCGGATGAGCGAATGCTTGGAGTTTTCGAGAGAAAAGTCCTACGCAAGATCTTTGGACCTATTTGCGTTGGTGGCGAGTACCGAATAAGGTACAACCATGAGCTGTACGAGCTGTATGCCGATATTGACAATGTAAAGCGCATCAAAATCCAGCGGCTGCGCTGGCTAGGTCATGTCGAGCGAATGGAAGAACACGCTTCAGCTGGAGAACCTGACGGCGCGTGGAATTTCTAACTGGCGCCAGCTAGCGAAGAACAGAGATGGCTGGGGAAGCATATTATATTCGGCCTAAATCGATATTCGGTTGTTATGGCCACATAAGTAGGTAAGTAACGTCAACATCTTCAGCTACTTCCTCTGTCATGAGCGAGTAATATGCCGTTTTACAATCACTCCATAGGGATTGGAATTGGTTTTTTTGTGCCTCCTAGCTCATTTTTTCATGAGCTTCTGGGTTGATAGCATGAAAATTGCTATCAAATTCAATAATATCTTCCACGGTAGCTCTGAAGATATCGTAAGCCGACATGCTTTTAGCAATTGTAGAATCACAGATATAATTCGGGATAAAGTTTGAAAACGAGAGAGAATTACTTTCAAATCTGGAGTTATGTTGCCAGTTCGCACGATTTATCAAAAAATGGGTTGCCAAAATGTGCCCGGGAAGAGATTAATCCGAAAGACGTATTCTTCCTCAGTGAAGTTAAATGAAACCAATGGGCAAACTTATGGAAGTACGATATTTTTATATAAAAATACACGTAAATATATGTAGAGGAAAATAACCGCGGGACGGAATAAGAGTTTGGGAACCACTGTATTGTACTTTCCGGAATTTGTATTATATTATATTTCACCAAGAAATAAATTCTATTATATTTGATCGCACTGTAGCAACTTGGGGTTGAGAGTGACTATTTTTCTCCCTGGGTGTTTTCCAATAGAAAATAGCATACAATTGTTGTTACAATTATATCTCTAGTGTATAAGCCAATACAAATATTTTGTTGCTAATGTACATGTGCAAAACAAAAGTAGGGAGAACGATATTTAGTAATAATATATAGTCCCGCTATATTTGTGATCAAACACAGGTATATTAGTCGAGACAAATCAATGCCTTTTATTGTTGCCTATGTATGACTAAATACATTTATTGTTTGCTTTTGGGTGTACTTGTTGTTGATGGTTCTTTGGATATGCATAAACTCAGAGCAGGTAGATTAAATGCAATAGTCAACAACAACAACAGGTAATTCCATATGAATTTGAATAAAAAGCACTGTTGTTGTCCTTGCATGTAAGCCAAACAAAATTATAACGAAAAGGGAGGATAAATATTCGTAATATTGTTTTTTATCTTTAATATATAGGGTATTATTATGAGGTAAAAAGCAACAATTTGCATTTGAGAAGTGTGTTATGCCAAACAATATACGATGTATTGTTGTTAGTTTGTGACGCCAGATATTCTTCTTAATTTGTAATTAGTGGGAATGCACGTATTTTTATGTACAAATCCCAAACAAAAAAGGCAAAACCAAGGGATCGCCCTTCCCTTTTTTTTTATTGCTGTGATAAACGATCGATTTATCTTAACTCTCGTAGAGAGATTTGTGATGGTATGAATGGGAGATTTGAGAGTCACTTAATGCAACAACAAATATAGTGGTATATTACTGCAGATGAGATTTGTAGATGGGATTTGAACTCAAATGCATGTACATATACGTATTTCTTAAGAAAGAGCGGGAGATTACAAAAACAAAAACCAACTTGTTTGATCAAAATTTTATGATTTTATAATAGCCGGGAGTATAATATACATGTATACGTATCGGGTGGGTGTCGTAGTTGAGTGGTTAGTGTGTTCGCCTTCTGATCTGTAGGTCGTGGTTCAATCCCCGTCTGATGCATAACAAATTTAATATCGAAAAGATTTTTCTTTCGAACGGTACCCACCTGTCGGCAAGCAATTGGCAATTCTTCCGATAGTAACAACTTGCCATGAAAAAGTTTCTTAAAGAACTCTGTGACAAAGCTCAGAAAAAGTGATGTCACAAGTGTTCTGCCGTTCGGAACCGGCTAAAATAAGTAGGTCGCTTCTAATACTGTCCAAATTTAGGACGCACAATAGTAATGGAAGAGAAGCTCGGCCAATGAGCCCTTTGGGGATTTAAGTGCCACATATTTATTTATTTATTTACGTATCGGGTTTATGCAATTTATGTATGTATGGATTATGGAAGCAATCACATACGCTTGGAGAGATATATGTATGTGTTTACATAAAATGCATGGAATGCACGTACCTGGGGTGGCAAGATTTGCTTACCAATCGTTGCGAGCAGATCCGGCTCGAAGGACCAAAAAATGATTGTGTGAGAAATGGGGTGCCAGGTGGACTCGTTCCAACGATGGTTGCTTCCTCCAGGTGATTGCGGTGTGTGCGAGTGCGGGGATATTTGTTAGTTCAATGCTGTTGTTGTATATTGAGGTTGTGGGTGGTGATGTATTTTGTGTTTCTGCTGCTGCGAATGATATTGTGTTGTTTATGTCGATAAATGAATAATAACACTCGCGATTTTTCAATTTTAATACTAACAATATTTATTGCAAAACAAAACGTTTTAATTATGTGTAGCGAGAATTAAATTTTTGCGCGCACTGGCTGTGTATTTTCTTCGGGATATATTTTGAGAATGACAAAAAAAAATCAAAACGGGCGGCCAGAAGAGAGAAATGTTATATAAGTAACAGGGTTGCCAACCCACTCAAATGAAGACAAACAAACAGTGCACGCGTCTAACTCTGGCGTAGACAGTAATATTCAAATGTAGCAATTCATGCCGCAATTCTGGTTTTAGATTCCGTAATATTGTTTCCACTAGTTTCATGTCTGCCATCGGGATTCGGCGTTTATCGGACAGATTTAAAATTACGCTGAGAATTTGGTCGAACGACTCGCCTGGTTTTTGTTTTCATCTTCAAATACTTTCCTTCTTATCGAAGTCGTTTAGATGGTCCTTGTATTGTCATCGCAAATGTACAACCAATCCAGCTCTCTGGCTTGGCGATGATGTCGCCAAAACCATGCATCAGCATTGCCGCTAAATAGCATGTGCACATACTGACAACAAACTAAAATTGCCATTCAACGATTGAGCTGTTAAAGAGTTAATACGATATATGAAATCTTCCACAGAAATATCGTCTACCGAGCCGGTAAATTTAATTTGCCATTGTGAAATTATGTTTGCCATCTTCGAATTAAAACCGACATTTGGTTGTCTATTCCGAGACAGGTGACCTTCTCTTCCACGCCTGCCGTAAGGGTTTTCTCGTGGTCATTCTGGCTGATCAGGTGCGGTATTCATGTGATTATTGTCCAAGCGTAAGCCTTCTCCAAGAGCACGAAGTTCATTTCCAACCACGGCTGTTAACTCAATATGAACGTCATTAATTGATTCGCGAATTATTTCGTGAACGCACTGTTCCGTGAGATCGTTGTTGTTGCGAGGTCGAACGCCGTCCACATTTCTGCTACGCTGGAAATTAGATGCTACTGTATCTTGCCCACTGGCAAACCCGGAAGCATTCGACGGATTGTCATGCCGACGGGCTTGTGTGAAGCAATGTGTTTGAGGGTGCTGTTCTCTGCCACGCGCCGCGTTCGTTTGTGATTCTCGACCACTCATTTGTGTTGAGCTAGCCGGATTAAATTCCAACGTGTTAAGTCATTCGTAGTACAGTCATGTTAGCACACAGGGCATGATTCGCTCCCTTGAAGCCAGGTTCGAATAAACGATTTGTGAAATCTATGGCTATAGACCGTTTCGACCTTATCGTCGGTCAATCTCAATGGATCTTTGCACATGATACAATAAGTATCTTCTGGGACCGTGTCCGCAGTCGGTAAGATTTCTAAGCTATGTCTTACTGACATCTTCAAGGAAATATAACTTTACGGCAACACGACAGAAAAAATGTATATAATACTGAAATTGTAAAGTTCCATTTTCCTAAATCAAACAAATCTGTTTGGTAATTTCGCGCCCGCTGTTCATGCACTACTCTAATTCGCTTCATTGCTTTGCTTATTTCTCTTATGCTCTTATTTCTGTTTATAGTTTTAACTCTCCTTTCAAAAAATTAGGACCTTTAATATTTATTTTGAATATATACGGGCATACCTTTATACACAGCGGTACCTGAGTTTGTAAATTTCTTTTCTTTGTTACTCCCAACTCAAAATCATCCGATGTTAACTGATCATTTCCAATGATATTTAGGGTATATAAGCACATAGTGTAAAATTGTTATTTTCAGAAAAAAAAAACGGATCAAACACAGCGAATCACACCAAAACTACTTCTTGTTCATCAAAGTAAGACGGCTATGTTACAAGCTTCTGAATAAAAGAAAATTTCACAAGCACAACAAGTAGGAATTACAATAAAAACATAAAAGTATCACTGAGTTATACCCGAATTCTCCAAGCGATAGAATTCTCAACTGAATTCTTCCCTATATAACTTAAAACTCATATTCGTTTAATAAATGGTTCTCCGAGTGAGTATGAAACCCAAATGATCCAATTCCAGAAACTCTCGAGCTCCGATTGAACTAAAAAGACTAATTTAATTCCCTAAAATGCAAATATGTAATGTGATTCCAAAAACTCATCCTCAACGAGATCAACAAAAAAAAACCTTGATTAAATTCCTTCCAAATTGATATTACAACGAAACTTATGAATGAACTGTAATTTAATGGAATAAGTATGAACTTTAATTTAAAAACCGGTAAATTAATGCATTTCAGGGACCCCACGTTGAGCGCCATTTTATGTAACGAAACACAATCGGGCGACAGCTTTTGACTCCCAATTATGTCACCAATCGACTATTTTGGTATTCCGGCTGTGCTGTACGTAACTCTTATGCAGAAATTTGAGGTTTCTATTTTATTGATTCTGAAATACCGGTTTTCTAAAGGCAACGAACTTGATCAACCGCGCCTATCGTTGCTTGTGAGGCTTTCTTGTATATATATATATATATATATATATATATATATATATATATGTGTATATATATATATATATGTATATATATATGTATATATATATATATATATATATATATATATATGTATATATATATATATGTATATATATATATATATATGTATATATATATATATATATATATATATATGTTTATATATATATATATATATATATATATATATATGTATATATATTGTCTACGCCAGAAAATTATGACAGGCGCATTGTCTCTGACTTGATCAGTCAGCAGTCGACACGAACAGTGCGCGCATTTTTTATTTTTATTCATATTTTATTTTATACATATATTTATATATATATATATATATATATATATATATTTATATATATATATATATATATATATATATATATATATATATATATATATATATATATATATACATATATATACGTTGTGTGTCCTACGAAACGCACAACGAACAGATGCCACTAGCGGCAGGTTATTTTAACACTATAATCGTGGTAGAAATTATTGATTTCATAGTCATACATATATCAATATAAAGGGTTATCCATTTTGCGGTTTCAAAAGTAAATGTAAATAAAACACATATAAAATATTTTTTATCATGATATTTCTTTTTTATTATAAAGTTTGAACGTTGACATTATTTGTGAAATACTACATCATTCAAATGACCACCACGCGAATTGTTGCAAGCATCGATTCTTTTGAGGTAATTTTCGACCACTTTTTGACACATATTGGGCGGTATCTCAGCCATAACGTGACGAATGTTGGTTTTTAGGTGCTCAAGAGTTAAAGGTTTATCTGCATAAACACGGTCTTTCGCGTAGCCCCACAAAAAAAAGTCAAGCGGTGTCAAATCGCATGATCTTGGTGGCCACTTGATATCGCCACGGCGAGAAATTACGCGGCCAGAAAATTTCTCTTGCAATAAAGCCATATTCGCTCGAGTTGTGTGGCATGTGGCACCGTCTTGTTGAAACCACATATTCTCTAAGTCGTATTCTTCAATAGCAGGCAAAAAAAAAAGTCGGTTATCATATGACCATAACGCTCCGAATTGACGGTGACAGTCGTTCCATCGTCGTTTTCGAAGAAGTAAGGTCCAATCACACCTCAGGACCAAAGAGCGCACCAAGCAGTGCCTTTTTGTGGATGTAGTGGCCTCTCTTCAATTACTTGAGGATTCTCAGAACCCCAAATACGACAATTTTGTTTGTTAACATACCCACCGAGTGAGAAATGTGCTTCGTCGCTGAATAAAATTTTGTTCGAAAAATCGCCGTCCACCGCCTGTTGTTCAAGCACCCATTCGACGTATCTACGACGTTGTGAATGGTCAGCTGGCTTCAGTTGTTGTGTGAGCTGGATTTTATATGGATGTAGGTGTAGATCCAAATGCAAAATACGCCATAATGTGCCGTAAGACAGTCCTAATTCCTGAGAACGACGAGGAATCGACACATTCGGGTCTTCGGCAACACTTTCACTTACAGCAGCGATATTTTCGGTGGTACGAGCGAAACGATGATGCACAGGCCTTACAATATCTGTAACCGATCCAGTCTCTTCATATTTCTTCACAATTTTGCCAATTGCTTGCGTAGTTGGACGATTATGTAAACCATAATCTCCTCTTATAGCACGATATGTGGCTGTGGCAGAATCACCATTTTTGTAGTAGGTTTTTACAATTTTAATGCATTGTGCGATAGTTAAGCTATCCATTTTCGCAAATTTCAGACTTTGAACTGAAAAAGAAAGAAATTGTTTTAACAACTCAGTTTGACAGTCCTGCAGAAGCTACATTCAAAAATTACACAGTCATCCGAATCCCCTTGCTAGGCAATTGTTGCTGAGCACGGGGCATCGTCGATTAAAAAGAAAAGACACACTGAATATACTGTGAAATGGCTAATCCTCGCGACTCAACAAATTGTAATGGAACGTTGGGAATATCACATAATTTTAGTTAGTTTGTAAGATTTGATCACTTATTGTTAGTTTCTAAGTAATTTTAGAAAGATCCAATAAATAAAGCTTGAAAAAAAAAAAGTTTGACAGATGTCGAATTCTAGCCCTATACTTCTGAAACCGCGAAATGGATAACCCTTTATATCAAACAAACACTCGTATTGATAATACTATTAATTACGACAAACTTTTGGAGGACGTTCTTTCTCGTGGATAGCAGGCCTGATGTCACGATCACACAGCTAGAGCTATAGAGAAAAAAAGAGCGAAAGATAGTCATTTAATATACAGTATATAAATATATACCTACATATACAATTTTTAGGGCAAATAATACACAGTTTAGCCGTTAGGTTAAATTTAAAAATTCATAAAGGAAATTGAATGCCTTGACTTCTCTAAATTCATCGAATTAAAATCTGATCAACTAATATAAAATTGAGTTCATTTAAGTTCCATGAATTAACTAAATTTCAGAATTTTAAAATATATTCCAATTATCGTTTTACTTCATTAAATCCATTAAATTCCTTAGATTACGTTAATTAAATTAAATAACTAAATTAAATTAATTGGTTACATTCAGGTGTGGGTGTTTAATATGCGTATCCTAGTACTCAAAAGAAAATAAATACAATATATACATACATATAGAAATAGGATATCGTATTATAAAATTAAATTCGCCTGTTTTAGCGGCTCCTCTTTTGTTGTGGCAAGTGCTTCCGTGCGATCCCCGACCGTCTCACTAGGTAGGTAGGTAGGTAGAATGGCTGCGACACTGGTCTCTCAAGTAGTAAATAAAATGCCGTTTTGAGCCATAAATCTCGCTAAGACCTACTGAGTGTTAAGGATATGTTACAACCAGCCGGAGTTGTTTATGAACTGAAGGATATGGGAGATCTCTATTTTAGATACCTGTCCTAGGTTATCAAAGAAAGGGCTACCTAAGGATGTTAATAGGTTTCTGGATAAGGCCGGGCATTTGCACAAGAAATGCTCTACCGTCTTCTTAGCGGTTATGTGTTGCAGCTTCTGCAATGGTCGTTGTGCGGGATACCCATTTTCTCCGCATGTGTACCAATGGCCCAGTGGCCTGTGCATACTGCTATTAGTTTGTGTGTGACGGCCCTAGATCTACTCAGAAGGCTCCTTGTCCTCTTCTCGCTGTAGTCTGACCAGGTGGCTTTTGAAATTGTGCAGGTCGTGGTGCTAGTCCATTTCCGCTGCGCTTTGTTTAGGTAGTGTTTTTGAATAATCCCCTTGGCTTCAGCTAGGGGAACACCTACATCGGCATAGGGTGTTCGTTCATTGTCTGCAGATGAGCCCCTGCGAGCTAGCTCATCAGCATTCTCGTTGCCTGCGATTCCCTTGTGTCCTGGCACCCAGATAACTGATACTTCGAGGTAGGCAGATATTGCGGTTATTATTTGTTTACACTCTCCGACCAGCTTTGAGCTAACAGTTGGCGCGGCTAGCGCCTTTATAGCTGCCTGGCTATCGGAGAGAATTGTTGCCTTTCCAGTTATGTTCCTTTGTTGGAGCAATTCGCTTGCTTGCAGAATTGCGTATACCTCCGCCTGGAACACACTGCAATAAGAAGGAAGTTATACGGACGTTGATATATCTAAGAACTCCGAGTAGATTCCTGCTCCAACTCCAGAGTCCATTTTGGAACCATCAGTGAAAATTTGTATACCCCTGCCGGCCAGAAACCCACCTTTCTTCCACTCATTCCTACTTGGAAATACAGCTTTAATGCCACTCTCCAAAGCCAGCTTGCGAGGGCAAAACTCCGTCGTGTTGCCAACTATATCTATAGGTACATGTTTAAGGATACTACTGTGTCCTTGTTGAGTATACTTCCAACATCCAGATTCCCTGAGGCTGTGTGCCGTTTGCGATGCAGTACATAGTATGTGCAAGTCAATTGAAAGGAGGTTCAAAATAGGATCCAAGGCCGCTGCAGAGCAGGTGCGACAGGCCCCAGTGGCACCAACGCACGCAGTGCGCTGAACTTTCCGTAGTTTATTGGTGTTATAGTTCTTCCGTAGAGCTTCCCACCAAACTACAGAGCCATAGGTCAACACCGGTCTCACTACCGCTTGGTACATCCAGAGTACCATGTTCGGTCTTAGACCCCACTTCTTACCAAACATCGATTTGCAAGCATAGAAAGCGATGCAGGCCTTCCGTACTCTCTCCTCGATGCATGGTTTCCAATTCAGTTTGCAGTCAATAGTCAGTCCCAGATACTTGGTACTGTTCGATAAGGTTAATTGCTGTCCATTTAATGTTGGTAGTCTGAAGGTAGGTGGTTTGTACTTTCTCGTAAAGAGCAGTAACTCCGTCTTGTCCGGATTCAACCTAAGGCCACAATCTTGTGCCCACCTACTTAGTTTTGCTAATGTTCTTTCCATGATTTCACTCATTACGGAAGGGAAGGGACCCGAGACTAGGATCGCCACATCATCAGCGTACGCTACAATCTTAACTCCATTTGCGTTAAGTTCCACAAGGATATCGTTTATAGTTATGAGCCAGAGCAGGGGGGACAGCACGCCCCCTGCGGTGTGCCCCTACGTACCCGCTCACTACGTTTTGCACCCCCTAGCTCAGCTGTTATTTCGCGGTTAATGAGTAAGGATGAGATCCAATTTCTAATTGGTTCTGCTGTTTCTGTCCTGACAAGGGCGGATCTAATGGAATCCCACTTGACGTTATTGAACGCTCCCTCTACGCCAACAAACGCCGCCAGAGTGAATTGTTTATACAATAGGAACCTCTGCACTGTGCGTACCACCTCATGTAGCGCAGTTTCTGTAGACCTCCCCCTCAAGTACGCATGCTGTACTGAAGAGAGAGATTTCTCATCTAGAAGCTCCCGTATATATAAGTCTAAGATTCTTTCTAGAGTTTTTAATACAAAGGACATAAGACTTATTGGCCTGAAGTCCTTGGCCAGTTCATGTCCTCTTCTACCCGATTTGGGGATGAAAACCACCCTTGTTCTCCTCCATGTAGTCGGGATATGGTTATAGCGAATACAAGCACGGAAGATCTCCTTTAGCTCCTTAACCAAAGAATTCTGAGTCTTCTGCATCATTATAGGGAGAATACCGTCTACCCCCGGGGATTTAAAAAGTGAGAAACTATTGACTGCCCACCCTATTTTCTCCTCAGTCATGATTTTATCCAGCAGCGCCGCCGATACTTCCTGCTGTCCGTATAGCTTTTTTATATTCCCTCAAGGAATATCTATACTCCTGAAAGTCACCCGTTGCATAGCAGTCGTTAAAGATTCATCTGAGCTTGGACCTCAGGTCACTCAGATCCCTATCCCACCACGGCGGGAAGATCTTCTTACTCCTAGATATAGGACAGGCAACTTTGTAGGCCACCTGAAAACTTTTTTCTAGAGACTTGACCCGGTCTTCCAGATTATTCCGGGACTCTATGGCTGTTCTATTTCTATGGAGTCTATCGCTAACTACCTTGTCAAAAAGATTCAAGATGTTCGTTTGGAGTTTCTATTTGGTTGTCTAATCTCCCTCTGCCAGCCTAGGTCAAAGAGAATCATTCGATGATCCGACAGGGAGATTCGTTTCGAAACTGTCCAGTTACGAATTACAAGGTCGGGAGAGTTAGCTGTGAGTGTAATATCAAGGACTTCTTCCCACCCCCTACAGGTTTCCGAACCAGGGAAAGTGAAGGTAGGTGAATCGCCCCTGTTACAAATATTGAGATCGTAGGATATTATAAAATCAAAGAGAGACACCTCGCTCATTTGTTTCGCTGCTTCCCCAAATCGCATGTCTGGCATTGGCGTCGCAGCCCAATAGAGCATCCTATTTGCTGTTACTGATGTTGCTGATGAGCCGTTGGACCTCCTTGGGAGGCGCTGGACGGTCATGCGACAAGTACGCCGAAGCGATGATGAGACTACAACCGCTCTGCGACTCGATCTTGACCACTACGACATCGTAAGAACTAAAATTAGGTAGAAAGAAAGCGTTAATTGTGTTCCTTACCAGGATGCACGCCCTTGGCTTACCTTCACCATGCGTATAAAAAAGGTTGTAGTCCCTGTTGTGCAGACCCATAATCTTTGAGCGCCATATCCAGGGTTCCTGTATGAGACAGATGTCGATATCGTCCTCTCTGAGAAGGATTATGAGGTTGTCAGAGGCTGATTTGGCATGCTGCAATTTAATCTGCGCCACTCTCAGCATCTCCTTGTTTGCTGGTTTGTGGCGCACTTCCAGTTTGCTCGGTTGATGACGAGGCACCTTCCCCGTCCGGCTCGGCCAGCTTGAGCCCCTCTAGGAGCTTGTTGGCGTCATCAACCTCTTCCAGGTTATCATCCGGAGCCACCGAGGCCGGAAACACCTTCATTTTGGCCTCCCTGATGCCAAACCGAAGCATATTTTCTCTCTGCTCAAGTGCCCCCAGGGACTCATTGCAGATAAGCAGAAGGACTGGCTGGCTGTTGCGCTGCTGCTCTTTGATCTTAATGACCGACCAGTCATCCATCGGGACACCTGTGTTCTGCAGCTTCAAACACTGGATGAGCTTCAACTTATCCAGTTTCATTGCCATTTTTGGCAACCAAATACGCGCCCGGGGCATTCTGGGAATCTCCGCTGCCGGGATGATCTTAAGCGAAAGACCTTCCCATGCGTTACTAATCTTAGTTACGCATTTGCCCAGAAATTCCCTCGAGAATCCCTCCACTCACTTGATTACCCGACAGCCTCGACAAACCTCCTCACAGTTGAAGGCAGGAACTGGAGTCTGTTTCTCCAAGAGGTGCTCGACGACCATCTCAGATAGCCGTCCCTCAATAGAGTTCCACACTGCCAGCACCGGCCTCCCATTGTTGCTCTTCGCGTCAACAATAGCAACCTGGAGGAGGTCTCTGACCACCTCGCTATAAGGTTGCTTTAATGCCGCTGGAGCAACAGCGGAAGGACCCCCCCCTGTTTAGAGTATTTGCCCTCTTTTTCGGGGTGATCGGTCACGTCCTGTGACCGATTCCGCTTCGCTGTCTGCTTCGGCTGTTGTTGTGGCTGTGCTGCTTTGTTTGCGAGTGAGGTCTCGTACTGCTTGACCACCGCCTCGTACCTGACCTTATCCTCGGCATCCCGCTCGTGGACTTGTCCATCTTTCTTATTTTTGGCGAACTTGTCCAGTATGAAAAGCGCCCTTTGATACCTCGCTTTCAGCAGGGTACCGGACGACTTCTTAGACTTCTTGGGGGCCGCTGTGGTTGGCGTGCTCCCTTTGTTGGATGTTGATGGAATGTTATTGTCTGCGACAGGGGTGCTATGTCTGGCACCTTGTCATCCTTGTTTTTGATGCTCTCCTGGCTACTGGCCAAGAGATCATCCTCCGAAAGCGTTCCCAGAGCGCTCCCCCTTACTTCCTGGTTTTTGGTTTTGTTGGGTATGTTCTCCGTTTTGATTCCCACGAGTGAACTGGAAAGAAGAGTCCACCCCAGCAGAGCCAGTATACCAGGGTAAGGCACTTAATACAACCGACCTTGCCTGGGCATCGGAGGGGACCGTTAACGACTCGATTCTTTAATCACTACCAGTCATTCAGCTCTCGGCACGGGTACCTCAACACCTTAGCTTAAAGTGTTATGTCGTCAGAGCCTCTTCTGTTATCGACAGGGTGCACCGACGTGTAGGTGAGGTTGACAATTGAATAGGGGAGGCTATATAATCGCGTCACTACCCCATTAGCACCCCACCGTCTCACTAAGTTAAATTCCTTTTCGTTCCTTCCTACTCGTCATATTTCCCATCAATTTGCAATTCGTTAGTCATGGAGGTAGTTTTCCTTTACTCATATTCTTTTCTACATTTTATTTTGGTTATATTATATTTTGGTATAATTCGTCTCTTTTCACTTTGTCTTTTTCTTTTCGTTTTCTTTTGGGCTTTATTGTTCGTTTATACTTATTCTTTTCTACACTTTTAGTTCATATACATCGTCTTACTTTCACATTGAGGTCAGTTCTTTTTAAACTTAGATTAATTTTTTTTTCTACATTTCTATTCTTCGTTCTTCGTTTCTGTTCTTTACTACATCTTTTGGTTTTTATAAATTCGGTCTCTTTTCACTTTGTCTTTTTCTTTTTCTTTTCATTTTAGTTTTGATTGGTCATTTATACTTATTCTGTTCTACACTTTTAATTCAGATGCATCGTCTTACTCTCGCTTGAATTGCAATTCTTTACAAACTTTGATTTAACTACATCTTTTGGGTTTTGTATTTCGTCTCTTTTCACTTTGTTTTTTTTTTTCTTTTAGGCTTAATTGGTCATTTACACTTATTCTTTTCTACACCTTTAGTTCAGGTATATTTTCACATTGAATAGCATTATTTCTTTTCATTATGGATGTTCATTTTCGTTCTTGTATTTCGTCTTATTTTCACTTTGAGTTGCAATTCTTTTCTGTCGTCTTTCACATTTACTTTTTTCTTTAGGTTTTCGGTTCGTTTTTTTTTTGTATATCTTTTATGTCAGATTTCTAAATAATTTTCTTTTCAGAATGCTACTTCCTTTTCTTTTCAGTTACATGTTTTCAGTTACAGAATTCAGAATGTGAGACGTCACTTAGAGTGTTCGCCCTAGCTTAATTAGAGTGGCTCTTATAATTCATATTGACCAATTTCTCTCCTACCTTGTACAAGTAAAATACTAGAAAAAATTATTTCGAAGCACCTAATGTGGTTGTTGGCGTATTGAAGAGCCCCTTACCCATACCAATTTTGTTTCAAATAAGGTTCAAGTACAACGGATGCCTTATTCTATCTGAACCACCTCATTTCAAAAAATCTTTCAACGAAAAAACATTTATCAATTCTATTGATCGATTTTGAGAAAGCTTTCGATGATGTATTCATGTGGTCTTCAAAAAACTAAAATAATTAAAAATTGGACATAAAATGTTCAATTATATCAACTCTTTTTTAACAAACCGTAAAATACGTTGCAAGGTGGATAATGTTAACTCTCCATCATTTCCCAGGGTCTCCCTTATCAGTAACTTTTTTTTGAATAGCATTCCAAAATTTAAGTCAGTCACCTCCTATATGCTGTTGACTTAAACTAAGATCCCACTATCGGGGCAATGCGACGATTCTCCTGTGCCAATAGTATGAACACTCACAATTTTTGAAATCAACCCTGACGTACCAATAATGTGAGCACTCTTTTACCCAATATCGAGCAATGATATTGTAAAAATGTGCCAATTTCTATCGACTACTTGTGCGCCGATTATAGTCGGCAATCTGCATCGATATTTGAAAATAACTGTTTACAAAAGAATAGAAAGCACAAAGAAAAACAGCGTGAAGTAAGTTTTCGCTCTTGAGAGGAGTATAAAGACCGTCAAAAAGAAAAAAAGCCCAGCAAAGTATTGCATAAAAGTTTCATTCGCACATAATTTGTGAAAAGAAAATTTTGATTTTTATCTTCACGAAATTCGCATAAAGTGCTCTCATATGTACCATATTCACTTCTTTTTGTGAACCACTCTATCTCCCAAATTCTCCGTTTCTTAATTGTTCTTTTATTTTTTATTTTTTTTATTGACGCCAGCCTATTCACAATAATGCCGTTTTTTACTTTGCAACCCTATAACTCAGGTTGCTTAAAATATAAGCGAGTTCAATTGAACTCGCTTGAAATAAACGATGTCTCTTATTTTTATTGTTGCTTTGCATACAATTCGATAAATAAGCGAGTGTTCTTCTGCAACTCTTGTGCAAAAGCACCCAGCTTAAAAAATAATAAACGTAAAACGAGTCAGAAAAGAGAAGAAAAAAAAAATCACCTTACAGTCGGCTGAGGCCGACTAAATTATACCCTGCATATGTAGGTTAGGTTAGGTTATGCGGAGGCCCTCCAAAGGGGGGCGCACTTAGGCCAAATAATTAGCCCATTATGTCACCATGCATCACTGATGCTTACTATCCTATCTCCTCTGTTAAATGGAACCATTGGGATTTCATAATGAATAGAGCAATGTCCCTGACATCTCAGTGGTATTTGTAAAAAAGGCACTCCCCAGTAGAGTGTGCCTTCTGTATGCCAAGGCGGGGCATCTACAGAGGAAGTGGTGAACACTTTCCTCCTCTTCCTCGTCCTGGAAGCTGCGACAAAATCGTTGGCCGGTAAACCGAGCCTTGCAGCATGCCTACCCACAAGCCAGTGGCCCGTGAGTACGGCAACTACATTACTGATGGTTTTCCTGCTAATTGACAACAGTGAACGAGTTCGTCTATTGTCAAAAGTTGGCCAGATTTTCCTATTAGTAGCACAAGAGTTCTCATCCTGCCATTTATGTTGGCTATGGTGAGGTAATATTGTGTGATAAGAAGCTTGCATGTTGCAAGCGGAATTCCGGCTTGATGAGATGGATAGATCTCTAGCAACTTAGTGCCCGATCTCGCCAATTCATCTGCCTCACAGTTCCCTGGAATTTCCCTATGCCCCGGTACCAATACAATGTGTACATTGTAGTGCTCCGCTAGCTCGTTAAGAGCTGAGCGGCATTTAAGGGAAAGTGCCGATTTGGCGAACGTTCCTGCGAGAGATTTAATGGCAGCTTGGCTGTCGGCGTAGATATAAACATCTTTGGAAGATATTATATTACAGCGAAGCCACGTTCCCGCCTCCTTTATAGCCATAATCTCAGCTTGAAAAACACTGCAAAAGTCGGGTAATCGGAACTTGAGCTTAACGGGTAAGGAATCAGAAAAGACGTCACCTCCTACCCTTCCCTTCAATTTGGAGCCATCTGTGTACAATTGTATCGATTGAACTCCAGTTTCGTTGACAATACCCCTATTCCATTCTTCCCTTGAGGGTATATGGGTTGAGAAACTATTGTCAAAGCATGGTATGGGGATGGTATAGTCGATGGCATTCGGAATTGTAGTGCACTCCCCCAGGATCCTTGAATACCCGTATCCTGGTTGCGCCCAGCGTGAAGCTATGTTTAGCCTGATTGCTGATATAAGTGCTCTCTGCTTGCCAAATAAATCTTCGGGGAGTAGATGCAATAGCGAGTAGAGTGCTTTTGACGGGGTGGTTCTTAGGGCACCTATTGTCAACACCGCAGACGTTCTTTGAACCTTGTCTATTAGCCGTCTATGTACCTCCTTATTTAAGGATTCCCACCAGACTATCACTCCGTAAAAAAGAATTGGTCTGACGATGGCGCAGTATAGCCATGATACGATTGTAAGACTCATCCCCCATCTTTTACCTATGGCTTTCTTACAGGAATAGAGTGCTGCAGTTGCTTTACGAACCCATTCCACCGTGTTTGGTTTCCAACTTAGTTTCCTATCTAAAGTTATATCCGAGTACTTCGCCTGTTCAGTTAGCTTTAAACTAGTTCTCCCAATTCTAGCTAAGGTAAAAATAGGTATTTTATGATTTCTAGTAAAGAGGACTAGATCAGTTTTAGCAGGGTTGATGGCCAGGCCAGAGTTTGAAACCAATTTGGACAGGATTCATAAGGCATGGTTCATCACTTCGGTGAGTGTATTTAAATATTTTCCCGATGCCACAAGTCACACGTCATCTGCATAAGCCACCTTTTGCAGCCCGTAGCCTGTAATGATATGAGAACTTCATTGATGGTTAAGTTCAACAAAAGAGGCGACAACACATCCCCATGAGGGGTGCCCTTAATTGAAAATCTACTTTAGCAATAGACTAATGAATCTAATAATAGGTTCAGCCACTTTAAGCATAACAAGAGCGTTTTCGACTGCTTCTGGGTTTATGTTATTGAAGGCCCCCTCAATATCTAGAAAGGTGAAAAGGCTATATTCTTTGCAGTGCAGAGATGTTTAGATCTTCTGCACAAGTGAGTGAAGGGCTGTCTCAACGGACTTGCCTTTGTTATATGCATGTTGCAATGAAGAGATATTCTTAGCATCTATAGAGCCCATTAAGTGCACATCAAATAATCTTTCAAGGGTTTTCAATAAGAAGGGTGATAGACTTATAGGTCTGAAATCACTTGGTTTTGAGTGGGACGTTTTTCCGCCTTTAGGGATAAACACCACGTTTACTTTTAGCCAGGTCTTGGGGACATAACATAGCCTTAGGCATGCAGAGAAGATTACCTCCGATCAAGGTGTTAAAAGATCCGCACACTTCTGCATGTCCGCGGCTATAGTACCATCAGGCCCTGGTGACTTGATTGGTTTAAAATTATTTATCGCCCAATTATTCTTTGTTTTATTGATTATTTTGTGTTCGGCCAAGGATGTCCTCCAAACAGCCTTGAAAATGGGTATCGATTAATACCCGAATCACCATCCCTCTTCATAATGAAGCTGAGTGTAACTGAATTCGTAGCGAGAATCCTTCGTAGGCGGCTTGCATCTGAAATTTCTTCTATGTTGATGAAAAGCCATTCCATGGTGATCTTTTTGCTCTCCTTATCGCCTTTTTAACACTCGTATGCTCTTCTTATGGGGTTGCCATTGATTAGTGATTTTGGCTCGGTCGAATTACTTCCGACACTCCTTCCCTAGAGTGATGATCTCTACCGACCACCATGGAGTCCTTCTAATTGGGCAGAACGCTACAGTAGCTTTCCTGCAAGCTTCTGTAATTTGTTGAACAGCGGCCTCAAGCTGCTCCTCATTTTGCAGGCTTGCGGGCGCCATGTGAGAGAGGGATTTATTTAGGGTGGCCCTATACTTATCCCAATTTGTGCGTTTCCAGTCCGAAGAGTTGTTTCTAAGGGTTATGCCTAAAACCTCTTCCCTGCTGCAGGTAATAAAGATCGGTTCTGTACCCATGTTTGCGAGAGTCAAGATAGAACTAATAATATATTCAAAAAGTGACACCTAGTTCGTTTTTATCTGAGCTGCCCCAGATATAATGGTGTGCGTTGGCATCGGCTCCCATCACCAGATTCAACTCGCGTTTCTCCGCATCTCGAACTGCCTTCCTTATTATAGGGTGAGGTGGGGGCTCAATATGGTCGTGAGCCTTGAACGCATACATCAGCCAATATATATGGGATTGATGATCTAGAGCAATGGTCACATTATCCTTGTCGCTGTAATCAGATAGTAGGAATGCTTTGTAGCATTTCTTCACTAAAATACATGATCGAGGCTTACCTTCATTTTGAGCATGGTATTCCGCACACCTTGTCCTCCAGGATCCACGGTTCCTGAATTAAAACGATGTCCTCCGCTTTATTGCTCAGCCGAAGGACGAGAGCAGCGGAAGCTGCTTTAGAGTCGTGCAGATAAATCTAGACCACCCTAAGCATCTTCCTTTGCAATATTTAATATAGACGCCTCAGTCACCGTCGTATCGGTGTCCTCGACGTCACAGCATATTAAGTCGTCCTCATCCGCTGTGCTAACTTCCACATTTCGGAAGAGGTCTCCAGCGTATCGCTGTCTCCGTCATACGACATGTCCTCAACAGGGGCCGAACTTACTTTCGTATCCCCTGGTTTTGGATCTACTTTTCCTGCGTCTTTTTCATACACTCAGCGTGATTTGGGAGAAGCCATAGCTTATCACCTTATTCTGTTTGGCGAGAGGTGCCTAGGATTGCTCATTTAAGATCACAACGACCTGTCTTGAGTTCTCCTTGGCCTCTCCCACCTTCACAACCCTCCAATCATCTGTGGGAAGGGATGGATTCGTGGACCGTATGTGATCCAAGCTTTACTTAGGGTCTGACGGCTCTGCTGGAATCCAGGCGCGTGACCAGGGTGTATTGGGGATATGGTCCCTAGAAACGGCCTTAAACCAAGCGTTGGGCTAAATCTCCCCAACATTCGCGATGGCCTCTCTAAAGAGATCTGCCGATCGCTGGTCCGCGCAGGACATTAGTTTGATGCGTCCTTGATGCCATGCAGCATCTCTGCAGCAAACGACGAACAGGGTTTTCTCGCCAGGATGTCACTGTATATCCTCAGTAGACTCATCTCCACTAGGCGCCATTGCCCTAATGGCTTAATGGTTGCTATCAATGACGGCAAGGATAAGGTGGTCCTTTGCAACGTCACTGAAGGAACGCGCTTGGGTATTAAATGTGGCCGAAGCCGAAGTTTTCTCCTTTTTTGGCTCAGACAGCTGCTTTTCTTGCGATTTTCGCGTTCACCAATAATGCCTTTTGCCCACTCCAGAGATTCTTTTTCTCGCTCTGAGAGTTCTGTTACAGGGACGCCATCGAGCTTTTCAGTAATTCTGAAAGCGGCTCTTCTTTCCCGATATGTTCGGAGGGACCCGCTAATTGATTTAGCGGGAGCCCTTAAATTAGAGGCAGTAGCTGATGTTGATGGAGTGAAGTCCAAAAGGGATGTGGCTGCTGAAACAGGAGTCGCAGCCTTTGTTAGTGTCTTAGTAGCAGCGGGTCTTGATATGGTGGTCACAGACCATTTGCTAACTTGCACTGATTTTCTCGATTCCAGTCGTTTGGTGGCCAGAACTGGTGTGCTCTTGCGTACAGGTGCTTTAGGGACAGCGGAGGAGCCTGACTTTATCTTATGCTCCACACTTCCCGAAGAAGGTGCGATTTTGGGACGAGTCCGATTGGACGTGGGCCTGCCCTCCAGACGAGGCCTTTTGGGGTTTTCGGAATTATCCGAGGCAATTTTGAATTTATTTTCCATATTTCATATACGACCGCTTACTCGACGTATCAGGCATCGCGGTCTAATCATTTAGGAGGGACTTGGAGGTCATACGAAGCAGAGCCCTATACTCCGGAAAGTCCACAGTTACTCCCTGAGGCGGACAGGTATCAGAGAGGCTCCGTTAAAGTACAGCCAGTATAGTCCCCCGGCTGCAAACTATCCGTGCAAACTATCCAAACGTATAACACCCTGGATTGGAGGAAGAATTTTATCGACTCTTAGGTCTAGCTCCGTAGTGTTCTGTTAATTAGCAGGGTCACCTCAAGCAGGATGTGATAGAGTCACGCACTAGCGGTCTTGGTCAGATAGAGGCTAGCGCCGTATATAAGGCTATGGCTGCATCGCGCATATTCTGACCCTGCAAAGAAATATGCAGATCTGCAAATACACAGACGCGCGAATATGCCTGACCCCAAGCACACTCGCATATCCACACACCCGTACACCTGCACACTTGCTTGACCCCATATATAGATATGTATGCATATGTAGATATATATATATATATATATATATATATATATATATATATATATATATATATATATATGTATATATATATATATATAAAGTTTACTCGAATATCCATCTTTTTCTTTTATTTCCACTTTTTGAAAAACAATTTTGAATATACTACTAATTTACACCCGAAATATGGTTGACTTTGACGAAGTAGTTTGTATGTTATGAGGGGAGCTATATAAAAAAGTAGGCGTGGCTTACCTCTTTCTTGTAAATCCAATTACTTTTCAATATTAATCCACACCTTAAATTTGGTTATCCTACGTTGAATAGTTCGTAAGTTATAGCGGTTAAAATTTTTTTTTAATTTTCGGAACATGATGTGTTGTCATGTTGAATTTTTGCCAGATTATGTTCAACTACATATTAACCTAAGTATTAATTATGATTGTTCCAGACACAAGATTGCAGAAGCTGCAGCTATCTCAATATAAAATAAAATTCAGTCATTCTGTATGGGAGCGACTATAAACAATAGGCGTGGCTTGCCCATTTTTTGTGAGTATATTTGCTCTTACAATACTAATCCACATCTTAAATCTGGTTGTTCTACGCTGAATAGTTTGTAAGTCATGACGAATAACATTTTTTATAATTTCCGCAACTTCGTATGGGAGGACCAATATGAAGTGGGCGTGGCACGCTGATTTTTTGCCAGATTATTTCCGACCATCATTTGAATCTAAGTGTCAATTATAGTCATTCTACATAGAAGATTGTAGAAGTTACAGCTGTTTCAATTTGAAAGAAGTACAGACACTTTGTATGGGAGCTACTATAAAGAAGTAAGTATGGCTGGCCCATTTTTGGCAAAGTTATGTAGCAGTATAATGTAACTCTATGTGCCAAATATTGTTGTGCCAGATGGTATATTAAGTGAGTTATAACAAGTTAAATATTTTGAAAATTCCGAGGTTACTCGTTTTTCGCGCGAACCAGCCAGGTGACAGACAGACGGACGGACGGACGGACGAACATCGTCAAATTGAAAATTTAAGCGACACCGACCACGAATATATATACTTTTCTATATCTCCGGAGATTCCTTCAAGTGGTTACAAACATCTGACCGAAATGAATATACCTTGGATATTACATTATGCAGGGTATAAAAAGGATGTCGGTATTAGAATAAGAAGATAATAGCCTAGACAGACGGCAGCCTAATTCCGGATTACCGAGTTAATTCGAATTAACTCGGGCATTAACTGCAGCTAATCCGCATAAACTCTATGAGTTAATTCTCAAAATAAAAGAGGATTACGGGAATTTGCTATGGCAACACTGCTAAAAATTGTCTATTGTGAATTTTTCTCCATCCATTTTACAAAATATTAGGTGTGTTCGCTATCAAAAAACTTTCAACAATTGTTAACAGTTTTCAACATGAAAAGTGTTGGCGAACAAATAAATCCAGCTGTCTATTACGAACGGTGAATGTCAATTTACAAGTTTCTGATAGTTTTCAGTTCACGTACTTCTTGTAGATTTTCTCATATCGAGAGTGATAGACGACAGAAATTGATAGTGATAGTAATGTAAGTGGACAGACCTAATAAAACAGCAATCAGCCGTTTAGTTAATCCGCAATACTGCCGTCTGTCAGGTTATTATTTTATTCGGATTAAGTGCGCCGGTAATCCGGAATTAGGCTGCCGTCTGTCTAGGCTATAAGTTAATAAGAAACAAAAATCGTAAAGCAAGTCAAGTAAAAAAGACAAGAAAAGAAAGATGTCAGTGTAGGTTAATAATAAACTAAAAGCGCAAAACCAGTCATGGAGAAAAGACAAAAAAATAAGGATGTCGGTATATGTTAATAAGAAACTAAAAATAAAACGAGTGAAGAAGAAAAGACAAAAAAAAAATCACAGCAGAATCTGCAAGTACTTGTGTTGGATACTTCTATTTTGTGTAAGTGTTTATTGCATACGAAGTGGGCCTTTAGTGCTCCGGAGAGTAATCTTAGATTCTTTTTGTTTAAGGAGAGAGCGGTGTTTGCTCTTTTAGTATCAAAGCTCAGGAATTTTTTAGAGTGGTTGAGACCGCCAGTGTTATTCCAATGTTCTCTGATTTTACGTTGGATCCATTACTTGGTATCTTGTTTTATGTTGTTTTTATTGAAGCCAAAGAACGGGGTTGGACCGATAAATGGCCCTTCAGCCCCTTTTTTGGCATAAAGGTCCGCCTTTTCATTGCCTTCGTGTCCTTCATGTCCGTCATGTGGTGACACTTTCGTCGTATTTCCTGCTCATGTTGGTACTTCTGCTGTAGCCTTGAAGGTGGGGGGTTGGTCATCCTCTAGCCGCTTTTTCGGGGTGGTCTCTGGAGGTGACTGCTCGGTCGACCTCTGTCTTTTGGGGCCTAGCTCTCCGCCTTCGACATTTTTCGTGGGCATAGGGAGGGAGGCAAGGCTTTGGTGTATGCCGCTTGCTGAGCCCTTTTTTAACAAGGTAACTGTACCTCTTTTCGCTTGCGCCGCTAAATTTTTTAGACTTTCCAGCTGCGGATGCCGTGCCTATTGGGCTTGAGTGGCACCGTCTTGACTCGCGCCAATTCCTCTCTTTGTTGAAGTGCTGTGGCCTCTTTTGGTGAGCGATTGTGGCTCCTCTCGCCATTTGTTTTCGATGTGTTCATTTTGGTCCCACGAGTAAAGGGGAAAATCGGTCCACTTCGCCAGTGCTCCTGTAGCGTAGTAAGACTCTTATTGAAATGGGGCCTGAGCGCCTCAAGTTCGCATATTAGCGACTAGATACCCTCTAGCCATACATCCCTCGGCATATACTGCTCCACCATGGATTGGGGTTTATGTGGAGTTTCCTTTCCTAGACCGATTATATCAGCCACACCCTCAGCAGAGACATGACCTAACTGAGGAGCATGTTACCGGTGGTCACCACATGGAGATTATAGTCGCACTTCCATTAGCCTAGCAGTTACGTCACAGAGGTTACTAGACCACTACGTGATTTCCCCTGCATAGACCAATAGCTGACCACAATTGCAGAAGTTACAGATGTTTCAATTTAAAAGGTCAGACACTTTGTATGGGAGCTACTATAAAAAGTAGGCAAGGTTTGTCCATTTCTGGCACGGTTATGTAGCAATATAATATAACTCCACTTGCCAAATAGTGCTGGTCCAGATGGTATATTAAGTGAGTTATAGCAAGTTAAAGCTTTTGAAAATCGCTTTGAATTATTCATGTGTCCGTGGTTATCGACCGATCATTCCCAATATCAATCCCCTCCGTAGATCAATATTAGCTCAAGTTATCGTGAGCACCAGCCAGATGACAAAAAAAAAAGCCAGATGACAGACAGTCTCTAAATCGAAAATTTAAGCGACACTGATCGCAAATATATATAATTCTCTATATCTGCGGAAAGTGGTTACAAACATCTGACCGCAATGAATATACCTTACATATTGCATTATGCAGGGTATAAAAAAGTCAATAAAATCGTAAAACTAGTAATGGATAAAAGATAAGAAAGGAAGAGTGTCGGTATATGTTAATAAAAAACAATAAACGTAAAATGAGTCATGGAGAAAAGACAAGAAAAAAGGATGTCGGCATACATTAATAAGAAACTAAAAACACAAAATGAATTAAGAAGAAAAGACAAGAAAAAAAAGATGTTGGTAATGTTAATAAGAAACCGAAAACGAAACAAGAAGAAATGACGGAAATAAAGATCTCGATATATGTTAAAAAGATACAATAAACGTAAAACGAGTCGAGAAGAAAAGAAAAGAAATATGTCGGTATATGTTAATAAAAAACTTAAAAGTAAAACGAGTCAAGAAGAAAATACAAGAAAAAAAATTGTTGGTATATGTTAATAAGAAACTGAAGAGATAAATCGAGTAAAGAAGAAAAGACAAGCAAAGAAAGATATCGGTATATGTTAGGAAACCGTAAACGTAAAACAAATCATGGAGAAAAAACATGGAAGAATGAATGTCGGTATGTGTTGATAAGAAACCGAAAACATAAAACGAGTCAAGAATAAAAGACGAAAAGAAAGATCTCGGTATATGTTAGTAAGAAACAATAAACGTAAAACGGGTCATGAATAAAAGACAAGAAAAAAGAATGTTGGTATATGTCAATAAGAAACCAAAAACCTAAAACGAGTCAAGAAGAAAAGACAAAAAAAAAAATTTCGATATATTATATGTTATCTTAATAAGAAACTAAAAAACTAGACAAGTCAAGAAGAAAAAAACAAGAAAAAAGAAATGTTGCTGTATGTTAATAAGATACTAAAAACTTATAACTCGTCAAGAAGAAAAGACAAGAACGGAAAGATACCAGTATATGTTAATAAGAAACTAAAAACGTAAAACGAGTCAAAAAGAAACCACAAGAAAAACAAATGTCGGTAAAAACGTAAAACGGTTCATGAAGAAAAGACAAGAAAAGAAGGATGTCGGTATAAGTTAATAAAAAACTAAAAACGTAAAACGAGTCTAGAAGGTTAGGTTATTGTGGCTGCCCTCTTTTTGAGAGGGCACACCTAGGCCAGAAAGACCCATTGTTATACCACCGAGCTTCACTTCCAATACTTTTGTGAGTGTTTAATTTGGACAGAATTAAAAGGGACCTACTTATATTAGCTGGTTCTGAACGGCAGTACCCTTGTGACATCACTTTAATTTAGTTTTGTCACAGACCTCTTTTAAGAAGCATTTTTGGCAAATTGTTACTATCGGAAAAATTGCTAATTCTTGCCAACAGGTGGATACCGTTCGAAAGAAAAATCTTTTCGATATTAAATTTTGTTATGTTTTAGCCGGGGATTAAGAAAAGAAAGATTTCGGTATAAGTTAATTAGAAACTAAAATCTAAAGCAAGCCAAGAAGAAAAGACAAGAACATCTCGGTATATTTAAAAAGAAATTAAAAACGAAATACGAGAAAAGAAAGATGTAGTTATATGTTAATAAGAAGCTAAAAGCACATAACGAGTCAAGAAGAAAAGACAAGAAAAAAAAAGATATCGGGATATGTGAATAAGAAACTAAAAACCTAAAACGATTCTAGATGAAGTAAACGAGTAAAGAAAGGTGTCGGTATATGTTAATAAGGATCTAATATATAAACGAGTCATGAAGAAAAGACAAGAAAAGAGGATCTCGGTTTATGTTAATGAAAAACTAAAATCGAAGCACGAGTCAAGAAAAACAAAGCGAGACAAAAAAGATTAGGTAATATGTTACCGAAAACCGAAAATGTAGATATAGCGGTAAAGGAAAAGCAAAAAGAAAAATATTTCCACATGGTACCTGATAACAAACTTTCTTTGTCGAATGTAATTGATCAACTAACTTATTCAGCGAAAATAATTATAATAGAAAATGTAATAACTGTTAGCTTTTATGTAGATGTTGATATACGAGTACATGTAAGTTCAAAAGTACGTATAGTACTTACAAAAAATAACTTGTTACAAAGTAAATATGCGACTATGTAAAAATACAATAAATTATGCGAGAATGAGCAAAACCACATATATGCTTACAATAATGTTAAAAATATACATATAAACCAATGTGATGTCAGGCGTTCCCGAACATACCGGCCCGCCTGAACTACAGTTCAGCAAGTAGGTATCAATCAGCAATCTTCGTAATGGGCCTAGTATATATAGCCCTTCTAATCTTTACCTTCAGCAGCGGTACTACGTTGTCTGCACCCTTTACGATATCATGTACTCTTCCAATAATCCAATTTAATGGTGGAAGTTTTAGTTCCTTTATAACCACCACGGAACCGTAATGCAGTTTTTGTAGTTCGTTTATAACCCGTTTGCTTCCATGGAATGTATTACCATTGTCCGAATACAAATCTGTTGATTTGCGTTTACGTGCGATAAATTTCGAAATGCAGCTAAGAAATAATCGGTTGTTAAATCAGTGACTAATTCTAAATGCGATGCTTTGACTTAGTAGATCGCCCATAAGTTGTATACTCGTGGCGTTTCGTTGCATTAAACATTTCTTGCAGCTAAAGACTACCCTACGAACCATATTTCTGCAACCAAAAATCCAAAATTGTTGATGAGTTATGACGAGAGTGGCTTTCACACCTGTGTGAAGATGTACTTCATGGATGTGATAATCAATCAAAGAGGTAACAAAATTGAATATTTCATATTGTAGGTTATAGTTGCATGTTTTAGACGTCTTCCTACGAGGAGCAGACCGTTATCGTCAATGAATGGAGTGTAAGCTTTGATTTAGAGAGTAAGGGTTTGGACTGCTGGAGTTGCCTCAACTCGTCACTGAATAGTTGTTGTTGTACACGTTGAATATAAGTACTTTAGATTTTTGTAATTACGCTGATGTTAAGAATGTGGTTAGTTCGATGATTATATGTAAAGCACGGTTTCGACAGCTATGTAAGAATCTGCGACAATAAGCAAAAACTTGTACAAACCGTGTCTTCGACGACATTTTGTTGACAAGATGTAAAATTACATCGTCAACTTGAGTTGAACACAAGGCCGTATGAATTATAGGTTTTGCTTCTGTGAGAGCAGCGTGCACAGTAGATGATCTTTGATTTTGGCCAGATACTTTCAGGATCTGATAGCCGATTTGGCCTTGACCACCATATTTCGTGTTCGATCAACTTGGATGGTAGCAATTCTCTTGAAGCACAATCTGCTAGATTAGGTTCAGAACGCACATGCTGCCAATGTCTCCGAGGAACAACGTCAAGAATTTCCGCTGTAAAATTGCACACAAATGTATTCCACTTTTATGGTGAAGCAGAAAACCAATGCTGAAATATGAACCCTTAGTGATGCTCAAACAAGCGTTATTAGTCGTGTTAAGAGAACAGTAACATTCAATTCCAACCGGGAATGGAAATAGTTTTTAGCGGTTCAACGCATATTTTTGAGGCTATTAATTTCTTGACAAATCAATCATTAAGCTGTAATCGACTATAGAGGACAGCAGCACAATCAACACATGATGCATCAGCAGATCCATGTCGCGCATTTGTTTCTGACAGACCCGATATATATCTGGGTATATGTAAATTACAAAAATGTGGCAGCTCCAATATCAAATTACGCCAATGAAAAGATAACTCTTCGGAAAGTTGATCATTCCAATTCAAACCATGGAACCATTACTCTTGAAAAAGCGTTTTGAAAAGAACAATAGTAGGTGCAACAATTCCCTTCGGGTCATATATTTTGAATATTTATGATAACTCGATACGTTTCGTTGCTTCACATTCACAATTGTTAAAGTTGATTTTTAAAAGAAGCTCATCGTTACATGGATTCCAATACAAGCCTAGAAATTTCACAAGTAAATCAGTATTTAAACCGTCGATTGATAAATAATTAAATTCACAAATATCCCTAGGGAGAGTTTCTACAATTCTGCAGACAACAATTTGAGCTCTACTTTCACAATTTAGAGTTACTCTCCCCTAATAGCTCTATCAATTTATCTTTCAGAGACAAAATATAAACCAGCGTGTTGCATCCAGACGATAATGGCTTATAGGTAAACTTAAATCTTTCCCCCAAACAATGCTCTGAAAATTGGTCTGATCTGACCAATTTTCAGCGCACTGACACTGTCTACGCCAGAAAATTACGTCGCGCGTACTTTCTGGTGGATTTGGTGCCACCTTTTTAGAAGGCGAGTTGCATCCCTGTCTTTAATCGATGTTCAGCAAGACATTCGGTTATTTGTGTTTTTCTTAGTTGACTTTTCTCGAACAACACTGACAGTGTGCGCATTTTTTTCTTTTATATATCTCGAGTTTTTGTATATAATTATATCATTAAAATGACAAAATGTCGAACTTATTAAATCCGATTAGTAAGATAACAAATTAGTGCCGTGCTGTTTATTTATATCCAGAGGTTTTTCTTTTGTACAAAGTAATATACATAAAAAACAATTGGTTTGTAATTTACGTGTGTTTCAATAAAAAGCTAAATTAATTTCTCTCGATAACATAAATAATTAAATAAATCAAAATTCAATTTAAACATTTACTTTGAGTAATGGTATTGGCCACCAACGAAAGGCTTAACAATTCTGAAGGTGATAAAAAGTGTGCTGATGCAAATACAATACATCAGCAAGATTTGTTATCAAGTAACAATAGCAATAGTTAGAAATTGGAAAAGATGATGACGGAAAATATATCACCCGAAATAAGCGAACTGATGGCCAACACATTAACTCAACCTTATATAAGTGGATCACAAGAAATGCCGCATCCACAACAACATCAACAACCCCGAAAACACCGGCAACAGCAACAACAAAAAACCCCGATAAATTCTCACATGGCCTGAACGGTTAAAATTAAAAAACTTTAATTTATTATAAGCAAGAAGCAGTCGGTAATTGAAGAAGCATAAAAGAGGAGAATACAACACAACCAAGGTATGAGCTCCCCGGCATCTCTCTCACATACACAGACACTTTAATGCCACGAAACAGTTTTTCTATATCAGCTGCAAAAACATAGCGATGCTGACGAAGGCGAAGTGACACTCCAGATAAGTCCCGTTGAATGGAAGGACCTATGTGAAAACGATCATTTAGGAACATACATTAATTAGGAACAAGTCAACCTTTTGTGTGCGTTGCGATTTCTTCTCGCCCCTCTTTGAACGATTTATACCAATCGTAAATTTGAGTTTTCGACATGGTTGAATCACCAAATGTTTTTTTTCAACATTTCCAACGTTTTGGCACAAGAAATTTCGTTTGAAACACAAAATTTCACACAAACTCTTTGTTCGATATTTTTATCCATAGTAAAAATCGCAACGCACACAAAAGGTTGACTTGTTCCTAATGACGCCGTAACCAAACTAAATGACACATAGCAATAAAAATTCACAAAATAGTGGCTGACAGTTGTGCCAACCTGGGAAAAAATATTGAATTTTTTGAAATATTCTCAGAGGGAAAATTAAAAATGAGAATTTCCGATTTCCGGGTACTTATTTGACAGAATGTACATCCTTACAAGACCCATTGCAGACTACATGACATTTGGTAGTCGAGCTATTGGGTTTGAACACTCCACTAATGTGGAGCAACCGGGGTAATGAAATGCCGCTCGATTTGTCGCACTGAAAGTTACTCGAAGAGGTCTAAGGTTCGCCAAGTGTACAACATCCGACCCATCTCTCGCTCGGCTCCTACAAAATTGGTGCCATTATCACTCCATCAGGAAGTCATTGGTGGACAAGTCTGATACAAATCTAAATTGTACCGCTTTGGATACCATACACAGGAACACTGCGATGTAGCCCTTGATGATCACGTTTCCTCTATGAAGATCTGGTCGCACTTTTATAAGACCTGTATTATCCACCCCCGAATGCAGAAGTGAGCGTGCTTCTTAGTGTCGCTATTAGCTGCTGTGCTCCACAATGTAGTAGTTTCAAATGCATTGAACGAGCTATTAGCCAAACTAATCTTTCCTTTCCTGGCACTGTCGGCCAAATATTGTTTCAGGCTACCGCTGTCTCTTTTGAATCAGTTCAATACTACAACAGAGTCCGACCAACAATTAGCCGAGCTGATTTTGATCCTATGATGAGTTTCGCAAATAGATAGCACGCGATGTATTAATTCGCGGAGTAACGTTGCTGCACTCAATTCGAGTTGCGGCATAATCTCCGGGCGCCACTCTAAATTTTGTTAGCAGCAAATTGGATCTAGCTATTGTAGTATATTTCCCACAGATCGATGGAAATACCAGCTATTTAAGGAAAATCCGAAGCTCGTCAGTGTAAAGTGACATTAAATGTACTGAAATTGATTTGTTGCAGACATGAGACTCCACCCTAATAGCAGAGAAAACGCCAATTCGTCTTCTGTACATATAGATTTGATTATGTGTCCAGATATATTTACTGATCAGGTTTACTTGTGTACCAGTGTCGAATATCGCACGAATTCTCACCATCATTCCATTATGAGCTACAAAATGCACCTGCGCGGTAGCCAATAAACTAGAATGAAAATCGCCACCTCCTCGTATCATCGTAGAACGGTCTACTTGCTTGGATGACTGACGAATTGAAAGTACTGAAAACCCCAAGGCTGGTCTCCACTTCAGTTTCTAATTGCTCCAAGGACAAATAATGCCCTTGCGCATCTGGGGCAATGATTTTACAAACAGCTTCTCGCAGTATGAACCCCTTCGCAAAAAATTTTGGCACTGTCCCAGTTCAAACATTTTTTTTTAATTTCTCCTCACGACTCATGCGTCCAATCGCAGGACATCGGTAAAATGCATGATCTCCTGAACCGCTGAGACAGATCTTGTAATTAACGGTTGATGAAACGTTCGACCTCATGCGCTAATTTATCGAGGAATTGCTCTCCCTAAAAATATTCACATATCATTTGCAGTATCATTTGCGCTGCTATAACTTCTTATGAAGGTGCTTTAAGTCGCAGAGTCATTGCGCATCAAGTCGTAGTAGATTACTAATCCCATCTTACTAGTAACACATGATTGCTTAGCAAGGCCTTTAAGTCGCTGATATGTTACGTAGCAGGTCGCAGATATTTATTTATTTGACTTTAAGTCAATGTTGCGTCCAAGTTCGCAGTTATGTTCATATACTCATCGCGAATCAAGTTACTGTCAATCTTATACATACCACAATCTAGCCTAGATCAACACACAAACATACGCACCCTTCGCCTTTATTGACCTTTTCCATTAGCGATTCCTTCCACGCTACGAATTTTACCTTCTCCACCACCTAGCGATACTCTAGCATCCACTTGCACCCTGCGCAGGGTCACTCAGCTTTGCCAAAACATTGTACCATAACAACTACATTCATTGAACATAGGATATGCAATGTTATCAGTATGCACTGTAGTAGAATTATAACCAACAACACAAGAGCGAGCAATCGGTCGGACCAACGCGAGTATGAAATCATCCCGAATACATATGGTACATTGAACATGGAATATTCAATGCTATTCGCATGCGCTGTAGTAAGATTAAAACCAACGGCCCAACCGCAAACATTCTGTTCGCAACAACACGAACACTTAATCATACCGAATACCATACATACATACATACATACATGAAGCAATATGTGCTCCAAACCTGTACAACTTTTTCTTCGGCTCGATGGACCAAACAAATTTATTTCCTGACTACATTTCCATCGTGTCACAATCTGGTCACTCCAGCCAGAACCAGAAATAAAGTGAAGGCATAAAAGCGCAAATGTAATTAACACTGTTATTTTCAGCTAACCAGTGTTATAGTCCCGAAAGGTCACGCAACACTTAGGAGCTTGGGTTTAGGTATGAATCTTGTATGTTACATCCTTGAGTACCTTAGGTACTTAGTAAGTGTTGTTGAAAAATAATACACACCACGCCTTTATATAGATCTCGAAATGAAGGCCAATTTTGATTTTTTAGAGAACATGAGAATTATTATTGTAGCAAGATGTGTATGAGAGTTGCTGGTTTCAATCCTTTCCTTATTCTTTTGCTTTTCAACTTCAATTTGCTGTCTGTGGGTCTGTGCTTTCTATTCGACCAAAAAATACTTCGACTGGCTTCTGTTTAGTAGTGGAGTGAATTAAATAATATATCTGATTTATCTAATAAATCTGCGAAAGATGTGTGAACTTTTTCTTTTTATTATTTGAGGTGGTCTTGAAAGGGCATCAGCGACCACATTCAGTTTTCTGGGTTTATATTGTAAAACGTAATTATATTCTTCTGGAATTGCTTTCCAGAGTTTCATTTTACTATTATTATTTTTGTTACTCAATGAGCAAGTTAAAGGCTGGTGGTCAGTAAAAATTTATAATATCGCTGATCTATAAAGGGAATGTTAAATGCATATATAATTGAGAGCATTTATTTCTCGTTCGTGTCACAATCTGGTCACTCCACTGCTCGATCGAAACTAATTTCCATCTCGCTCGAAAAGGTGGTATCAATTCCATACGACCCAAGATTCGTAATTGTCCATGAAATCTATATATTGTTGCTTCAGTTCTGGATCACTCCGAAAAATTACGAAAAAGTGCGTCAATGTTAGTAAGAGCGTGATATGCAACGCCATGTTGTATGGTTTGTTCTGATGAAAGGTATGAACCCGTTATGATCCATCCAAAACTGTAAGAGGTACAAAATTATTTAAATAAATATGATAACCGGTGAGAGTATTCTAAATGTGGTCTGAACCAATTTTGGCATCAATTGGACCTGGAATACCGAACCAGAGTTCTGCTAGTAGCAAAATGAGAGGTTGTGTCCATGTAAAACTGGATCAGACCAATTGTGTTGGCAGAGCTTAAGTGAGTGTGGATAATATGAGCGTGTCAATTCCAATCTGCTTGTTGGAATTACAAGACATCAATGTTAGACGACCAGCATACAACTGTAATGACGTCAGCCTGTAGATCATGCGTAGGATAACTCTTGCTGACAGGTGTTACTTTGGGCTGAGTAAGCAATTGAATAGTCGAGCCCTCTCTCGAAGATTGAAAATAACACTTTACAAGTCCCTCATTATTCCTGTCCTAACGTATGGCGCAGAAGCCTGGACAATTTCCACCACGGATGAGAGGATGCTTGGAGTTTTCGAGAGAAAAGTTCTGCACAGCATCTTCGGACATATTTGCGTTGATGGCGAATACCGAATGAGGTACAACGATGAGCTGTATGAGCTGTACGCTGACATTAACATAGTCAGGCGAATCAAAATTCAGCGGCTGCGCTGGCTGGGTCATGTCGAGCGAATGGAAGAAGACGCTTGGAATATTCAATTGGTGTCAGCAACTCAGAAGAACAGAGAAGACTGGCGCCGCACTGTATGTTAGGCCTAAATCGATCATCGGTTGTTATGGCCAGATAAGAAGAAGAAGAAGAAGAAGAGGAATGAGAGATTCAGTGACAAATGAGACTGTAGACCCAGTATCCAGCAGTATTTGTCACTCAATGGCATTTCCACCACATGAACCAGAGCTGTCAGCAGCAATGTCTGCGCGACGAGACGAAGTGATAGTAGAATGATTGTTGATGTGTGCTTACAGAAGACGCCTTTTCTGTTACATGAGATCATGACGTCAACTGTTCTAACGGAGTTATTGTATGTTGAAATGGTGTAGACGATTGATCAACGTGTACTAAATTGTGGTGTTTTGCGTTACAAATTCGTCTACGAAATGGTAGTAATAGTAATTAGTAAATGTCTACTAACATGATGAGCGCGATTTAAGCAGTTAAAGCATAAGCTACTTATTTTTACGACCCTCCTTCGTTCGCTTATATTAAGTTGTTTAAACCTTGACGATGTGCGAGGGAATGTAATTCTTGACAATTCACATGCTTGGTATTACTCGAATGTGAGTGTGGCTTCGCAAAATTAGATACCACGATTATTTACCGTGCGCGGGATAGTTTAAAGTGATTTAAGGGCATGACATCGATGACACAGAAATTTCAGTAGATCTTCAAAATGATAATCAGTTTTGCTATCTGTTATCTCAGACTATGCCTTCATTGTCTCATCGTTTGCCTCATTCATCAATATACATATGTACAATTGAAGCCATGGGTCTCATTCATTTGCGTCAAGTGTCCACAGTCCTCGAATAATCTCAGAACCTACACTAATTTAACGAAGTACAGTCACGTTTCAAGAATTACATAAAGGTAGCGATATGAATAATCATTGCTATCTGCGACATTTAACGCCTCAGCTTCCAAATATGATATTAAATAATGGAACTTCTGCGTACCCGTTAGCCCTTACGAGGCCCTCCAGTATTAGTGAAATAAGTAATTGTGATTTAAAGTGAAAAGAACCAGAAATAAAGTGAAGGCATAAAAGCGCAAATGTAATTAACACTGTTATTTTCAGCTAACCAGTGTTATAGTCCCGAAAGGTCACGCAACACTTAGGAGCTTGGGTTTAGGTATGAATCTTGTATGTTACATCCTTGAGTACCTTAGGTACTTAGTAAGTGTTGTTGAAAAATAATACACACCACGCCTTTATATAGATCTCGAAATGAAGGCCAATTTTGATTTTTTAGAGAACATGAGAATTATTATTGTAGCAAGATGTGTATGAGAGTTGCTGGTTTCAATCCTTTCCTTATTCTTTTGCTTTTCAACTTCAATTTGCTGTCTGTGGGTCTGTGCTTTCTATTCGACCAAAAAATACTTCGACTGGCTTCTGTTTAGTAGTGGAGTGAATTAAATAATATATCTGATTTATCTAATAAATCTGCGAAAGATGTGTGAACTTTTTCTTTTTATTATTTGAGGTGGTCTTGAAAGGGCATCAGCGACCACATTCAGTTTTCTGGGTTTATATTGTAAAACGTAATTATATTCTTCTGGAATTGCTTTCCAGAGTTTCATTTTACTATTATTATTTTTGTTACTCAATGAGCAAGTTAAAGGCTGGTGGTCAGTAAAAATTTATAATATCGCTGATCTATAAAGGGAATGTTAAATGCATATATAATTGAGAGCATTTATTTCTCGTTCGTTGCGTAATGCTCTTCTGCGTTACTAAGTGTCCTTGAGATAAATATTATAGGTTTGTCGTCTTGGGCTAAGACTGCTCTGAAGGCATAGGCCGATGCATAGTCAGTTGAAATTATTTAGTGTAGTCCGGGTACAGCAGTGTAGTATAGAGCAGTACTTCCTCGGTTATCAAGGTTTATTTTATTTTTTCGAAAGTTTCCAATGTTTTATTATTTATGGATATTTTAATATTATTTGAAATATTTATGGCACACATATTCCTATCACTCTTAAAGTGTTTTTCATAATCCCTAATAAAGAGTCGATAATATCCTGACAGACCTAGAAATTATCAAAGATCCTTTACAGCTTTTAGCTGAACAAATTTAAGTATAGCTCTCCGGGGTTTTGTTTTAATTCCGTTTTCGAATATAATGAAACCGAGAAACTCGACTTCTATTGTAAAAATTCACATTTGTCAAGCTGGACAAATTATCTTAACATCTTCTATATGCTCTTCAACATCTTTCTTAAAATCACAATCACAAATATTTGTTTTTGAATCTCATCCTTTAAACCCAAAGGATAAGAGTAATATCTCGAGTACACGGGATTATCAGAGCTTGTTCGAATTTGTCCTTTTACCATTGTTGTTGTAAAAGTAAGCTTTTCGTCAGACTCGCTGAATAGGTTTGGAAATTTCCTGGTTATTTTTTTTATCTTATTATTGGTTTTCAGACATATGGTCTGATCTTATATTAATTGAATATACGTCTTCAGAAATTTTTTGCTTTAATTGTATTCTTATTTTATTCTTCACTGACATATAATTATCTTTAAGATGCAAAATGGCATCCACTTCTTTTAAGGTATCGTTGCAATAAGGGAGTGAAATTATTTTAAAGCTGCTAAAATAATAAATTTTATAGGAGTATATTTTGGTGGGTGCCGTAGCTCAGTGGTTAGTGTGTTCGCCTTCTGATCTGTAGGTCGTGGTTCAATCCCAGGCTGATACATAATAAATTTAATATCGATAAGATTTTTCTTTCGAATGGTACCCACCTGTCGGCAAGCAATTGGCAATTCTTCCGACAGTGACAACATGCCATGAAAAAGCTTCTTAAAAGAACTCTGTGACAAAGCTCAGAAAAAGAGATGTTACAAGTGTTCTGCCATTCGGAACCGGCTAAAATAAATAGGTCCCTTCTAATACTGTCCAAATTCAAGACGCACAACAGTAATGGAAGAGAAGCTCGGCCAATGAGCCCTTTGGGGCTTTAAGTGCCACATATTTATTTTTTTTTATATTTTAATTTTTCAAAATGGAATTATATTTTTAATTACTTCCTTTACCAAACAGGGTTGAACGTAATTTTTATTTGACCTGGTGTCAATTAAAATTATAGCGACCTCTCCATTACCAAGTTTACATTCGACATAAGGTAATGAATTTAGTTAGCATAAAAAATGAACATCCATAAAGTCGAGGTTCTGTGAAGTATTGTCGAGCATTTCTTTCTTATACAAGCGGCTGCTCAGCAGGTATTTTAGATACCACGCCAAGGTTAGCCGGAGCCTACCTGGCTGGTCTTATGGAGCTTGAGAACATTGGTTTCCCTCCACTCACTCACGTCTAGTTACGGCAATCGTAGGTGTGACATTTTGAATGCCATGGCATGGGTGCCTGACGGTCGGTCTTGACATCGGCATTGCCGAGCCCTGTGCCTCACCAAAGAATTCAGCGGTACTGAAAGGACTTAGGTGATGGTAGCACTTAATCCCCTCCCACAAAAATGCTGCAGACACAATTTCAGGGCATCTTACGCTCAGTTGAGAACGTAGCTGTCGATGCAATATGAGTTGCGCATGCAAGAATTATAACTTATAAATTATAACTTATAACTGATATATATATATATATATATATATATATATATATATATATGGCACCCATACATATATATATACACACACACACCCACACACCCACACACACACACACACACACACACACACACACACACACACACACACATATATATATATATATATATATATATATATATATATATATATATACATATATATAAAGTAAAAATCCATTATTTTTGCGTTAAATTTAAGGTTTTATTTACAATGATCCGATTTAGGTCAAATATGCACCGTTTTGTTCGATAACTTGTTGCCATTTTTAAGGTAATTTCGTAATGCCACTCTCATAGAAACCCTCGTTCCTATTGGCAAAAAACTGGGACAGTCGATTTTCACAAGCTTCTCTTGAGGCGAATTTTTCACCAGCAAAATCACTCGCCATAGACAGGAACAGGTGGACGCATAAAATCCTCCCAACCAAGCTTCCGGAACTTCTGGCTAGTCACTATCGATGTGTGTGGCCTGGCGTTGTCCTTATGGAACACAATTCCTCTCCTATTGGCCAAAGCTGGCCTCTTCTGGGCGATGCTTCCTTCAGACGGTCCAATTGTTGACAGTACAGGTCTGAATTAAGAGTTTGGCCGTAAGGGAGCAGCTTGTAGTAGATGCTTCCCTGCCAATCCCACCAAACACATAGCAAAAGCTTCCTGACCGTCAATCCTGGCTTGGCCACCGTTTGCGCCGGCTCACCGCGATTCGACCACGACAGTTTTCGTTTAACGTTGTCTGTTAAGTGACCCACTTTTCATCACCTGCAACCATCCGCTTCAGGCATGGATCGATTTTCTTGCGATTCAGCAGCGGTTCGCAGATGGAAATTCGGTCCATGAGGTTTTTTTGCGTTAACTCGTGTGGCACCCATACATCGAGCTTCTTTTTGTAACCAGCCTTATTTAAATGGTTCCAAATGGTTTTTTGTGCAATTTTTAGCTCCTGGGCAATAGAAACAGTGCTTACATGACGGTCAGACTCGAAGATTTCCATTATTTTATCGATATTTTCGACAATTGGCCTTCCAGAGCTTGGTGCATTTTGGACATCAAAATGACCGCAACAGAATCAGCGAAACCGAAATTGCACGTGATTGACTGTTACAGTATCAGGACCACAAACAGTATTCAAATTATCAGCCGTCTGGCTTGCATTTTCGCCTTTACCGAAGAAAAACTGTAAAACATGGTGTATTTTCTCTTTATTGGTGTCCATTTTTGACGCGTGCTCAAACAATACTGAGTCAAGCAATCACAAAACTGCCTGAAAAGTTTATTTAGTACGAAATCCTATCTTTCTAACGCCATCTAGTGCAACCCGATCGCACTTACACAATGCGAGATACAGATTACTAAAGCCATCTATTGGAAAAATAATGGATTTCTTTTAATGGATAACTATTACTACACCTGATATTATACCAATTTTCTTTAAATTCTTTAATTTACATTTATCACTATAATTCTCCTTTGTCTCACTATCTTTTCCGTATTTCACTTAATTGCAGTAGACAAAGTATGAAGATAGAAAAAATATATATGAAAAGTACATAATAATACATAAAATAATAATCTAAACGAAAAGCATTTTTTTCCCCTTTAAGTGGGCTTTTCTGCTCTTATGCCCATCATTGACATTTGATATGCATATCATACTTCTACAATCATCACACATGATTCTCAGAAAAGGGCAATTAACTAAACCCTGTAAGCAATAATCGTCTATTGAAGCACATGCTATAGATTTGTGGTAGAATCTGCCACACACACACCATCACATCTCACACCTGTTTTTACTCTTATGCCTTTACGGCATCTACTGAACCTTTCCATGCTGATTTACTTGATCAAATTACATGAAAATTGGCATGAAAAATACCAGGCGGTTTGCCGTCCATCGCTTCCAGCTCGTACATGTTGTTGCCAACAGCACCTACCACGCGACATTTTGTAAACTTTTGGCAAAATTTCGCGTTGATATTCTGACTATTTACGTGGTTATAAAGCACTTACCATTGCCTTGTATCTCTATTACAAATCAAATTTCACAAACATACATATTCTGAAAAATTTGATACTCAAAAAATACAAATCACTCTACTTACTTACTTATGTGGCCATAATAACCGAATATCGATTTAGGCCGAATATAATATGCTTCGCCAGCCATCTGTTCTTCGCTAGCTGGCACCAGTTAGAAATTCCAAGCGCCGTCAGGTTCTCCAGTACTTGGTCTTTCCACCGGAGGTGAGGTCTTCCTCTTCTGCGTCGTCCTCCAGCGGGCTCCGAATATAACATCTTCTTAGCTGGAGCGTGTTCTTCCATTCGCTCGACATGACCTAGCCAGCGCATTTTGACGCTGGATTTTGATGCGCTTTACTATATCAATATCGGCGTACAGCTCGTACAGCTCATGGTTGTACCTTATTCGGTACTCGCCACCAACGCAAATAGGTCCAAAGATCCTGCGTAGGACTTTTCTCTCGAAAACTCCAAGCATTCGCTCATCCAAAGTGGAAATTGTCCAGGCTTCAGCGCCATATGTTTGGACAGGCATGATGAGAGACTTATAGACTATGTATTTCGTAGATCTGGAGAGGGCCCGACTTCTCAATTGCTTACTTAGCCCAAAGTAGCACCTGTTTGCAAGAGTGATCCTTCGCAATATCTTTAGGCTGACGTCATTACTGCTGTTAGTGCTGGTTCCAAGATAGACAAAGTCCCTTACTACTTCAAAAGCGTAGTTGTCAACAGTGACGTGCTGTTCAAGACGCCGGGACTCTTTGTTTGTTGACACTAGATACTTCGTCTTGCCCTCGTTCACCGTGAGACCCATCCGACGCGACTCTCTTTCTAACTCTAAGAATGCTGCACTGACTGCTCGCGTGTTCATGCCGATTATGTCAATATCGTCGGCATACGCTAACAGCATGACACTTTTGTTGAAGATAGTGCCATTATTTCGTAGGTCAGCAGCTCGTATTATTTTCTCCATAATAAGATTGAAGAAGTCGCACGATAACGAATCACCTTGTCTGAAACCCCGTTCGGTACTAAACGGTGTGGTGAGGTCCTTCCCAATTTTCACTGCACAACAGGAGTTATGAAGTGTCATTCTACAAAGTCGATTGAGCTTTGCAGGAATACCGAACTCAGACATTGTTGCGTAGAGGTAATCCCTTACCGGACTGTCAAAAGCGGCTTTATAATCAACAAATAGGTGGTGTGTGTCGATCTGTTTTTCTTGGGTCTTCTCCAGGATTTGGCGCAGTGTGAAAATCTGGTCGATGGTGGATTTACCAGGTCTGAAGCCACACTGATACGATCCAATCAGGTTGTTGAGCATTGGCTTCAATCTTTCACACAATTCGCTCGATAGGACCTTGTATGCGATGCTCAGGAGACTTATTTTACTGTAGTCGGCGCAAATTGTGGGGTCTCATTTTTTATGTACAGGACAGAGAACACTGAGCCTCCAATCATCAGGCATGCTTTCATCCGACCATATTCTGCTTATGAGCTGATGCATGCGGGTGAGCAGCTCATCGCCTCCGGTCTTAAACAACTCGGCAGGCAGGCCATCAGCACCTGCAGCCTTGTTGTTCTTCAGCCTTAAAATGGCCGTTTCAACCTCGTCATAGTCGGGTGGTGGAACATCAACACCATCATCTGTAATTGGGGTTATCGGGCAAACTCCTCCACTGGCGGAATTGTTCGTAGCATCGCCATTCACGTGGAGAAGTGTTCCTTCCATAGGCTTAGTACACTCTGGACATCTGTAACCAGATTCCCATTTCCATCACGACAAGAAGAGGCTCCGGGATTTAAACCTCCACTAAGGCGATTGATCTTTTCGAAGACTTTTTCAGTCTCAGTCTTGTCAGTACACATCTCTATCTCCTCACACTCGCGTCTTTCTTGTTCTCTTTTCTTGCGCCTGAAAAGACGTCTCTCTTCACTCCTTTTCTTTCTATATCGCTCCTTAACAGCTCGCGTTGCACCTACACGTAGGGTTCTTCTGTAGGCGGCGTCTTTCTCTGCGGTAGCGTCGCGACACTCCTGATCATACCACTCACGATATGAGAATTAATATAGTTAAATATAATCATATAGAGCATATAGAGCATGATACAGTTTCTAAAATAAAAAGCGTTAGGGAAATGAGTAACTACAAGAGGGTTACTAAAATATTAGAAACTGTTAAGTTAGACTCAAACATAAATATGGAAAAAAGAAAATCGATGGAAGACATTTTCAAGTCATTTCACGATTTGTTTTATTTGGAAGGCGATAAATTGTCCTACACAACAGCTATAAAGCACACGATACCAGTAAAGGCAGATCAGGCACCAATAAATCAGAGATAGTACAGATTACCAGAAGTGCATAAGGAAGAGATTAATAGTCAGGTAAATAAAATGTTGGAAGACGAGATAATCGTTCCCAGTTTTTCCCATGGAATTCACCAATAATATTAGTTCCAAAGAAGGCGGGAAGCGATGGAAAAAAGAAATGGAGACTGGTTGTTGATTTCAGAAAACTGAGCGATGCCACCATTAAACAGGTTTTTCCAATTCCACGCATCGATGAGATATTGGATCAGTTAAGTCATAGTAAATATTTTACTACACTTGAACTGGCCAGTGGATATCATCAAGTGTTAATGGAAGAGTCTGACAGAGAAAAAACCGCTTTTAGTTCAGGTGTCGGGCATTACGAATTTAATAGAATGCCTTTTGGGTTAACGGGAGCACCTGCTACTTTTCAAAGATTAATGAATCATGTATTGACTGGACTCCAGGGAATAGATTGTTTTGTATATTTGGATGACATTGTTGTCTACGGTCGGAATTTGGCACAACATGAATCACGTTTGCGGAGAGTATTTGAACTCTTACGTAAACATAACTTAAAACTAAATACAGAGAAGTGCCAATTTTTGCGAAAAGAGATAATTTACCTAGGTTATAAGTACACTGAGGAGGGGCATTGCCAGATCCCAGTAAGGTAGAATGTGTCAAAAATATTCCTGTTCCAAGAAATAAGAAGATGTTCAGGCATTCTTAGGTTTAGTGAACTATTATCGAAAGTTTGTTAAAAATATGGCAAACATAGCGCTACCAATTAATAAATTACTAAGGCAATTTGCTCTCCACCAATTTTAGCATATCCAGATTTTTCCGTACCCTTTGTAGTGACAACAGACGCCAGCAATGAAGCCTTGGGGGCAGTTCTATCGCAAGGTGAAATTGGAAAAGATCGACCAATAGCCTTTCGAGCAGAGCACTTAGTAATACTGAGAAAAGATATTCCACCATTGAAAAGGAATTCTTGGCTATCGTGTGGGCTGTAAAGAATTATAGAGCTTATCTATTCGGTAGATCATTCAAAGTCTACACTGCCCATCAGCCCTTACGAGGAATTGTCAATTTGAAAGACCAAACATGTCGCTTGGCACGTTTCAGACATAAACTATCTGAATTTGATTTTGAAATAATTTATAAACCAGGCAAAAGGAACTTGAACGCGAATGCGCTCAGCAGAGTTCCACAACCGCATCAGGAGTCAACAATGGTTGTGACACATTCTATGGCGAGGAATAAAGTCGACGAAACCGAAAGCCAAGAAGAGCCTGATGAAAGCTCTGGTGACGAGTTAGAGCTAGATGAAAATGCAGAAAATCAGAAGAACAATAATGCGAAACTTCTCACTGATCAAAAGGATATATTGACTATACTTCGCAACTTCCATGATTCACCTTTAGGAGGGCATCAGGGTGCACTGAAAACTTATTTCAGGATTAGAAGACAGTATAGGTGGAAAGGTATGCGAAACCAAATTAAGGAATGTGTTAAAAATTGTAAAGAATGTCATACTAACAAGAGCTCGAGGCTCACGAAAATGCCAATGATATTAACTGATACACCATCTAAGCCATTTAAAAAGGTATATATGGACATGGTAGGAATTCTCCAAGAGACAACATCTGGAAACAAATACATACCTACATTTCAATATGATTTTTCCAAATTTTTTATTTGCGTAGATATACCAGATGCTGAAGCTAGCACAGTAGCAAAAGCGTTTTACAACGAAGTTATAGCGCGATATAACATACCAACAACTTTATTGACTAATGATGGTACGATACATGCAAGATGCTGGGTGTTAAACAATTACATATAACACCGTAACATCCACAAGCAAATGGTTCTTTAGAAAGGAGCCACAGACCTTTAGCAGAATATCTTAGGAGTTTTGTTACAGAAGATGGGTCGAATTGGGACCAATGGTTAGCATCAGCGATGCACGTACACAATAACACCATACATACTTCGACAAAATGGACACCATTCATTGTTCTATACGGTTTCAATATCGATATGCCGACAAACTTAAAAACAAAAATATCACCTCTATACAATGCAGATGATCAAAATAAGGTGTTAAAATACCAACTACAAATGCCACATGAGTTAGTGAGGGAAAATCAAGAAAAAGCAAAGAAATTAGCTAAAATTCAATACGACAAAGGAATCCACCCAATAACTTTTAAAATAGGTGATAAAGTATTGTTGAGAAACCAGACTAGAAAAAATAAATTTAGTCCCATCTGGACTGGACCATACGAAGTGATACATGTGGACAGTCCAGTAACGACAACTATCAAAATCGGACAAAATGGTAAAAGCACCATAATAATTTACTAAAGCATTTTTTATCAATAAGTAATAATAGTTTAACGAATTAATAATATATATATATTGAGGTAGAAAAAAAAAAATTTTATATATATATATATATATATATATATATATATATATATATATATATATATATATATATATATATATATATATTTAGGGCTTAGCCGAATCAGACCTCCTATCTGGGTCCCTTTGCGTCACTCAAATCATATGTTAATTGTTTGTTTGGTCGCAGAATTCTTCTACTTCCTTCCTTATAATAACTTCACACGTTATTTCAAGAATGTCTTTGTAGGGTATGTTTCACATTCCGAGTTTATCAATAAATTGGCGACCCAATGTGGATGACACTGGCACACTATGTGCGCCGCTGTCTCTTCCATGCAGAATCTGCAAATGTCAGCATCCTCCCCTCCAACAAGACCCATCTTGCTGAGGTCGTACCTGAAATTGCCATGCTCAGTTACTAATGCAGTCAACCAGCTTAGATTTAACCGTCCTAGACTGAGAGATCTCCCCGATTCACCGATATATATATATATATATATATATATATACATATATATATATATATATATATATATATATATATATTTAGGGCTTAGCCGAATCAGACCTCCTATCTGGGTCCCTTTGCGTCACTCAAATCATATATATATATATATATATATATATATATATATACATATATACATATATATATATATATACATATATATATATATATATATATATATATATATATATATATATATATATATATATTTAGGGCTTAGCCGAATCAGACCTCCTATCTGGGTCCCTTTGCGTCACTCAAATCATATGTTAATTGTTTGTTTGGTCGCAGAATTCTTCTACTTCCTTCCTTATAATAACTACACACGTTATTTCAAGAATGTCTTTGTGGGGTATGTTTCACATTCCGAGTTTATCAATAAATTGGCGATCCAATGTGGATGACACTGGCACACTATGTGCGCCTCTGTCTCTGCCTCTTCCATGCAGAATCTGCAAATGTCAGCATCCTCCCCTCCAACAAGACCCATCTTGCTGAGGTCGTACCTGAAATTGCCATGCTCAGTTACTAATGCAGTCAACCAGCTTTGATTTAACCGTCCTAGACTGAGAGATCTCCCCGATTCACCTCTTTTTGATAGCCTCAACTAAGCCTTTGCCTGTCTACAAGTTATAAGTTCTCCCATCTCGTGAGATGGAGTTTCTTTATCCACTCTTCGACCTTAGCCTTCAACGTGCCGTTGCTAAGAGCAAACATTTCTGCTTGATAGAACAATACGTATCTTCCCAAATTCAGAGTGCATACCAGTCCCAACTCTTTAGAGAAGATTCCAGCACCCGATCTGCCATCCATTAATGAACCATCTGTAAAAATACTGATGTCATTTTTCTCACATACATCATGTGTGAGGCCGTCTTCAATGAGTTGTCTTTGTGACTTTTATGTCATCTTCAGCCTACCCATTCCCTCCATTGGCATTTGTGCCTCCTTTACACTGCTATATAACAGTGACAAGATACCCATGCGCCCTATCTTCGTGCCGAATCCATACCAATTATTGGTTGTCTTCAGACGTAATGCTGTTAATGCCACCGACTTCATAATATGCAAGTCCAACGGCAGCAGCTCCAGAGAGACTTCCAATGCTTACACTGAGGCAACACCCGCTTGCCTTTCTGGATCTTGTCACCGACGTGACTGTTCCAAATCAGATTGTTATCCAGGATGGCATCTAGATACTTTACTCCCTTGAAGACGTTGATGTTCGATCCAAAAAGCCTAAGGGGGTCTATTGTTAGCCCTGTCCTCCTTTTGGTAAAGAGTACTGTTTCCGACTTACTAGCATTTATAGAGAGATCTTGTTCCGTGCACCATTCTTCAACCATTTGAGTGCACCTCTCATGGTATCATAAATAGTGTCCAGGAACTTACCGCTCACCGTTACCACTATGAATACCGATGGTGTGTATGCCTTTTGAGTCCAGAAGCTGGAGTAGGGAATCGACCGTAATGTTTCAAAGGATGGGCGATAATACGCCTCCCTGTGGACACCCTTTGACTACCCTACGTCTGAGTCTGTAGCTCCATTTTGAAAGTTTGTTGCCCTTTTCCTCAGCATGCTATCCATCACCTTATAATGGTTGGGCTGACTTCACGAGTAGCAAGAGCCATCGGAAGCTTCTCGAAACCAATCCGAAGGCACTTTCTATATCCATAAAAGTAGATATAGATATCCCCTCACAAAACTGTTCTCTCTCCGCTACGCGAACGAGTTCGTGCAGAGCCGTTTCAGTGGATTTGCCAGCTCTGTAAGCATGCTGACACCTGCTCAGTGGTTTTGTCAGAAGCGTTATCCTTTCCATGTAGTCCACCGGTACTCCCTTTATACATTTTAGTAGAAAGGAGGTCAAGCTAACCGACCGGAAAGATTTAGCCTCTGAGTGGTCCCTTTTTCTCGGCTTTGGAAGAAAGACAACCTTAGTCTATCTCCATTGAGTCAGGATATATCCTGTAGCCAGGCAAGTAGTAAATATTCCTGTCTACCAGAGCTTCCTGGAAAATGCACCTCCATCAGGTATTCCATCGACTCTCCGATTGTCTCTGTAAAGGATCGATTCGATTTGCGAATTAGTCCCGAATTTGACACCGCGTCCTTTTATATAATCCTCTGTAATCTACATACATCGGTCATATTTTGCATATTTGAGCAGAATTCCATCCACGTTTTTCTTTTATGGTTGCGTAGAGTCTTCTTCAGCTCCCTTTTCTTCTTGGAGTCCCCTCTCATGTGACGATTAAAAGCCTTCCTTGTCTCCTTTTGCATAGATTCTAGTTTCACATTCCACCATGGAGTGGGATATCCTTTGTCCACTACCCTCAGGAGGCATGAAGCTTCAACTGCTTTGATCATGGCTGAGCTGATAGCCCTCGCCTGATACTCAACATCTGCAGTTGTTCTAGGTCTCTTAAACGTCCCTGGCAATAATTCCTCAAGAACTTCGCAGTACCTTGTACAATCCATTCGTTTCGGTATCCCTACCATTCTACAGTCGTTCCTATGTTTTTTATCGGACGTCGACGTGCGTCGATAAAGGTCGGTTCTGTTCTCCTATTAGCGACTTGTAGACCAAATCGGTCTGATCCCTTTCCACCACAGAATCTCACTGGAGCTTCCATCTCTCTTGGAGGTGGTCCCTCTGAAGAATCGTATGGAAGGTATGCTGATTCGATTATAAATGAACTCGCACCGTCACCTATTCTCACTACTGTGAGATCCGGTGAGCACAAGTTAGACATTAGAATCGCACGTATCTCATGTCTAACTAAAATGCATGTCCTCAGATTTACCTCTGTTTGTGGATAAAACAAGGTGGTCTCTTGTGCAGATAGGCCTTTGATCCTTCCATGAAGTATCCAGGGCTCCTGAACCAGTGCAATGTCAAGCTCATTCTCATCAAAGCTTGCAGCATCATTGCTGATGCTGCTTTGCTGTGGTGAATATTGAGTTGACACATTTAGTGGTTCCTGGCGCGGGGACACCTCCCGCCCTAATGGCTTCTTCCTTGCAAAATCTGCCACTAGCCCCACGCCGGGAGATACGTCTCACCCTTCATACTGCATCTTTCTAGAATCGAACGATAGCCGGTTCAAGACCGCAGTTGAGTCTCCCCCCTGCGATCTTGATAGCCTCCGCGTTCTCCTTACTACACAGCACTCAGCACTGTGAGTAAGGCACCTGTCCTTTCTGCGTCGACAAACTTTTCTGTGTGGATAACACTTTATTTGGAAGTGTCCTACACATACGCATTCTAGTGCTGAAGCCTCCTGAGAATGATGTCGCTGGCCACAGCATTGCCATGAGCCACAATCACCATCTTCCTATTTGCAGACAAATGTGGCAGTTGGGCTGTCACATTTGAGAGTTGCACCCTCCCATAAACCAGTTATGTGCCCCACTGTCTTGCACAGCCATTGCTTGGATTGCTGATTTTTGCACCTTAGTAAAATCAATCCGCTCTCAATCGTTGCCCTGCCGACAAATCCAATATCATTGACATCGTCTTCAAGGGAATCTATGGCATCCAACAAAGATACCTTGAAGGTACTCAGATGAATATCCTACTGGCGCCCCTCTAATGACAAGTCCACGACTCCCATTATGAAGTCTGCTTCCGCTACTTGAGTCTAAGTCTTCCTCGCCCTGGTGGGCTCGCCCTTTGCCTGCTCATCCCGACATTTAGGCGCTTCGCCAAGACCGCTCAGAGCAGGTGCCGCATGCGAGGCCTGTGAGTTCGCTGGGTTAACAATCATCAGATTGTCCACCGCGCTCGTCACTAGCCTATGTCCGGGTTTCCCTACCCCGTCGTTCCCAGAGCTACCCTACCCGTGTTAGGCTTGGGCTTCGAGCCTCTTTTGGAACGACTGTTTGCCTTTATAATTGGCCGTCCTCATCTCCGATCACGTGCCCTTTCCTTTCCCGTGTCTGCGTGAAAGATTTATCAACCTTCTCAAGGGACGGTTGTCTATCCTTCACAGCATCCACCTCAATTGGCCCTTCCATCGTCTTCGGATGAGGCTCCACAGGCGTTGAACTTTTCAAAGTGCCTCCGGAGCTATCGCCCCTGAACCTTTTCCCCGAGTTCTCCACTTCCAAGGTCCACTCATTTTGCAGAAGTCCACTGAGGTGTGTCAAGAGCTGCTCAATGGTCCTCTCTGACGACTTCATGGCCTTTTTACGTTCTCTTTCGCTTCTGCTTCTCCCGTTTCTTCAACTGGATTCGCTCCGCTCTGGAGGCTCCGTCCACTTCGGTTACATCTGATAATGCTAACGATTCTGCTCCACTAGAAGAGTCTTCTTCCGCATCATCAGATGTTCGGCTCGATATTTTCCGCTGCCTCCAAACCGGCTTCCCTGCCGACCTGGTGAAACCGTTCCCTTTGTTCAACACCATTGCAGCCGCCGGGTTAGGTCATTCGAGACCCGTTCCGTCCGCTGTCATTGATGACAGATGCTGTCATTAGTTTTGGGCTGGCTAAAAGCCTCATTTTCCGCCACCCCCTCCACTACTTATCTAGAAAAATCTTCTCTGATGGGCGCAATCTTTATTTCTATTATTGTTGGCAAAAGCACAAAAGTAAAAACGTTATCATTTGCTGGCAGATCACGAAGCATGCTAATTATATTACACTACTTCATGTTTTTGTCTGACTGACTGGTCACTAGTAATTTTTGACTAACTTAAGAATTATTCTTCAAAGATATAGACAGATGTCACTTGCTTTGTATAACGCTGGAATTACAGTTCGGCTTGCGGTACACATAGCGCCAGCAGTTTAGCCACACAGGGGTCGTTGAATCATGGAAAGCAAAAATATGCACTAAAGCGAAAATGTTATGACATTAAAATTTGCAACTCTTTAGCTGTATAGCCAAAGGTATATGGTGTCATAACTCCCCTCTTTCTTAATTTAGGAACGTCCCGTTTCTTTCCATTTCTTTTGACATGTTATTTATCTTATTAATCATATCCTCGTATATTTTTATTTTAGTTTTTATTCTTTTTACTTCACAAACATTATTTAAAGTTTCAAATATAATGAAAAAGATATAAGAAAAACATATCAGGAGAAAGGATAAAGTAGAATGAACTATCGGTTGCCTTAGATCTTCCTTAGAACTTTCTAAATATTTCACATCATAATTGCTTGGTTTATTAGTTTTCAGGAAGTGTATTATAAGTTACATTATCAGTTTTTGTCACATTATCGAAAGTTAATAAACTCCTTTGAGTATTTGTTCATCCACAATATGTTCTCCTCAAACTAAGATTACTCCATCTTTTATTACGTCTAAGTCCTTATTTTTTCTTTAATTTTGGCACAATTTCCTTTAATATTATTTAATATATTCGACAAGCATTTTTTTTTGTGAGTTAATCTGCAAAAATTTGCATTAAGTTCGGGCTTACAAACTTCAACATTAAAAAATGTATTTACACAATTAACGATTTTCTTTTCAATTAACAATTTTCCATCATTTTGCGATATTGGTCTTGCTTCATAAAGTGTAAAGTTTTTTTGAATTAGTGGGTATTTTACGTAAACTATTATTACATCTTTGTTTTGTAATATCCTTATTTTGAAACATCGTGGTCGGTAATTTCTTGTACTTCCTTTAGATTAAGGATTGCCGAGTTCAAAATACCTATTTTGAATTCGGCAATTAAGGTTTGTATAATGTTCTGTAGTTCAGCGATCATACGTCTATTTTGGTACCCAGTCATTAGGGAAACCTGTAAGTTATTTTCTGTGCTTTTTAAAGAATGGTTCAATTCAGAAATAGCTTTAAATATTGCAGTTAGTCAAACTTTGTCTATTATTATTTTCTAAACTGTTCCTAATTCGTTTATACCCTTTTTGTCTTATAGTTTTTTATAGTTTAAAGTTTATAGTATCGAAAAAGTTTTGTTTTTTGTTTAACATTTCTTTAGTTTCCATCATAAAATTTGAGAAATACGTCAGCTTCGTAGTATGGTATATGTCGCCAAATTGTTCATATATAATTGCTTCTGCGTTATGAACTAAACGTAGTCATCACCAGTATAATCAATTATTTCAGCCGAGAGGATTTTGGAAAATGTAATTATGATGATGAGCAGCATCTTCTGAAAACATTTGAATATATTTTATGGCTTAATATTATCTTTATGAATTATTCTATCCATATTTTGTATGATAACCTTATTACTTGAATCTTGTTTGATTTTTTGTTTTTTATACCTAGGGCTCAACTTGTTACGTTGGCAAATGAGTGTTTCGTAAACACAGTCATTTGGTTGGTAGTTCTTTTGTCTTGTTAGGAACATTTCTTTTCAGCATATTAGATTGGCGCTTTCTCAAATTGGATTCTAAGTGGCGATGAGGTTTCTTATTGTACAGGATTTCGAATGGTTTTTCATTCGTTACTGAATGTATGGCTTTATTATATTGTTGAACGGCTCTATAAATTGCCTCTAATTAAATGGAATTCGCTTTTCATGCGATTTCAAAAATGGTTGAATGAACGCGTTCGATTTGTTCATTTGTTGAACTGTGCCTAGGGTTACAGAAAAAAAGTACTATTCCTAATCTTCGCATTAAGCTTTTAAACTGTTTTTTACGATCATCAAATATTGGGTGGCAGAGTTCAAACGAGGTCGTACGAGCTGTCAAGATGAACACCATAGTGGTCGACCAATGGAGGTGGCCACGCCAGAAACTGTTAAGAAAATTCATAAAATGGTATTGGATGATCGCCGGCTGAAGGTGCGCGAGCTAGGTGAAATTACAGGCATTTTAAAAAGTGCTATACGTCGTATATTGACCGAAAATTTGGAGATGAAAAAGCTGTGTGCAACATGGGTGCCGCGTTTGCTTACAATAGAACAAAAGCAACGTCGTGAAGATGTTCTGTAGAGTGTTTGGCGATGTTTATAGAGAGTAATATAGCCGAGTTTGCGTAGACACTTGGATGAGACATGTGTCCACCACTTCACACCTGAGACAAAGGAGCAGTCAAAAGAGTGTACTGAAAGGAGAGAATCGTGCCCAAGAAGGCGAAGACAGTTTAATCTGCAGGCAAGGTTATTGCGTCTGTTTTTTAGGATGCACGTGGGATCAGTTTTATTGATTATCTTCAAAAAGGAAAAACAATCAACGGTGTGCATTATGCTAATTTGTTGCAGCATATAAGTGATGAAATTACAGAAAAAAGGCCGCATTTGGCGAAAAGGAAAGTGTTGTTTCATAAAGACAATGCACCAGTTCACACATCCGCTATTGCGATGGCCAAAATCAATGAGTTAAAGCTTGAATTGGTTCAACACACACTTTATTCGCCAGATTTAGGTCCTTCGGATTATTTTCTATATCCAAATTTGAAAAAATGGCTTGGTGGTAGAAGATTTGCAAATAATGAACAGGTGGAGTCTGCGGTAGACGCCTATTTTAATGAGCTAGACACTTCATACTATAAACAGGGTATCAAAGCTATGGAATATCGTTGGGAAAAGTGTGTAGAGCTAAAAAGAGATTATGTTGAGAAATAACGAAAAATTTGCTCAAATTTGTTGTGTTTTCTTTGTTAGGTCGGGTAGATCTGGGACCGCCCTCACATTGCAATAGTACACAATTTCCATTCGTCAATATAACTTGCCTTTTACACAATATAATTTTTATTCGTCAATGTAACTTTTCTTTTATACAATACAATTTTTATTCTACAGTATAACATTTCTTTTACACAATAGCATTCTTGTTAGTCAATGTAACTTTTCTTTTACACAATATAATTTTTATTCTAGAATTTAGCTGGTTTATTCAATATAATATTTCTTCGACAATTTAACTGGATTACACAATGTGATATTTTTTATCTCAACCTTGTAAACGTTATCTTATCCACAGCAGTTCTACTACATATTTTTAACACACACTCTTCCAAATCACTATATAATCTACTTATCTTAACTAACTAGATTTCAGAAGTTCTCTTAGTTCATTTGGTCTAATTTTACAGTTTTACCTCGTTCTTGAATACAGAAATTCTGAAGAAATTGCAATTTCTTCAGTAAATCAATTCTTTGCCATCTTTCAGAAGGTTATCGTTATTATTTCTTTTTTGTTTTTATGCTTTAAATATTACGCATGATGTCAAGTGGATAATTTCGTTGAAAATCGATGATTGTTGGAGTTACGGCTAAAGATATAGTCGCTGTGAAGTTGCTCTGTGGCGACTGAATAGTTATGATCACGCTGGAGTTGACAGTGAGTTCTGAATCTCCAATATCTGAAACTGCTAAAGATGATTTAGATTTTTGTACATTGTAACTGGTTAGCGAGTCTCTTCGTTATGAAATTAAGCTGTGAAGCATAATCCAGAATGGCGCGACATGGCACGAGCGAACCAATGCTGTTGCGAATTAAAACAACGGCAGTTGCAAAGAGCACACATTCATTAAAGCTAGCATTTGGATTAGGACAAGTTGTTGCTTGCTGTCATTGCAACAAGTGCTGCTTGCTGCGCTAGACTAGGTAAGCTTTCAGATGAGACCGGACTTGTCTAGTCTTGTTGATTAAAATACAGTATCGTGTGGTGCATCAGTAATCGCCGGCAACATGCTGATGACTTGCACTGCTGCACTTGATGGCCTGGTTGAAGGCAATTTATGCACAATTGAGCTTTCTTAGCTTCCTTACAGCGGTCATTCGGACTTAGATGCCGAAAGCTGGACAGGAATAGACGACGTAGTAATGCTTATTACAGACCGCACAAGTTTTGTGATCAACCTTTGAAACAACAAATGAGTTCTTACGACACTTGACATTGCTTAGCTGGCAGCTAAGTACTTACGTTACCATAGCATGAGCCACATTTTCCATTGTCTGACACCTCTTCTGCAAAAATGTCACTATGTCCGTCCAAGTGGGCAACTTGTCAGCCGAGAATCGTTATTCCCACAGTGTATGAGATGCGGCATCCAGTTTTTCGGCTGTAATGTGTTTTAACAAACAATCAGCAATTTGTTCGTAGGTGCCCAGTGGCTGCAAAGCTCGAACCTGCGACATTTTGTCCACTAGTGACCGTAATTCTCTTGATTGCTTATCAGCACTCACCATCTACAGCCTGAACAGCTCATGAATGTGTGTTTGAAATATTAAACGTCGATTATCAAATCTTTCAACAAGTACATTTAATGCAATCGTGTAATTTTCATCACGAATTTCAAGTGGTTGAATGGTGTCCAGGGCGAAACCCTTTAAGCAGGAACGTAGATGGTGGAATTTCTCCATATTCGAAAGCTCACAGTCGTTATGAACAACCGTTTGAAACATCCCAATAAAGTTCGGCCACTCTGTATATTCTCCTCCAAATAATGGTAGCTGTAATTCTGGTAGGCGCGATCTTGGCTGCTTCATCACAACTACATATACCTGCTGTTGAGGCAGATGATTCGTCGTTGACGACATTAGCTGGGAATGCAAATTGCTCAACTCTCTTGTGAATGTTGCCTTAGCTCGTATGAACTTAGTAGCAAATTCATCACGAGTGTTGGATTCAAGCTCTTTAGGATTTTCTTCCTCCAGTTGAGACTGCGTTGACTCAAACTGGTCCTGAATGCGATCTAGAAGTTCCAATCTCACTGATAGCTGCGCATGTCCATGGCGTGCAGTTCCTCTACATTAAGTTGTGTCCAGTTGAGTTGGCTCAACATGGCTTGACTTTTATATTTTAAGAACGACATTTCTTAATTGTGCGACCACCTCTCTATAGTCAGGCGAATTTATTCACTAGAATTTTCTTTTATTACGAAGAATGAATTGGTACACTGTACCTGTTTGCATAGTAAACAATCAAAAAAGAAAGGAAAAGAAAACGATTACACTAATGTAACTGTTGAAAGACGTGATTTGTGCACGATGCCTATGTACATATATGTAATGGCAATTACATAGACAAATAGCGGTGCCTCTGTACAAATCAAGCGAAAATATGTAATGAAAATCACATCGAAAAGTAGCGGTGCCTATGTGGTCACGTCGGAGTCACCAACAAGATGTAGTCGTCGCTCAAGAATTTTTGCTCCCGAATGTATAGCGAATAATAGCAAACAGCAAATAAGAAAGACGATGTTGAGTCCTCCACGTTATAAATGCAAATGAAAAGTTTTTATTTACAGCTTTGTTATAAAGTATAAGTATGAACACGGGTATAAGTATGAACACAACGTGGAAGTTGCGAAGTACCATCATTATGTCCTCTTCATCGGTGAGTAGCCCCGCATTCTGGTTTTCTGTATTTGCTGCTTCCTGTTGGGTGCAACTGTATTTAAATTCTTTTTACCTGGTTTATAAATTTTCTCAAAATCAAATTTTGAATAGATTATGCCTGAAACGTGCAAAAACTGACTAGTAGATAGGCTCCATAAAATCCAGGAATTCCTTTTCAATGGTGGAATACCTTTTCTGAGTATCACTGCTTGCGTAAGCTTTTGGTCTACCTTTTCCAATTTCACCTCGCGATAGAATAGAACCTACAGCCTCGTTGCTGGCAACTGTTGGTAACACAACTGGAAGGTTTGGAAAAATTTGGGTAAGGTAAAATCGGTGGAGAGCAAATTGCTTGTTTTAAATTGAATTCAAATTTCGCATTCTTTCTGAATATTTTTTTAAATATTCTCAACAAATTTTTGATAATAATTTACTAAACCTAAAAATGCCTCAACATCTTTCTTATTTCCTGGAATAGGAATACTTACTATAGTCTGGAGATGCTCCTTCCTCAGTGCATTTATGATCTAGACAAATCATCTCTTTTCGTAGAATCTGTCATTTCCCTGTATTATGCTTCTTCGTACGCAAAATTAATGTTGTGCCAAGTTTCGATCGTAGACAACGATATTATCAATATATACGAAACAGTATATACCTTAAAATCCAGTCAATACGTGATTCATCATTCTTTGAACATTAACGGGTCCTCCGTTTATCAAAATGGCATTCTGTCAAATTCATAATGTCCGATACCTGAACTATAAGCGGGTTTTCTCTGTCTGATTCTTTCATTAATACTTGATGATACCCACTGGCAAGATCTACCGTAGGTAAATCTCCACAAAGACCTAACTGGTTCAATATATCATCGATGCGGGGAATGGGAAAAACTTCTTTAGTGGTGGTATCACTTAATTTTCTGAAATCTACTACTAGTCTCCGTTTTCTTTTCGCATCTTCTCCGCTTTGTTTGGCAACTGAATTATCGGAGAGTACCAAGGAGAAGAGCCGGGAATAATTATTTCATCTTTCAACATTTTGCTTACCTGCCTTCTGACTTCTTCCTAATGCACTTACGGTAGGTAAGTAGGTAGTTTAAGGTGGCTGTCCGCTTGCGCGGACACACTTAGGCCAAATGAGTCCAATTGTGATGCCGCAGGTGGGCGACCCTATTTCCCTTAGGTAGTCTTTACTGTCTTTGATTGACTGGCACCTGGTGTGTCTTTACAGGTATTGTGTGATATACACCTGTTATATAAGAGAATCTGTCGCCTTTTAAGGAAAATAAATAGTGGAATGACCTAAATATGTCTTCTATCGATCTCTTTTCCTCAACGCTTGAGTTTGGGTCTAGCTTAATTGTTTCCAACATTTTGGTACCGCTTTTGTGGTTATCAGTTTTTTAATTCCGTAGCTCACTATTCTACGTGTTCCAAATAATTAAATTTAATTATATTTATTTGTGTTGAATATTGCACTGTGTTGTCCGTTACACTGCCCAATATCTCACTTAAATATATTCCAGGATTTGGGTTTACTTTAATGGGGACTACTTTCATAGTTCTCCTAGGTACTTGATCCTCACTGGGGTGGAGTACTCCATTGATCTCTTCCAATGTTTTGAAAGATAAAGTTATCAAATGCTGTTTTTTTCACCGAAGAAAATCAGCTTCTTTAGTAATGGGAGCAGAACGGTTCTGATTGTGTGAGGGATGGGGTGCCAGGTGAACTCGCTCCAACGATGGTTGTTTCCTCCAGGTGATCGTGGTGTGTGTGAGTGAAGTGATATTTGTGTGCATTGCTGTTGTTATTGTGCATCGATGTTGTAGATGATGATGTGTTTTGTGTTTCTGCTGAAGCTGCTGCGAATGATGTTGCTTTGTTTATGTCGCTAGGTTAATAATAACACATGCGATTTTTCAATTTTCAAATTAACAATATTTATTATAAATCAATGTGTATATTAAATAGAAAAGGGAGAAATACTCGAATTGGCGCGCACTGGCTGTCTATCTACTTGTACTTGTCACTTGAGAATAATAATAAAAAACGACGTTAACATGGCAACGAACAGTTGGTAAAACCAATGTTGCCAACACACTCATAAAAAAAAGAAAACCAAACAGTCAGAGCAGTGTGCGCGTATTTCATTCTGGCGTAGACAGGTTCCATAAAATGTCTCTTCCTATGATACCTTTCTCATACGGAAACTCAATGAACACAATATCTACATCAGAGACTCCCAAAAAAATGTGTGCTATTACTGGATGGGAGAGATGGGTCAAAATGACTACCAGCTTCCACCATCTTACTATCTGACGTGGAGGGTGTGACGGCAAATCTCTAAAGACCCATGACTGACACCTTCCATCGCACCTGGGCCTCCCGTAGTTTCCCTGATTTTTTTCCAACTCTTGCATTGGCAATCGGCAATCCTGTATCCTGGCTTCTTGTAAGAGAAACACTTGGTCTCGGATTTACCGCGATTATACCCCTTGCTCTCTTAACCTCCCTTACTAGATCCAAATGTTTTATTACATTTCCTTGTGACTTGTTTTTCCTAAACTATCTACATTGTTTACATTTAATACAGAAAGGCATATTTTTTCATTTTGAAGCATTCGTCTCTGTCGTGCCTTTTTTGTCCCAGAAGCAACATGTAGGAACCTTCTTTTGGTTATTTGGAGATTGACGTTATAATTGTGGTAACTGTCTGTTCGGAGTGGCATCTTATCATTTCTGTTCTGATGAAATGCCACTATATCATCATAAGAGATAGTTGTGTATTGAGTCTTTCATTTGATCCCATATTGAGCTCATTTTACAGCCTCCTATGCTAGTTCTTCTAACGTGCCTTTCTTACCTAGTATTTGGATCTCGAAAACCAGATGTGAAGAATACCCTGGCGTACCCCTCTGGTTCCTTTAGCAACGCATGGTATCAAATTCGTCTGTATGCGTAAATACACTGTGTCACTGTGGATTTCAAAGCGCCTAACCTCCTGCAAAAACACGTATATCTTCTTGAGGTAATTGTCGTACTAATTGTATTTGGGGGGTGAACGGCGGCAGATGTACTGCCTTCAAATTTGTATTTCGAAAAAGTGTATACAACTTCTTTCAATTAGCGGATTGTTTACGCATCTACGAAGCTGACTTTTCGTGTTAATTCTCATACAAAAATGAACTTCTGTTTTTCGGTCTTCAGATATTTTGACTCCGCTCCAGTGAGTACTGGGCATAGCCTACTGACGGTCGGTACTATATCGTCAATACGCATTTATAGCTTAGGTTCCCATTGTATTTCTGGTTGAGATACTGTTTGTATTCTTCTGACATGTGTAAGACGACCAAGGTGTCTTTTGTGCAAGGCAGCGTTCTCTCTCGAGATTCCTTACTTTTGCATTGAGTGAACTTATCTGCTTATGGTCAACCGCTGTTCTGAGTCTTTTTTCTATAAATTCATCTAAAATACCCTTTTCCTTTAGAAAATCTTCTAATTCCTTATTTCTTTTGATGCTTTCAGTAATCTCTACTTCTAGCTGTACCGCGTTATATTCCTGTTTCCCGATTTATTTTCGCAGATCCTTAATTTGTATCTCCGCCGAATCAAGACGGTCTTTTTTTTTAAGAGTTGTTTTAGCCTGGCTTTTCATAAGATCGTTTGGTTCGGATAACGGTGCGTCTAGTTTTTTGACTAAGTTTAGTACCCTTCAGTCTTGTACCTTTGGTTTTATGAGCTCGAATTGTGCTAATGCTTCGTATGCATTAACACAAAAAAAACATATACTAGAAATAGATCCTATGCTGCGTTAAACGTTAAACGTAAAATACCTTGCACATACAAGATATTTCGCAGTATCCTAGTGTATCTATTTTACCACAACGCTTACTGAATACCTAATGCTTAAATTCCTAGCTCTTCAATGACAGAAGGATGTAACACATAAGATTCATACCAGAACATGAACGGAAAGAAATGTGTTTCCTTGTTACTCATGAAGGTGTGTTCCACAACCGCACTTAAACCGTGAGGAACTGTCGAGTCTAAGTCCCTAAGAATTGAGAGCCCCTTCTGGACTATGGCACTTATTAGCTGAAAAAAAATGCTCTGTGTGCTCTGGTGGAGTGTTCGCAAAGGAACTTGCCTAACTGGCTCAAGCGGGTGGCAATTCTTGTTGGACACATCGCAAGTCAACTCACTGGATGTGACGGCACCTTCATTCTGTAATGAGGGTGCCATCGTGTTGATAATTCTGCTTGCTATGTCACGGCACCTTCATTTATCAATGAGTACCCTCTACGTGGCATAAACCGGGCAACGTTTTCCTGGCACCCCTAGGAGGCGGCTAAAGTGAATCGCGATAACCTCCTCGGTTTGAAGCTGTGACTTGGGCTTAGGACCCATACATAAAAACTTCACCCAGTGAAAAATCAAACCGTCCCTCGGCTAAGGACTACGTCTTTTATTGTCGACCCCCCAAACGAAATAAAGACCATGATTTACGGATATGCACCTGGGATGTCCAGTCCATCTATAGGTAAGGTGCCTCTATCTAGCCAGTTGATGTCCTCGACAGATATAAGGCTGACTGCACTTTAGGAAATACGATGACCGCTACAGGCTTGCTCTAAAAGAGCGTCCTGTGATATCTATACATTTGCCATGCGGAAAGGCACAAACTGGGATGTGGATTTGTTGTCAGTAAGAGATTAAGACATCTTGTCTCACGGTTCACACCTGTGAACGAGCGGCTGAAAATGATCCGCATAAAGGCGTAATACAAGATGCGACAATTATGTATTAAGACTCGAACCACTCAGCAACTAAGAGCGCCATCTATGTGTGAGCACATGCGTTTTGAAGCTTCAACCTTCCTCTACTAACTGTCAATTTCATGGCATTTGGTTTTCATTTAATGTTTATTGACATTCATTTTACAAAACACGTGTTCGTTTGATGTTGAAATTTTAACATGGGGCAAAGAGCGGTCATTAAATTCCACGCAAAAATTGGCAAAAGTGCATCAGAAACATTCATAATGGTGCAGCAAGCATATGGCAATGCTTGTTTATCAAGATCAAATGTTTTTATATGGCATAAACGGTTTGTGGATGGCACAGAGTCGCTGGAAGATGAAATAAAAGAATGGCCAAAATCAGTGCGGACGCCGGAAGCGATCCAGAAAGTTCGTGATTTTATTACAGAAGACCGCAATGCTTCAGTGAAAATGATGGAAGAGGCCTTAAACATCAACAGAGAAACTATCCGACTCTGCGCAAGATTTGTTCCACAACAATGACCGAGGACCAAAAATTAATGAGAGTCAGTCATTCTAGAGACATGGTTGCAGCTGCAGAAAATGATCTAAAGTTCCTGAAAACAATTGTTACGGGTGATGAAACATGATGTTTTCAATACGATCCAGAAACCAAGCGTCAAAGTACGGAATGGAAATCAAAAAACTCACCACGAGCCAAAAAAACACGAAAAGTTCCATCAAAAATCAAAACAATGCTCATCACATTATTCGATAGCAAAGGAATTATCCACAAAGAATTTGTTCCAACTGGTTAAACAGTTCCTTCCGCATGTTACGTCGAAGTTTTGAAGCGTTTGATGTCCAGAATTCGTCGTGTTCGACCAGAATACCGCGATCCAAAAACTTTGTCTCTATTGCACGATAATGCACCGAGTCACACAACACTCATTGTTCGTCAATTTTTGTTCCCAAAACTGAAATTGAAGTTGAAAGGATGATTTTATGGTGACATTCAGACCATACAACGGGCTTCGACGAGGGCACTGGAGGTAATTCCGAAAAATGAGCTGGAACACGCGTTTGAATCACTATTACATCGATGTAACAAGTGTATTGAATCAGGAGGAGAATATTTCGAATAAATATACCGAAATATTACCAGATATCATGTTTTAATTGTGTTTTCTAGAGGCAGTCTTAATACATATTTGTCACACCTTTATGTGGCCGCGCTCCGATGGATGAGAAGGACGATGAGATGAGTAATTAGCAGTACCATATTTCAACACCTCGACATCCATAAAGCTACGTGGCTGTCTCCAGATCAAAGAACGAAGATGCAAATTGATCACGTGATAGTCGACGAAAGGCTTCCTTCCAGTGCGATGGACAGGAAATCGATTCGTTCTGCCAACATCGACTGCGTCGCAAAGGACAATCAAAGTCCCACACAGAGAAAGTTTGTAGTCAATAGGCTGCAATCACCAAAGACAGCAAATTCTTTTATCATTTGTCGGATCTGATTATGCAGAAATCTCCCCTTCTTGATAATACAGGTGCACAATCGACACATATATCTCATTCCATGACTACTGCTGCCGAGGAGGTAATCCGTATCTACCGGCCTCTGAGGAATGAGTGATATAATCAGGAATATTGCGACGCTACTGCAGAAAAAGACGCCGCCTACCGAAAGATTCTGCATGTAGGGCTACGCGAAAAGTGATACAGAAAGACGAGAAGTGCGGAGAGATGTCATTTCAGGCGCAAGAAGAATGAACAAGCAAGACGCGAGTGTAAGAAGGTAGAGATGTATAAATACAGGAATGATGTTCGAAAATTCTTCGAGAAGATCAAGCGAATAAGTGACTGTTTAATTGCCGGTGGCCATTACAACCGATTATCGATTTAGGACGAATTAAGCATGTTTCGCTAGCCAACCCCTTCGCTAGCTGGCGCCAGTTAGAGATTCCAAGTGCTAAGAAGTTCTGCAGTAATTGGTCTTCCCACCGGATGTTAGGTCTGCCTCTTCTGCGTCGTGCACCTGCGGGTTTCGAATATAACACTTTCTTACCTGGAGCGTATTCTTCCATTTGCTCGACATAACCTAGCCAGCACAGCCGCTGAGTTTTAATGTGCCGTACTATGTCGGCGTCGGCATACAGCTAAGTAGGCGCATGGTTGTACCTTATTCGATACTCGCCACCAACGCAATCAGGTCAAAACATCTTGCGTAAGGCTTTTCTCTCGAAAACTCCAAGCATTTTCTCATCTGAGGTGGAAATTTTCCAAGCTTCGGCGCCATATGTAGGGACAGGCATGATGAGAGACTTGAAGAGTGTGATTTTCGTTGCTCGAGGGAGGGCTCGACTTCTCAATTGCTTACTTAGCGTAGCACCTGTTAGCAAGAGTAATCTGTTGCAATATCTCATTACTGGTGTTAATGCTGGTTCCACTATAGATAAAGCCCTTCACTACTTCAGAATCATAATCACAACACAAACTTTTGACCAGGTACTGGACACGCTAATACTGGTGTTGAACAGAGCTTTTTTCAGCTGTTCGAATACTTTCTGTGGTTCCTCACACCATACAAATGGTTTATTCCTTCTTGTTAACTCATACAGACTGTTGGCGATGTTTGCAAATCCAGGATCAAATTGTCTGTAGTACGTACACATGCCTAGGAAGATTCTTACCTCGTCAAAATTGGCCGGAGTAGGCCATTCTCGTACCGCGGCTACTTTCTCCTCTTCAGTAAGTACCCTTTCTGAAAAGTGAACACTTTTTACGCTCAACTTACGCTCCACTTTTCATCGACGAACCCTTTTCGCAGTAATTTCCTGGCAACCAATCACCATTCCTTTTTCACAACAGTAGATGTATTAGTTGGGTTTAATATTCGCACCGGTACCATTCCATTTCTTTAGGTTCCACTAACGTCTTACCGAATATGATGTTTTTATTTGATATTTCTTTATACGCTTCCACTACCTACATTTTGGTTGTTCATCATTTAGATTCATCTGTATCCAAATTACCGCTTCTGATTTTGCTGGAACTTCTTGGTGTTCACATGTCAGAATATGTTTGATGCTTTCACTACGCTTGGAACCGATGATCAATGGTAACTAGACATTTGCATAGCGTAGTATCTGTTGATTTAAATTTAACGTAAATCCATTGTCAATCATGAAATCATCGCAAATTATTACGTGAAGTCCTGTTCCCACGTGTAATTCTCAATAGATACTCATTTCTGACCGTACATAACTTTACTCTGGCATAAGTGCAGAATAGCTCACTTAAAGAAAAAAAAAGGCTTTTTTTGTTAATATAAGAAACCAAAATTTTCTTCTTTACGGAATTAATATTTTGGGGCAGGTTTTACAGAAATAATACCTCAAAAGTCATAGAAATTGTCGATAAAATAAATCTTTAAAACCAAAACAGAAAGTCGCGAGGCGGGACCCCTAAACATAATTTTTAACTGATTTTTTTGTTATCTTCTTGATAGGACCCCGTGCATAGTTTATGCCTATGTAGAATCTTTTTTTTTTAAATCAAAACACGCTAATGTACATCAGTCAGACTTGTACAAAGTATATAAGTACATACGAGGTTGTACATCGTAGCCTTTGCCCTGATCACTATGAATATCTACCTTATCTCTTCTAAATTTTCTGATTACATCATTATCTGGACAGTATTAGAAGGAACCTTTTTTAGTTCAGAACCCTTGTGACATCACTTTTTCTGAGCTTTGTCACAAATTGTTACTTCCGGAAGAATTGCCATTTGCTTGCCGGCAGGTGGGTACCGTTCGAAAGAAAAATCTTCTCGATATTAAATTTATTAGGCTTCAGCCGGGTATTGAACCCATGGCCTATAGATCAGACAACCAACACACTAACCACTGAGCTCCGGCACCCACCAGTTTACCATATTCACTATATTTCATTATATTCAATTTAAATTTTTTCATCAACATTTTTCCGTCAACAATCTGGAAAAACGGATCATTTCAGATGTATTTATTTTCTTATTTATTTATTTACTTCTGTTTACACCACCATCTTACTTACTTACTTATGTGGCCATAACAATCGAATATCGATTTCGACCGAATACAACATGCTTCGCCAGCCATCTCTGTTCATCGCTAGCTGGCGCCAGTTAGAAATTCCAAGCGCCGTCAGGTTCTCCAGTACTTGGTCTTTCCACCGAAGGTTAGGTCTTCCTCTTCTGCGACGTCCTCCAGCGGGTTCCGCTTTACTATGTCAATATCGGCATACAGCTCGTACAGCTCATGGTTGTACCTTATTCGGTACTCGTCACCAACGCAAATAGGTCCAAAGATCCTCGAAAACTCCAAGCATTCGCTCATCTGAGGTGGAAATTGTCCAGAGTTCAGCGCCATATATTAGGACAGACATGACGAGAGACTTGTAGAGTGTAGTTTTCGTTCTTAGAGAGAGGGCCCGACTTCTCAATTGCTTACTTAGCCCAAAGTAGCACCTGTTTGCAAGAGTGATCCTTCGCAATATCTGGCTGACGTCATTACTGCTGTAAATGCTAGTTCCAAGATAGACAAAGTCCCTTACTACTTCCAAACCGTAGTTGTCAACAGTGTCGTGCTGTCCAAGACGACGGGACTCTTTGTTTGTTGACACTAGATACTTCGTCTTGTCCTCGTTCACCGTAAGACCCATTCGACGCGACTTTCTCTCTAACTCTGAGAATGCTGCACTGACTGCTCGCGTGTTCATGCCGATTATGTCAATATCGTCGGCATACGCTAACAGCATGACACTTTTGTTTAAGATAGTGCCATTATGTTGTAAATCAGCAGCTCGGCAGGCAGGCCATTAGCACCTACAGCTTTGTTGTTCTTCAGCCTTAAAATGTCCGTTTCAACCTCGTCCTAGTCGGGTGGTGGAACATCAACACCATCATCTGTAATCGGGGTTATCGGGCAATCTCCTCCACCGGCGGAATTGTTCGTAGCATCGCCATTCAGGAACGTGGAGAAGTGTTCCCTCCATAGGCTCAGTACACTCTGGACATCTGTAACCAGGGTCCCATTTCTATCACGGCAAGAAGAGGCTCCGGGATTTAAACCTCCACTTGAAATTTTCGAAGAATCTCTGCGGTAGCGTCTGGGGACAGCCATGCCGCTTTGTGGATGTCGAGATGCTGGTATCTGGTACCACCAATCACCATGTTTCGTGCTGCGGCGAAGTCGATCAGCCTCATTCCGTTATCGGAGGTGTTCTGGTGGAGGCTGAATTTTCCGACAGTTGGACCAAAGGTACCTACCTTGCCCACCCTGGAATGAAAGTCGCCAAGCACGACTTTGATATGGTGGCGGGGGCAGCGGTCGTAAGCTTCTTCGAGGCGCTGAAAGAAGCTCTCCTTGGTCACATTGTCCTTCTCATCCGTCGGAGCGTGGGCACATATAAGGCTGATGTTGAAAAATTTTGCCTTGATGCGGATTGTGGCCAGCCGCTCGTTCACAGGCGTGAACTGTAAGACAAGATGTCGTAGTCTCTTGCTGACCAAAAATCCACATCCTAATTCGTGACTTTCAGCATGGCAACTGTAGTAGATGTCACAGGACGCTCTTTTGGAGCAGCCCTGTCCTGTCCACAGCATTTCCTGGAGAGCGGTGATGTCAGCTCTGTATTTTTCGAGGACATGAACCAGCTGGATAGAGTCACCCTCCCTATAAAGGGACCGGACATTCCAGGTGCATATCAGTAAATCATGGTCCTTTTTTCGTTTGCGGGGGTCATCAACAATAGCGGTAATCCTTATCCGAAGCGTTGTTTTTTCCTTCACTGGGGGGATTTTTTATGTGGCGGGTCCCAAACCCAACGCACAACCTCTAACCGAAGAGATTTTCGCCACTCACTTCAGCCGTTTCCCAGTGGGTGCCAGGAGGACGTTGTCCAGTGGTCGCCACATGGAGGGCCCCCATTAATAATAAAGAAAGGGTCATCACATAGTAAGCAGAGCGAGCTATATGACTACCCCTCTTTAACAAATAAAGGTATCATCACATAGCGCTCAGATCAAACTACATGACAGCCAGTGAGTTGACTTGTGATGAGTTCAACAAGGATTGCGCTAGCCCCACCCGGTTGAGGCAGTTAGACACATTACCCTGCGAAAACACCACCAGACCACCAGCATCAGCGTCTTGTAATCTGGCGTTATCGTTCCATGCTTCTTTTTTGTTGTGTGTTGCGGCGCAACAACGGGAAAGTACCGCTAGTTACATTTTGCTATTTTGCTTGGTAATAGACATACTTGGATTGCATTTAGTTGTATTTTGGCTGTTTCCAGAAGTTCGTGGTTGTGACAATGGCTTCCCGTAAAGAAATATCAATTGATTTGCGAAACTTAGTAGTAAAGTATAGAAATGAAAACAAATCGTATGGTGAAATATCAAGCTTATTAAATTTAACAAAATCAACAGTTCAAACAATATTCAATAACTACAAAAAAAACGAATAGTCTTGAAAATAAACCGCGTAGTGGTCGCCCAAAGAAGCTGAGTCGCAGAGATATATCGTTCATTTTGAAAGAAGTGGATCAAAATCCGAAAGTGGCAGGCACTAAGTTGGCCGCAAAGCTAGCAACTAGGTCAAATACAAATGTGCATCCACGAACAGTTCAAAGAGTCTTGAATAATAATGGGTTTCACAGCAGAACTCCGCGTAGGAAACCGTATATAAGTGAAAAATATCGCAAACTTCGTTTGGAATTCGCGCAAAAGCATTTAGACAAGGGAATTGATTTCTGGAAACGAGTATTATTTACAGATGAGTCAAAATACAATTTATTTGGAAGTGACGGTAGAGCCAAAATTTGGAGAAAACCAAATACCGCAATGAACCCGAAACACTTAGTTCCTACGGTGAAGCATGGCGGTGGGAGTGTAATGGTTTGGGGCGCTGTCGCTGCATCTGGAGTTGGAAATTTGGTATTTGTGGAGGGTAACATGGATCGCTTTCAATATAAATCTATTTTGAAACAAAACTTAAAAGCATCGGTTGATAAACAATGCCTTGGTGAGAGTTGGATCTTCCAACAGGATAGCGATCTAAAACATACCGCCCACATCGTGAGGGACTGGCTGCTTTACTACGCTCCACGACAACTGTATTCACCTCCTCAAAGCCCAGACTTAAATATTATTGAACACGTTTGGGAGCTTTTGGAGCGGAAGATACGGAAACATCACATTACTAGTGCCCTAGTACTAAAAGAGAAGCTGCAACAGGAATGGCAACAAATAACGGCCCTTGAAATCGTAAATTTAGTCGTTTCAATGCCCCGACGTTTGCAAGCAGTTAAAGATGCTCAACCAAATATTAAACGACGACTTATTTTAACTTTTAGTGCCTTATCAAAGTATTTCCTTTTGATTTTCAAATCGTACGTAGACTTTTGTCATTGAATTTATTTCGTTTTATGTTAATAACTTGTTAAGTTTTTAATGAAATAAGATAATTTTTGCTATGTAATAATAAAAACATATTTAAAACAAAATTGCATCATTACTTCTTTTCATTATGCTTTTGGACATGTCAGATAGCCGAAATGGTCGCCGTATGTAGACTTTTGTCGCTCACTGTATGTATGTACACAATCGATGGATTGTGTATATCACAACTTCGAACAAAGTTGGTATGTGTATGGATAAATATGTATTTCATAATTTCGGAAAATATGTCGCGAGGCAAAATATGCATATGTGCATATTTCATATTTTGGCTGGCAACAATGTTATATTTTTACAGAATTCTTTAATTCACGATTCCTTAGGATTAAAAACTCAATACAAGAGGTCCGTACTTGGTGATCCGTCAATCTCTTTGTTCTTTTTCTCTTCCTTTTTGCTGTCCTGCTGTCAGCTGTGTTTTAGATATCGATTATCGATTATAGTGATTAGTAATAATAATATAGTAGTCGGTTATAGGAATCCTTATAATAGTATATAAACGCAACGGCGATTTAGTCAATAAATGCCGTCCGCAATTGATATTAAATTCCTAAAATAAGTTGCCACAAATATCTCTATAATAACTATATACAAATGTATATACAAATATAAAAATTTAATTACCCCGAATTCATAAATAAATATATATACCCTAATAAATAAAAATAAATATAGCACGAAACACATATACACGCACATTGCACATTTTATTTTTCTCTTCTTGTACACGTATGTTCATACTGTGATATACACATTCCCTTTTTTTTCTTCTCGTACTACCCAATACGAACTTGGGCGACTGGTTCTATCGAGATTTAGTTCAGGTAACCACTCTAGTTATTTAATGTACTAAAATAATCGAATTAAAATATATATAAACCTATATAAAACTATTTCCGATCTTAATTTGCGTTTTATTTTCGTAACGCGTCATATTGTTCATATTGTTATTGTGTATGTGAGAGAGATGCCGGTGGGCTCATACCTTGGTTGAGTCGTACCGATGTGTTTTCAGTTACTGACTGCTTCTTGCTTCCCTAATAAATTAAAGTTATTTGAGATTGGAATTAATAAATAATAATAATTAAAAAACTACTTGTATGCGATGTTTTCGCTGTTGTTGATGTTTTGCTGGTAGCGTCATTTTTCGCCTTCATCTTGTCCACTCTCAAACTATTACTATCGTTACTTCTTGCTGTTGTTGTCGCCGTTGCCGCTGATTTTTCTCCATTTGTTCTGGTGGTTAATTGTTGTTGTTATTGTTACGGTTGATGTGATGGTGGTGCTGCTGCTTCTTGCTGTTGCTGTTGTATTTGCATCAGCACACCTTTTATCACCTTTTAAATGGTTAAGCCTTTCGTTGCTGGCCAATACCATTGTTCAAAATATATGGCTTTATCAAATTTTAATTTATTCAATTAATTTTCGTTATCGGAAGAAATTCCGTATTGAAACGATAGAGAACAGCACGTAAATTGCAAGACAATTGTTTTCCATATATGTACATTGCCTTGCACAAAAGAAAAAAACACTCGATATATATATACATACGTGTATGTGCATTATTTATTATAATAAATATCACGGGATATAAATTTGTAACTTTAATTATAATTTTAATTATACTAGTATAGCATAATTATTACGAGAGACAAACATATAAAAAAAAGAAAAAAGGCGCGCACTGTTCGTATTGTTCGGAAAAAAATATATCAAAAAATTTGAAAAGAAAAAAGAACAAGAACAAACGAACCGACTGCTGACTGATGAAATCAGAGTTGCATTCGCCTTCTATAAAGGTGACACCAGACAATGCGCGTGACATAATTTTCTGGCGTAGACAGTTATCTTATTTACAAGAAGCTATAAAGTCCTTGCCGTTGCGCTATATACAAGGCGAATCAATACAATACAATTTGTATCCTATGCCTTTGTTGTAGTAACTTTCTAGTTGTTTCTCTTTACTTCTTCTCCTTCTTCTTCGTCGTTTGAAAATGAACATGTATGCATAAAGACACCTCATTTCAAGATCCAATACTTGTCTGTGCATAAAGCATTTCTTATTTCGTTTTTGTTTCATTTTCTCTTGGCATTTTACATGTTTCATATTTTCATTCAACTTGGTGTTATGCAGTATGACTTTATGTGATTTTATGAATCACCTAAATATAAAAATATACATAAGTATTCTTTTGCACGCGAGTTGCAGAAGAACACTGGCTTATTTGCCGAACTGCATGCAAAGCAACAACAAAAATAAGCGACATCGTCTATTTTAACCGAGTTCAGTTGAATTGACTTATATTTTAATCGACCTGAGTTATAGTGTTGGAAAGTAAAAAAACAGCACTAGTATGAATAGACTACTGGAATGTGCTTGGGAAATTTCAGTAACACGTCAAATTATTGTAAATATTGTTACGTTTTTATTCTGTGAACGTTTAATTCTATTTGAATTACCTTGTTCGATCACTGGATTCTGTTAATGATAACTGCAACACTTATTTTATACAACTATATACAGCAACAATTTATTTAATAATCTCTATTTACAATCAACACTGTTTACAATCAACTATTTACTATAACACTTAAATGTACTTGCAACTTTTGCCTCTGTATCAATGTTTTCGCAATCACGTTCGGAATTAGATTGATTCTTACTTCTCAACACTGGCTCTATTTATACTCTGTTGGCAAAACCCCAGAATCTTCCTTTATCGAGATTCTTCTCTTCCTTTCTCGTTGGCTTGTTCTGGTTATCGCTTATTTCTTCTTGTTGACATTCATGTCGATGCTGCCAATAGTGTCAGTCACAATAGTGATGAGTAACCAACTATCGATACTCGTTACACTGCCCTCCTCTTAACCTTCTTCGTCCCGAACAAGTTTTTATACTTCTCCTCGATATGGCGCAAGTCACTCCAAGTGCACTACTTTAAACTTTGCTCTTTTATTCCAGGCACGTTGAATACGATACACTACGTCATTTATCTTTGCTATAATCTCATATGGTCCTTCCCAATGAGTCTGTAGTTTAGGAGACAGGCCTTTCTTTCGTTGTGGATTATGAAGCATTACAAGCTCTCCTTCATAGAACCCTCTTGAATTTGCTTTCAAGTCATACCTGGCCTTCATCTTATCGCTTATCATCTGCGACCGCTCTCTGATGAACCGATGTACTTCATCCAACTGTTCCCGCTTTTCGCTAGTATAATTACCTTCGGTTGATCTCGTTGGTGTTACGACTCCAAATTTTAAATCAGCTGGCAGTCTTAACTCGTTTCCAAAAATTGCCATTGCCGGTGTAGTAGCCGTCGTATAATGTTGTGCGCATCGATATGCCATGAGGAACATTGGTATATGTACATCCCAGTCTCTTTGGTATTTATCTACGACTTTTCTCAAATATTCCTCCAAGGTACGATTAAATCGTTCTACCATGCCATCAGATTGTGGATGCAAAGGTGTTGTACGAGTTTTGTATATACCCAGCATACGGCATATCTCTTGGAATACAACTGATTCGAAATTTCGACCTTGATCTGAGTGTAATTCCATCGGTACACCAAAACGAGTAATCCATTGGTTGACGAATACATCCGCAACTGTACTAGCTTTTTGATTTGGAATGGGGTATACTTCAGGCCATTTGCTGAAGTAATCTATAACCACCAGAACATACTTGTTTCCTGCGTTGCTTATTGGAAATGGCCCAGCTATGTCCATAGCAATTCGCTCAAATGGAGCACCCATGGTGTATTGGTGCATCTTACCACGACTTTTCTTAGTGGGACCTTTGGCCATTGCACATTGCTTACACTTCCGAATCCAATCAGCGACATGGTCATGACATCCAACCCAATAAAATCGTTTCTTTATTTTCTCGACGGTTTTGGTGATTCCCAAATGCCCTCCACTGGAGGCATTGTGATACTCAGCTATCACTTCATTTATTCTTGCCTTGGGCACCACTAGAAGATCATTAGTGATTTTTCCATCCTCACTTTCCCATGCTCGGAATAAACATCCGTCTCGTAAGTGCAGGCTTTGCCACTGCGCCCAGTATGCCTTTGCTATTGGACTCTCATTAGCCATTTCTTGCCAATCTGGACGTATGCCCTGCTCCTTGTATTCCATAATCTTTACGAGATCTGAGTCGTTCCGCTGATCTTCTTGCACTCGTTCGGTGGTCCATGACTCCTCCGGCAATACATTTGTAAGTCGTATGTCGACAATGTGCTCCTTGCTTTCCACTCGAGAACAATGTTTACATTCCATTTTGGAAGGACGACGAGATAGAGCATCCGCGTTGCCATGATGTCCTCCTTTACGATGTTCGATGGTAAAATCATAACTCTGCAGCCTTTCAATCCAGCGCGCCAATTGTCCTTCTGGGTTTTTAAATTGCAATAACCACCTTAGCGCTGCGTGGTCAGTTCGTAGATGAAATGACTGACCGTACAAGTATTTATGAAAATACTTTACACATTCCAGTATTGCGAGTAACTCTCTTCGAGTGACACAGTAGTTTCTTTCTGGCTTCGACAGGATTTTACTGTAGTATGCTATTACTTTTTCTTGCCCATCTATGATCTGAGAGAGCACACCACCTATTCCATAGCCACTCGCATCTGTGTCCAACACAAACCTTTGACCAGGTACTGGATACGCTAATATTGGTGCTGAACAGAGTTTTTCTTTCAGCTGTTCGAATGCTTTCTGTTGGTCCTCGCCCCACACAAATGGTTTGTTCTTTCGTGTTAACTCATGCAGACTGCTGGCGATGTTTGCAAATCCAGGAACAAATCGTCTATAGTAGGTGCATAAGCCTAGGAAGCTTCTTAACTCGTGAAGATTCGACGGAATTTTCCATTCTTGTACTGCTGCTACTTTCTCCTCGTCGGTATGTACCCCTTCTGTTGTTACTTTATGACCAAGATATTTAACTTCTCGCCTGAAGAGTGAACACTTTTTCATATTCAGTTTAAGCCCTGCTGACTGTATACGCTCAAATACTTCTTTCAGCTTCTCCAGGTGGTCGTTAAAATCTTTTCCCATTACGATAATGTCATCGAGGTACACCAAGCACGTTTTCCAGTGTAGTCCTCTGAGTACACGCTCCATCAAACGTTCGAAAGTAGCTGGCGCATTGCATAAGCCAAATGGCATAACTGTAAATTGCCATAGACCATCGCCAATACTGAAAGCTGTTTTCTCTTTGTCCTTCTTACCAAATTCTACTTGCCAGTAGCCACTTTGCAAAACCAGAGTTGAGAACCACTTCGCACCAGATAGTGTGTCCAGAGTGTCATTGATTCTTGGCAGTGGATAGCTGTCTTTTTTCGTAATATCATTTAGCTTTCTGTAATCCACACAGAATCGAGTACTTCCATCCTTCTTCTTTACCAGCACAACTGGTGAACTCCATGGACTCGCTGATGGTTCAATAACACCTTGTTTCTGCATATCGGAAATCAGCTTAATGGCTTCGTCTCTTTTGGCCAATGGAACTCGTCGTGGTGTTTGACGAATTGGTCTAGAATCACCGCTGTCAATGTGATGCTTCACGATGGTTGTTCGTCCTCCAGTTTTTCCATTTGAAGAAAAGATTGAACTGTACTTCTCCAATAGTTATAAAGCCTTTTCTTTTTGCTGGATGGTAAGCACACCTGCCTATTCTTCCATCTGTGCTTTTAGTTCCGCTTTGACAGTTCTTGATCTTCCACTTTTTATCGACGAACCCTTTTCGCAGTCTACTACGGCAGTAACTTCCTGGCAATGACCAAACACCATTCCTTTCTTCACAACTGTAGATGTATTAGTTGGATTTAATATTCGCACCGGTACTATTCCATTTTCTTTAGGTTCTACTAACGTCCTACCAAGTATGATGTTTTTATTTTGTATTTCTTTATCTGCTTCCACTAACCACAACTTGCCTGTCCCATCATCCACATTTATCTGTGCCCATATCACCGCTTCTGATTTTGCTGGAACCTCTTGGCGTTGACATGCCAGTACTCGTTTGATGTTTCCACTCCGCTTGTATCCGATGTTCAATGGTAATTCGACATTTGCATAACGCAGTATCTGTTGATTTAAATCTAACGTAAATCCGTTGTCAATCATAAAATCAACACCAATGATTACGTCATCGATGATGTCAGCCACAATGAATTCATGTTCCCACGTGTAATTTCCAATAGATACTCGTTTCTTTATCTTACCCAGAATTTGTGCATCCTCACCCGTTGCTGTACGCAATTTTATTCCCATTAAAGGCTCAAACCTCTTTACCAAATCGCTCTTGATTATAGAATGTGATGCACCAGTATCCAGAGTTAACATGAATTCCATATTGTCCAATTTTCCATCAATAGTCAAGCTGCTTGGCACACGCTGTAGTTGTGAAATGTGAATGATGGGGCAACCCACTGTTGGAGTCAGTTCACGCCCCGCTGAACTGACTCGATTTAGTTTAACGATGGATTTGTGTTAGTGGAGCGATCGCTATCCACCTTATTCTCCTTCTTTTGTCTTCCTGGAGAATTGGATCTTGATCGCTTTCGTCGTAGACGGCAGTCACGCGCCATGTGTCCTGGTTTGTCGCAAATGAAGCACTTAACAGTAAATTTGTTTTCGCGTCGACCTGTTGTTCTTCCTTCAGGCTGCACTACAGATTTGAATGCCTGACACACTGCTTCAACCAGATCTGCTGTTTCTGTTTCTAGTTGGCGTACCCGTGGCATTGGTCGACACATGAAACTGGCGGCTTCATACGTCAATGCACTACTGACTGTTTCGGCATAAGTATTCCTTGGTGACATGACTAGGGCACGCTTTGTCTCTCCATCACGTATGCCATCTATGAATTCCTCTATTTTTATTTTTTCGACGAACTCTTCCGAATTACCGGAGAACGCTAGATGACATAAGCTCTCAATATCGGAAGCGAATTCCTGAAGGCTCTCAATACTCCGTTGCACTCGCGATCTCAATTCCACTCGATGTAATTGACTCTTGTATTCATTTCCATATTTTCGCTGGAGTGTGTCCATCAGTGACTGATAGCTACCACGATCTTTCTCTGGAATCATCTGTAACACCTCGGAAGCATTACCTTTTAATGCGACTATTAAAGCAGCAGTCTTGTCGCTATCATCCCATTGATTCTTCGAAGCGGTTGTCTCGAATTGAAGCTTGAAGATATTGAATGGCGTGCTTCCGTCAAATGTTGGTGGCTTTAGTTTGATTGTACTTGAATCTCTAATCACTGATGTGGCTGGCCCATTTATTTTTAGTTGGTTGAGATCGTGCTGTAATTTCTCGAACTTATCTTCGAAGTCATCTACATGTTCCTTCAGATCCATGACTTTTTCATTAATGGTTCCGGAAATTTCCTGAAATCTAATCTCAATTCCTTTTTGTAGATTTTCGATGACGTGTTCTTGTCGAGCCGAACCTTCTTGAATTTCCATACGCAATTCAGCCGAATGTTCTTGAAGCTTGTAGTCAATTGTTTTCTGAAATTCTCCCATAGCGTTTTCTTGGCGAGACGCATTTTCTTGTAGCTTCGCATTAATTTCTTTCAGTTGCTGCTGCTGTTGTTGCATCATGGATTTCATGAGTTCCATTAGTTGACCACTCGAATCTATTTTGCTCTCTTCCTCAGCGTGCACAACTGCTTGTATATCAGCTTCCTCAAAGAACTCATGTTCTTCTACATTAATTCCCTTAGCCTCCATAGCTTGCCTCAGCCTCACCAGCACTTCCGCCTTTGCACCTGATGACGATAGATTCATCTCTACCAACAGCTTTTTAAGCTGGTCCACTTTTAGTTGGTCAATTTTCACCATCTTTACAGAATCCCACTTCTGACACCAATTGTTACGTTTTTATTCTGTGAACGTTTAATTCTATTTGAATTACCTTGTTCGATCACTGGATTCTGTTAATGATAACTGCAACACTTATTTTATACAACTATATACAGCAACAATTTATTTAATAATCTCTATTTACAATCAACTATTTACTATAACACTTAAATGTACTTGCAACTTTTGCCTCTGTATCAATGTTTTCGCAATCACGTTCGGAATTAGATTGATTCTTACTTCTCAACATTGGCTCTATAAATCTGTTGGCAACACCTCAGAATCTTCCTTTATCGAGATTCTTCTCTTCCTTTCTCGTTGGCTTGTTCTGATTATCGCTTATTTCTTTTTGTTGACATTCATGTCGATGCTGCCAATAGTGTCAGTCACAATAGTGATGAGTAACCAACTATCGATACTCGTTACAATATAAACAAAATAAGCAAAATAAAGCAAGTGCAAATAAACATTTATTTTAAATAAACGAATATATATACCACAGATTCTGCAGAATTGTTTCTTTTTTGTTTTTATTTCGTTTATAAATTTCACGAACAACCATATATACCACCAGCGTTGCTAAGTAACTAAAGGCAAATTATATTCAAGTAAAAGGGAAATAAAATGCGAGTTGGTGTTAGTTTGCTACTCGGTTACAAAAGAATGCAGCTAGTGTATACTATTGTAAAACCCTTTCACACACATGTATTCGTATGCTTATCTATATGTAAAAAAGAAGAAGACTTTCTCTTCGTTGTTTAAGTAACCACTCTAGTTATTTAATACAATATAATAATCCAGTTAAAATATGCAGACGACTCACTCACCGTGAAGCAAGCCTACTGGATTTCGCATAAACTTAACATGCGAACCGCAACACCTAGAACGGCTAGAGAAATCCGGTGACGCTTCGAAGCCTCCGCCTGTTACGATGCATGAACTCGAAACCCAAATTCATGCCGTACGGAGATGCTTGGACTCTACGAAGACACAGGCGCAGACTCTTGGACGAGTCAGTTCTCAGCCTAATTCGTTGATCCAACTCTCGACGCCCTCAGAATTTCCTCAACTCCACGGAAAATCAGTCGCAGACCCGCAAACAAGTCTGTTCTCAGCCTACTTCTTTGGGTAAAATTCGACCCAAAAACACCCCACTCACTTCACGGTGCACAATGGAATCCATATTCCAGCAATCCGCTACAATTTGCCTATTGTGCCCCGACAACCATTAAATAAACAAATGCACTCTCTTCACACATAGGTTAGTTGACGATAGACATACACTTGTGAAAAAGCACAAGTTACGTGTCAACTATTTAGCGATCTCACACGACTCAAATCACTGCTCTAGTCGATTGACGTGTGCGACGTGCACGTTCTTGCATCGCCTAGAGACCCACATACACCCTCAAACTGATTAAGCGCCTGCCATTTCTCGAAGGCCTCAATTCCAGTACTTGTTGTCCACTACTCGGTGGAGGTATATCTCAATAAATCCCGCCTTAACGGCTCCTATCTGTGCCACTGATTCGAATCCCGAAATCACTGGCACAGCTCTACAAAAATCACGAACTGATTCAACGTCTGCCATCTCTCCAAGGCCTGAATTCTAATACCAGCTGTCAGCTAATCGGTCGATTAATATCATATTAAAACCCACTTTAACGACCCCTACTTGTGTCTCCAGAATCTTCCTTTATCTTAGTCGATATTCTTCTCTTTCTTTCTCGTTGACTTGTTCTGGTTATCGCCTATTTCTTTTTGTTGAAATTCGTTTCGATGCCGCCAATATTCGTGTTAATTACAATTAGTAATAAGTAACCAACCTTAAACTTTAGCGTTTCGTAAATTTAAATATTTAGATGAATATCATTATTGTTTAATCGCTTTTGCAAACCATTTTGTTATTGTTGGTTAGACAAATTTAGTATCATATTTGTCACATACAGTAATTGAGAGACATTTAGAACGTAAGAAAGTCGTTAAAAAGCTTGTTATTTGCATTCCAATCGGCAAATATTTAGTTGTTGACCCAATATTTCACATTTTACATGCAACAAAATGATACATAAGCAATAGCAACCCTGAAATAATTCCATTTAGCTTGTTTTGTTTTGTTTCGCTCGAAGTATTCAAAATCAATTGATATGTAAAACGTTTAATGTTTTATTTTCGGAAAATTTTTTTGATGAAATGCTAATGTTTTCGTCTCCGCGTTCATTTCGTTCCGAGCACAGTCATCATCACAAGTTTTGCTGCAGACATCATTTTGTCGTCGTGTGGCAGGCGAAATGGATCTGTTTACAACTTATAGCCTAGACAGACGGCAGCCTAATTCCGGATTACCAAGTTAATTCGAATTAACTCGGGCATTAACTGCAGCTAATCCGCATAAACTCTATGAGTTAATTCTCAAAATAAAAGAGGATTAGGGTCTGCTAATAAAACAGCAATCAGCCGTTTAGTTAATCCGAAATACTGCCGGAATTAGACTGCCGTCTGTCTAGGCTATTACCTATGTAGCACTGCCAAATACTCAGTTTTGTGGATATTAGACTACGTTCACATATGAGAAATTATCTCAATTTTTACACCGTTTACAATCATTTAATACTGATGCAACAATTTTGTACGTTCTAAAATTAGATAATTATACAATACAATTATTTTACTATTATTCGATCAATAATCAGGAGTGTTACGATACAATTAAATCGTAAATTGAACGAAAATAATATATTTTTTAAATCAAAATTAAATCAAATGCTAGCTACATACATGAAATATTGTAACGAGTATCGATGGTTGGTTACTCATCACTATTGTGAATGACACGAATATTGGCAGCAACGAAACGAATGTCAACAAAAAAAAATATGCGATAACCAGAACAAGCCGACGAGAAAGAAAGAGAAGAACTTCGACTACGATAAAGGAAGATTCTGAAGTGTTGCCGCAGAGTGTAAATAGGGCCAATTGTTGGCAAATGAAATCAATTGAGTTCCGAAAGTGATCGCGCAAACATTGATACAGTATCAGAAGCAAATTTACAAGAGGTATTGTAAATAGTTGATTGTAAATAGAGTTGATTAAGTAAATTGTTGCTGTATATATCGAAAAAAATTGCATAAAGCATCAATTTAAAGAAATATTAAAAATAAGTATTTTCTAAATATATGTTTTATATATTGTACCATTTTATATACCTTTGAATTGCATTATTTTGGAAAAGAAAATATTCAAAAAACGTTATAAAAGGTATTAAAAATCTCTTTTTTTGATACCCATGTTGTAAGAAAAAATTACGAATTTATTGAATAATTTCGAACGCAAATTCAAAATTTAAACCCGAGCCACGCCTTATATGGGCGTTTTTGAGAGACCAAAAACACGTTTTTTTCCTTTAAGTTGGCTATTCTGCACTTGTTCCTTACTAGCTGTCGGCAGCGGGATTCGCTGTAATAATTACAGAATAATATACAGGGTGATATGTAGCAACTTTCTTTTTGGCAACACTGTTTTTGGCAGCGCAGCTGTTTTCGTGTAACATGTTAATGGCAAACATGTTTAGTTTGGTTTATAATTTAACCATGAATCGACTTACAAACGACCAACGCTTGCAGATTATTGAATTTTATTATCAAAATTCATACTCGGTTAAGAAATTGCTAGGTGCACTTCTTCCATTTTATGGTCAGTGTGGACAACCTTCTGAAGTGGCTATTCGGAATCTTGTGACTACATTTCGCATGAAACTTACATTATTGGACATTAAACCACCAACACGCATATGTAGAGTGCGGCCAGAGGAAAATATCGCAGCTGTATCCGCCAGTGTTGTTGATGACTGTGAATTATCGATTTATTCGTGAGATACCGGCCAATATATTGGAAAGAGTATGCCGAAATTGGACCCAGCGTATGAACTATTTAAGGCGCAGCAACGGTCAACATTTACATAAAATCATCTTTAAATATTGAATTATGTAAATCGTTCTATCGACTCAAATCAAAATTTTCATACATTTCTGTAAAATGTATGTGTTTTTTGTTGCGTGAGGCTATAAAAAATTTTTTTTTTTAAACGAAGTGTAAAAAAAAGAAAAATGAAAATTAGCCTAGCCCATATCTAATGTTTGGTGATATACACGTTATGTCTGTATCTAGTGACATCATTGCTTAGTAAAGGGTTATCCATTTCGCGGTTTCAAAAGTATAGGGCTAGAATTCGACATCTGTCAAACTGAGTTGTTAAAAAAATTTCTTTCTTTTCCAGTTCAAAGTCTGACATTTGCGAAAATGGATTGCTTAACTATCGCACAACGCATTAAAATTGTAAAAACCTACTACAAAAATGGTGATTCTGCCACAGCCACATATCGTGCTTTAAGAGGAGATTATGGTTTACATAATCGTCCAACTACGCAAGCAATTGGCAAAATTGTGAAGAAATATGAAGAGACTGGATCGGTTACAGATATTGTAAGGCCTGTGCATCATCGTTTCGCTCGTACCACCGAAAATATCGCTGCTGTAAGTGAAAGTGTTGCCGAAGACCCGAATGTGTCGATTCCTCGTCGTTCTCAGGAATTAGGACTGTCTTACGGCACATTATGGCGTATTTTGCATTTGGATCTACACCTACATCCATATAAAATCCAGCTCACACAACAACTGAAGCCAGTTGACCATTCACAACGTCGTAGATACGTCGAATGGGTGCTTGAACAACAGGCGGTGGACGGCGATTTTTCGAACAAAATTTTCTTCAGCGACGAAGCACATTTCTCACTCGGTGGGTATGTTAACAAACAAAATTGTCGTATTTGGGGTTCTGAGAATCCTCAAGTAATTGAAGAGAGGCCACTACATCCACAAAAAGTCACTGCTTGGTGCGCTCTTTGGTCCGGAGGTGTGATTGGACCTTACTTCTTCCAAAACGACGATGGAACGACTGTCACCGTCAATTCGGAGCGTTATGGACTTTTTTTGCCTGCTATTGAAGAATACGACTTAGAGAATATGTGGTTTCAACAAGACGGTGCCACATGCCACACAACTCGAGCGAATATGGCTTTATTGCAAGAGAAATTTTCTGGCCGCGTAATTTCTCGTCGTGGCGATATCAAGTGGCCACCAAGATCATGCGATTTGACACCGCTTGACTTTTTTTTGTGGGGCTACGGGAAAGACCGTGTTTATGCAGATAAACCTTTAACTCTTGAGCACCTAAAAACCAACATTCGTCACGTTATGGCTGAGATACCGCCCAATATATGTCAAAAAGTGGTCGAAAATTACATCAAAAGAATCGATGCTTGCAACAATTCGCGTGGTGGTCATTTAAATGATGTAGTATTTCACACATAATGTCAACGTTCAAACTTTATAATAAAAAAGAAATATCATGATAAAAAATATTTTATATGTGTTTTATTTACATTTACTTTTGAAACCGCAAAATGGATAACCCTTTACTTTAGTACGGACTTAGTTAACGTTAGTTAGTGTGGGTGTTGGTAGTTACTTGAGATCGTTATAGGCTGTGTGTATGTAGAAATGTTTTATTCTGTTGGTTTATGGAAATGTCCCGCTACCGCAGAAGCAAGCATTTCTAATGTAATTGCGTTGTCGAATTTTCATGATCAATACTGTATGAGTGTCCAGCAAGAGAAGTTGTGTCGGTCAGTGTGTGATGGGAGTGATATTTGTGGTGGTCTGATGAAGGTCATTCCATCAGAAATTTGTTGTTGGTGTTTTTTATTTATTGGTAGAGCCAATTGTAGTGGCAGGAAATTATATAGAAGAACGTAAGTACATATGTATATGTCAATGTGAGTTCTGTTTATGCATAGATGTACTTATGTGAATTATTGAAATAGGGTTGTTGCTGTATATTCATTGCTGATCCAGTATATTCATTAATAGTCTGGTGCATCTGTTAATCCAACGAGTGGCTTGGACAGCAGCACGAGATACGTAGAGCTAGTGGTTGCGGTTATGGTGCAGCAGGCAAAAATAAATTGTATTTCATTGTTTTATATATTTTTTTTATATATTTTTTTTTATATATTTAGAAATATTCTGTGCTATTTGCTAAATTTGGGTGGTCCAACGAAGATTGCTCCTCCGTAATTGTGAGTAGACGGTGGCTGGATTCTTGTCCGTCCGCGAGTGTGTGCATATTGTGTTGTTCTGGTGTGGTTGGTTACGCCAAAGAAGAAAGGAGAAACTTAACAGGCGGCGTGTTATTATATATGTATGTATATATATATATATATATATATATATATATATATATATATATATATATATATATATATATATATATATATATATATATATATATATATATATATATATATATATATATATATATATATATATATATATATATATATATATATATGTGTGTGTGATGCATCGGTGCCCCCTCAATTTCCTGAGTGTTGGCCAATATTCTTATTTTTAGTGCATGTACGCATTCTTGACTCCTGTAACACGTAGCACAAAAAATGGTTAATTTAAGTTAAGCACCCGCGGCGGCACATATAGTTTCTTTCCGAAGGAAAAGAGTTGAACTTTATACACAGTGATTGCTGTGTTTACTTTTTGGTTTTAACAACAATGGCGGCCCTTTGCCGATAATTGAAATAGGTCCACCTATCAGCAGCACACCCCGGGCACCAAAATCTAGCACCTGGCACAAGCAGCAAGTAAAACAAAAGGGTGACGCAAGAGCGTCACCCTTTTGGTTTACTAAACGTTTACTAAACTAAACTAAACCTTTTTTAAACGCGGTCGTGCCACGGGCGAAAGTATATCGGATTTTGTTATAGAATTGAAACAATTGGCACAGCAATGCGATTTTGGTGATTTTCTAGAAAGAGCGCTCTTAATACAGTTTGTTTGCGGTATCGGGGACGAGAGAATCCAACAACGCTTACTTGGAGATGGTGACATTAAGACTTTTGATAAAGCGATTCAAATGGCAAACGCAGTGGAAATGGCCGCGAATAATGTAGAAATGATAAAAGAGGACGAAGGCAAAATCAACGTAATGCGGAAGAGCTTTGGGTATCAAAGACAAAAAGCTCGCAATACAATAGAAGATGATCGCTGCAAAGACAGATGGCAAGCACGGGCGAGGGGCGATAGAGCACGACAGTGGAGTGGCAACGGGTATGACGACGAACGAAATGCAGTGAGAGCAGGTAATGTGCGGAGAGCAGTGTTTTGTTATCGATGCGGCAGAGAAGGTCATGTGCAGAAATTTTGTAAAGAGCGAGCTAATCGAGGTAGAGTAAAGAAATTTGATGATGCAGTAGAAAATGATGATGAACTAGGAGAAGAATTAATAAATAACATAAACAATATAAGGTCAACTAAAATAAAACCTTTGAAGATTTTTTTGCGAGTAGATAATTAACCAATGGAATTCGAAATAGATACCGGTGCTTGTGCTACGGTTATTCATAAGTTTGATTATATGGAATATTTTGTTAAGAAACATATATTATATGAACATAAAACTTTCAAATTGATTTCTGGAGAAAATGTGAATACAATTGGAAAATTAATTGTAGATGTAAATTACCAATCTAAACAATTTGTACTTGAAATTATTGTTTTGAACACTAATGTATACTTTAGTTCACTATTAGGACGAAATTGACTACAAATATTATTTCAAAACTGGAAGAATTTTTTCACTTATAATAATTGTAATAAAATCGATGTAAACCGGCCTGAAGAAGATAAATATTTGAATAAACCTAAGTTTTTGGAAAAATACGATAAGATCTTTTCAAAATCAAATGATTCTGTAATACTAGACTTCAAGGCTGAAATTATATTGAAAGATGACGCATATCCGATTTTTTGCAAACCTAATACTGTACCTTATGGACTAAAAGAGAAAGTTGAAGCGGAGATTGACCGGTTATGTAGAGAAAAAGTAATAATACCTGTGAAGCGTAGTAACTGGGCGAGTCCCTTGGTAATAGTAAACAAAGGCGATGGGTCAATCCGATTGTGCGTAAATTGCAAGAGAACGGTTAACAAATTTGTCGAGATGGAGTACAGTGCGATTCCTAGGGTGGATGACATTTTGGCTTCCATGTGTGGTTGGAAGGTTTTTACAAAACTCGACCTGACGGTTGCGTATTTACAAGTGGCGGTATCAGATCGATCAAGAGAGCTATTGACAGTGAACACTCACATGGGTTTATTTCAATTCACCAGGCTTGTTTTCGGTTTAAAAACTGCGCCGCAGATATTTTGCTCAATAATCGAAAGAATATTACGAGGGCTTAAAAAAGATAATGTATATTTTGATGACATATTAGTTGGAGGTGAAACAACGAAAGAATGTGAAGAAAATGTAATAAGAGTACTCGATAGATTGCTGGAATACAATGTGAGAGTAAATTTCGATAAATGTAAATTTTTTAAGAACCAAATTGATTACTTGGGATACTGTATCACAGGGGAAGGCATTAAACCCAGTGAGCGAAAAGTAACAGCAGTAGTTAACGCACCGGAACCAAGCAATAAAGCTCAACTGAAATCGTTTCTTGGCATGGTGAATTATTATAATAAGTGCATACCAAGTTTATCAGGGCAATTGCAATGCTTGTATGATCTAACAAAGAAAAGTACAAAATGGAAGTGGGAAAAACAACACAAAGAATGTTTCCATCAAAGCAAGAAATTAATTTCTAACATTAATGTTTTGACTCACTACGATCCTTCTAAACCAATAATCGTTTCGGCAGATGCAAGTCCATATGGCGTAGGCGGTGTGTTATCGCATATGGTGGGGGGCGTCGAGAAGCCAGTAATGTTTGTGTCAAGTACACTTAGTGCAGCCGAGAAAAACTATTCGCAATTACATAGAGAAGCCTTAGCGATAATATTTGCCGTGAAAAAGTTTCATAAATATATTTATGGGCTCCATTTTACAATACACAGTGATCATCAACCACTCAGAGCTATATTCGGCGATAAGAAAGACATGATGGGAGTGGCCGCTAGTCGATTACAGAGGTGGGCTATTTTTTTGTCCATGTATTCATATGAAATAAAATATAAAAAAGCCAAAGATATGGCAAATGCGGATGCCTTATCGAGATTACCGATGAATGAGAGTACGGAAATTGAGACTGATAGTATGAACATATTAAAGGCAACACAGTTCGCGTTGAACATACACGACATCAGCGAAAGTATGTCAACAGATAGCACTCTATTTCAAGTGTATGAGTATATAACTACGAACAATTGGCCACTAGAGTTATCGAAGGAACTAAAACCTTATTATACAAAACGATCGTCGCTAGCCACAGAAAGTGGATGTGTATTCTACGGCGATCGTATAGTGATCCCGACAACATTACGCAGAAAAGTGTTGGAATTAATACACGATCAACATATGGGCATTGTTCGTTGTAAAGCATTAGCACGTACATACGTGTGGTGGCCTGGCATCGATAGAGAAGTAGAAGAATTTTCTAAGCAATGTGTTGTATGTCAAGGGATGCAAAATGATAAACCAGCAACACTTGCAAGTTGGCGAGAATCCACTTACCCTTTTGACAGGGTTCATATCGATTTCTGTACGATAGAAGGACGCCAGGTTTTAATTGTATATGATACATATTCAAAATGGATGGAGGCTATTACAATGAAATCAACGACAGCAAATTGTGTTATCGAAAAGTTGAGAGCGTTATTTACAACATTTGGATTGCCAAATCAAATTGTAAGCGATAATGGGCCACCTTTCTCGTCTAAAGATTTTTTACAATTTTGTGCTGTAAATGGAATAACAGTCCTTAAATCGCCACCGTACCATCCACAATCAAATGGAAGCGCGGAAAAAGCTGTTCAAATTTTTAAAAATGGTCTTAAAAAGTCTAGTATGGATGTGCAAATGAAAAAGGATTCCTGGGATCTGAAGGTAAATAGATTTTTGTTCAAATACCGAACAACTCCGAACACAATCACACACGTTTCTCCAGCAAATATGATTTTCCAATATAAACCAAGAACGCTTTTTGATTTATTGAAATTTGATAATAAAAATAACAGATATATAAAACATGAACGTCTTAATCAGGCCGGGGAGGAGAGTAGAAAGAATTGTATTAATAGTAAACCATCCAGAACGAAACTGTATGAATTTCAAATTAACGAACATGTCTTATATAGAAATGTATTTAACAATAATGTAAAATGGATCCCAGCTATTATTTTAAGAAAGTTAAGTTCATATCGATATAGTATATTAGTAAATAACGTAGAGAGACAAGCCCATATAGATCAGCTAAAAAAAATAATATAAGAATTAACAAATACGCCACTAAGCCATCATCATATGTAACAGTAAACGACTATAAAAATGAAGAACAGAGAAACCAGGTCATAACAAGAAGTATGGCTAAAAAGTTGAAACTAGAATAATAAAATTGTATTTAAGTTAGGAGGAATGACATGTATGCAATTATGTTCTCTTATACCTATAGTATAAGTAGTATAAGAACTCTTATGAGACTCTATTGTAAGCTTAGTTAAGAAGAATAGATCAGTAATAAAGCGCAAGTCAAACAACGCATTTCGATATACTACATTCACAGTCCTCATTACCAAAATTAACTTCTCAACCTTGCTCAATAACGCTCAAAATTAAAAAAAGGACATATTCAAAGCAATTTAAAAAGATTTAAACCCAAAAAAATCACCTGGTCCAGATAAAATTACCGGTAAAATGATAAAAGAGCTACCTCCGGCTTCAGTAATTCATCTGATGCACATTTTCAATGCTATCCTTCGTATTAAAAATTATCCCAAATGCTGGAAAACTTCAAAAATTATTATGATAGCAAAACCAGGAAAAGACCCTACAAAAGTTGCATCGTACAGACCCATCAGCCTCCTGCCTCTACTCTCAAAAGTATTCGAAAAGCTACTTGTCATGAATATAACTCCATTTATTAATCTCAACCAACTGATTCCTCAACATCAGTTTGGATTTAGCATGGCACAATAGAACAAGTCCACCGCATTGTAACTCTGATAAGGAACACTTTTGAAGAAAAAAAGTATTGCTCAGCTGTCTTTCTTGATATCACTCAAGCTTTCGATAAAGTATGGCACGATGGCCTTATTTACAAACTCAAACTATTACTGCCTGCAAATGTCTCCTCATTGCTTAGTAGCTACCTCACGAAAAGACAATTTCTCGTACATCACAAGGATTACACAACAAATCCATTGGATATTCACGCTGGCGTTCCTCAAGGAAGCGTTTTGGGCCCCTTACTGTATCTCTTATACACTTCAGATATGCCCAGCAATAACTATACATTTATATCGACCTTTGCAGATGATACGGCAATATTGTGCTCTCGCTCTAACCCCATAGAAGCTACTAAACTCCTGCAGACTCATACCGATTCTCTCGAAATCTGGCTAGCAAAATGGCGTATAAAAGTCAATGAATCAAAGAGCGTACATGTAACCTTCACGCTAAGGCCAGATACATGTCCCCCACTTAAAATTAATGGCCAATCAGTTCCACAATGTTCCTCAACAAAGTACTTGGGTATTCACCTCGACAGAAGGCTGACCTGGAAAAATCACATAGAGGCAAAGAAAACTCAGATCAAGCTTAAAATGAATCAGTTATGGTAGCTGTTACACAAAAGATCAAAGTTGAATCTCGAATACAAAGTGCTATTATATAAAGCAATCCTGAATCCAATCTGGACTTATGGTATTCAGTTTTGGGGCACCGCATCTCCCTCAAATATCGAAAAATTGCAGCGAATACAATCCAAGTGTCTGCGAATTATTGTAAACGCGCCTTGGTATATGAGGAACGTTAACATCCATCGAGATTTAAATGTACCCACAATTTCTGAGGAAGTTGCAATGTCCTGCAGAAGCTACATTCAAAAATTACACAGTCATCCGAATCCCCTTGCTAGGCAATTGTTGCTGAGCACGGGGCATCGTCGATTAAAAAGAAAAGACACACTGAATATGCTGTGAAATTGCTAATCCTCGCGACTCAACAAATTGTGATGGAACGTTGGGAATATCACATAATTTTAGTTAGTTTGTAAGATTTGATCACTTATTGTTAGTTTCTAAGTAATTTTAGAAAGATCCAATAAAAAAGCTTGTTAAAAAAAAAAAAAATATCGGCATACAGCTCGTACAGCTCATGGTTGTACCTTATTCGGTACTCGCCACCAACGCAAATAGGTCCAAAGATCTTGTGTAGGACTTTTCTCTCGAAAACTCCAAGCATTCGCTCATCCGAGGTGGAAATTGTCCAGGCTTCGTGAACTTTACCATGATGAAAATGTTGACTTTAACTAACGTTTTGACATTGGCAGTTGATTAAAAAAGTTTAAGGGTGCGTTCATATAAAGATACGAAATTGTTATGTCCCTAATGGAAAACCCTTTACTTAATTTTATTTTATATATTTGTATATTTGTGGTCTTACCAATGACCATAGAGCTGCTCCTAGTATAGGCGATAAAGCAACAGCTCAGTTCATAATGAACGTGTTAACGCGTCGATTCAGTTCCTAGTGCGTGTGTATGACATCATTTGCCGTGTTCGTGTGTGTGTACAGCGCCCGGCAAGGGAAATAAATGTACATCATGGAGTGCAAAATCACTTACCCATGCTGAATGCGTTTTCCTAGTGGATGCGTGGTCACGTGAAGGCGCTGGACACAAAAGCAGTAAACGTGTCGCGACGCTGTAAGCGTTTGAGTAACACTTTCGGAGGCACTACACACGTTTTAAGTTTATTTATTTAATACACGCACTTTGGAGGAACAGATGTAAATTACGCACGTTACACTGCACGGATGAATACATCTTCCTCCTTAAATACCACTTCTGGAATTATTTTGTCCATTTATAAATATATTTGAACATTGAATACACCGCACTTTAAGAAAATGTAAACAAGAACTGACCGCTGAGAAGTAAAAGAACACAAATAAAAGAGTTTTCTAATGATGGACGTGTGGAACTAAAGTGTCGGGTTGCCATAGCGGTGTTCTTTTTTTGTGATTTTATATTAAGGATTTAAATTTCCATTTGTGGCGAATATTGTTTTTCGTTATTTATTATTTTTTTTATTATAGGTGTATATATATAGATATAATTTTTGGTATAGCGGAAAATTCCGTTAGATGAAAATTGCGGTTTCCATCGGAACCGTTAATAACCGTTTGATTTTTATTTTCTTGCGTTTCGTGCGACCGAGACGCAAGTGAGTGTGAGTTGAGAGGAGCAGTTTTTTTGTTGTAGTAATTGCGAATATCGGGTGCTTGCACATTAAGTGGTGCAATTAGAGGCATTCCCCCATAATCTCCCCATTGAGCTCAGCAGGTTAAGGGTATGATTAGGGTGAATGCGATTTGCATATTTTTTTGGCGATTTATTTCATAAATCTGAACATTTGTGTTTCTAGTCATATACATATATATATACGTGTTTATATATATATATATATATATATATATATATATATATATATATATATATATATATATATATATATATATATATATATATATTTATATATATATTTTTTTTTTTTTTTTTTTTTTTTTTTCGTTTGATTTTTTTATTTATATTTTTATGATTTTCCTATTTAGTTATTAAGTTTTTTTTTATTACGATTTTTCCAAATATTCACCGATTAGTTTTGTAATTTTTTTTTTTTTTGTTATAAGACACCATTTTATTTTATATAAGTTTATTTTTAATATTAATTTTAGTAAGTTGTATATCATCATGTCATATAATATAATAAGGCCTAGGTTAGCTTACTTGCCTGTAACTTTTTTTGTAATAAATTCAAATCTATTTTATAATGTTTAATTCATATTTTTGTTGGTAAAAGTATGAGTGCTATTCCCACATTAGGGGGTATCTTGAAATGGAAATGGATGTAGGCTGAACTCTCGGTTCCTTTACTTTGTGGGGATTGTCCACGATTTTACAGGCGTGCATGGTCAATCCATGTAAGGAGGGAGCACACAATAGGCATGCCGGGTTGAGCGTGACGATATGGGGAGATGCCGTGTTGTTGATATTTGTGTATGTGGTTGTGGTTTCGATTCTGGTTTGCTATCGGTTTGACTACCCATGTCCACAATGATGGTGGGCATTATAGTTCATCCAATGCCTCTCAGTGACGGGTTGAGCACCACGAACTGAGTACCGTAGTCAACTGGTACAAGGCCACAGTAGGTGCATTATAATGGATGAATAATAATGGCGCCCAAATAAAATAAAAGCCTGCTATTGTTTTGTTTTCAGTTTTGAACACAGAGTATATGTGTGTGTTGCAACGTGCTCGTGTACGTATGTGTGTGTACTTATTTGTAGATAGACATGGATGTACATGGACGAGGACTGAAATAACATACGGATGTATTGTTGTCGTTTATAATCATCTTTTCACAGATGAGCGTATTTTGATGATTTGAACAAGTCATAGATTAACTCCACATAATAATAATTGCGCCCAACGTGGGGCCAAGGTCGATATACTTAGATAGTTTCAAAAGTTTAAATTTATACATAACACTCCCTTACAAAAAATATTGTTAAATAAATGGCGCTATATTAAATTTGAATATAATTTAGGTGCCGTAGCTCAGTGGTTGGTGTGTTTGCCTTCTGATCTGTAGGTCGTGGGTTCAATCCCCGGCTGAAGCATGACAAATTTAATATCGAAAAGTTTCGAACGGTCGGCAAGTAATTGGGAATTCTTCTGGCAGTAACAATTTACTATGGAAAAGCTTCAAAAGAACTCTGTAACAAAGCTCAGAAAAAGTAATGTCGCAAGAGTTCTGTCGTTCGGCTAAAATAAATAGATCCCTTTTAATACTGTCCGAAATTTAACATGCACAACAGTAAGGGAAGTGAAGCTCGGCCAAAAAGCACTTCGGGGTTTACAAGTGCCTCATATTTATTTATTTTTGTTTTTATAAGTTGTTATTACAATCATGCTCTCTGTATAAAATTACCGCGTGATTTGTTGAGTCTTTGGATTTGATTTTAAAAAATGTTATGAACCGATTTAAACTGCTGCTGTCATGAAAGGTGCTGTAATTTTTTTACTTGTCGAAGATGAAAGTGCAAGCACAAACAACAACAACAACAACAATATAGTTTCTTTCCGAAGGAAAAGAGTTGAACTTTATACACAGTGATTGCTGTGTTTACTTTTTGGTTTTAACAACAATGGCGGCCCTTTGCCGATAATTGAAATAGGTCCACCTATCAGCAGCACACCCCGGGCACCAAAATCTAGCACCTGGCACAAGCAGCAAGTAAAACAAAAGGGTGACGCAAGAGCGTGAACGCATATAAGTAGTTGCGTATTGCTTACGCCTAAGTTCGTCACGCGTTTGTATTTACGTCCTATGTATTGGACGCTGATTTAGAATCGTTTTTTTTTTTTTATTTATATTTAGTATTAGACCTTTCTCTTATGTTTGTAGGTTTTTTTATTATTTCATTGTTATCGTTTTGATTTTCTTTTTCTATATTTATTCTGTGGTTTGTACAGTGACGGGTGATCTGCCAACTTACGTGGTGAGTAAGTTGGTGTGATTCGGTGGGAAAAACCGTATAAGCGTGAATTTATTTGTTTTGTGGGGCAGTATAGAATGCCATAGGTGTTTCCCCCCCGTATTGAGCTCAATAGGAGCAGGGATACTTACTTCGAGATTATTTCACCCTCACTCAAGAATTTATACCATTTCGGTTTTTTTTTTGTGCTCATACATTTATTAGGTTACATTTTTTTGTCGTTGTGCAGATTATATGATACTTACTGTACTTACTGTACATATTTTTTTTTTCCAATTCTTGTTATATTTTGGTTAATTCATTTATTTATTATTAATTATTTCTTTTATTGATTTATTTGTTCATTATTTATCTTTTAACATACATATATATATTTTTGTATAGCTAGATACTATATATATACACGTATGTATGTATATACGCATATATGAAGTTCTTTTTTTTATTCTAGTCTTATTTTGTTTAATTATTTATTGATTTCTATTTATTGATATTACTTATTTTTAATACATTTATTTTTTTTTATATTTTTAAATTCGTTTTTCATACATTTTTTTTTGTAATAAAATCTATTGTTGAGAGCATGTTGTATTGTAAGGAAATGTTCTAAGTTTCTCTTGGGGGAAAAAGGGGGAGTAAAATCCTGCTGATGGTGTAGCCACTTAGGAGTTGAGTTTTTTTAGGGGATTGCTATGGTTCCGGCAAGCGAAGCAATCCAGGAAGGGTGGGCACGCACGCTCAGGCTGCTGGATGAGGAGATGATAGTGAAGGAGATGAGACGATTGCGTCGGTTGCATCGATTGCGTACGTAAAGTAAGTTGTGGTAAATTTGTGTGTGTGTGTTTGTGTGTGTGTGTGTGTGAATCTGGGCCTGCCTACTCCAAAAGTAGGTGGACTTTATTGTCTGTTCGTTGTTCTGTTTCGAAGGGTTCAGGACCACGGCCCTGAATAGATCACTAGCCGGTGCATTGTCGGGGCAGAACCATGGCACGAACTGACAATAATGGCGCCCAAATAAAAAAAGGTTAAAACCATAATTTGTCTGTATTGTGTGTATGTATGTATGTGATTGACGTGTTGTTTATAGTTTTGAATTTGTGTAGTAGAAGTAAAACCCCTCTGTGTTGTCAGGACTGTCCCATAAGTCCCTGGCCTGAATAAAATATTTGTGCTTGCACTTTCATCTTCGACAAGTAAAAAAATTACAGCACCTTTCATGACAGCAGCAGTTTATCGATTCTTTTTATTACGATTCTATATTTAAATCGGTTCATAACATTTTTTAAAATCAAATCCAAAGACTCAACAAATCACGCGGTAATTTTATACAGAGAGCATGATTGTAATAACAACTTATAAAAACAAAAATAAATAAATATGAGGCACTTGTAAACCCCGAAGTGCTTTTTGGCCGAGCTTCACTTCCCTTACTGTTGTGCATGTTAAATTTCGGACAGTATTAAAAGGGATCTATTTATTTTAGCCGAACGACAGAACTCTTGCGACATCACTTTTTCTGAGCTTTGTTACAGAGTTCTTTTGAAGCTTTTCCATAGTAAATTGTTACTGCCAGAAGAATTCCCAATTACTTGCCGACCGTTCGAAACTTTTCGATATTAAATTTGTCATGCTTCAGCCGGGGATTGAACCCACGACCTACAGATCAGAAGGCAAACACACCAACCACTGAGCTACGGCACCTAAATTATATTCAAATTTAATATAGCGCCATTTATTTAACAATATTTTTTGTAAGGGAGTGTTATGTATAAATTTAAACTTTTGAAACTATCTAAGTATATCGACCTTGGCCCCACGTTGGGCGCAATTATTATTATGTGGAGTTAATCTATGACTTGTTCAAATCATCAAAATACGCTCATCTGTGAAAAGATGATTATAAACGACAACAATACATCCGTATGTTATTTCAGTCCTCGTCCATGTACATCCATGTCTATCTACAAATAAGTACACACACATACGTACACGAGCACGTTGCAACACACACATATACTCTGTGTTCAAAACTGAAAACAAAACAATAGCAGGCTTTTATTTTATTTGGGCGCCATTATTATTCATCCATTATAATGCACCTACTGTGGCCTTGTACCAGTTGACTACGGTACTCAGTTCGTGGTGCTCAACCCGTCACTGAGAGGCATTGGATGAACTATAATGCCCACCATCATTGTGGACATGGGTAGTCAAACCGATAGCAAACCAGAATCGAAACCACAACCACATACACAAATATCAACAACACGGCATCTCCCCATATCGTCACGCTCAACCCGGCATGCCTATTGTGTGCTCCCTCCTTACATGGATTGACCATGCACGCCTGTAAAATCGTGGACAATCCCCACAAAGTAAAGGAACCGAGAGTTCAGCCTACATCCATTTCCATTTCAAGATACCCCCTAATGTGGGAATAGCACTCATACTTTTACCAACAAAAATATGAATTAAACATTATAAAATAGATTTGAATTTATTACAAAAAAAGTTACAGGCAAGTAAGCTAACCTAGGCCTTATTATATTATATGACATGATGATATACAACTTACTAAAATTAATATTAAAAATAAACTTATATAAAATAAAATGGTGTCTTATAACAAAAAAAAAAAAAATTACAAAACTAATCGGTGAATATTTGGAAAAATCGTAATAAAAAAAAACTTAATAACTAAATAGGAAAATCATAAAAATATAAATAAAAAAATCAAACGAAAAAAAAAAAAAAAAAAAAAAAAAAATATATATATAAATATATATATATATATATATATATATATATATATATATATATATATATATATATATATATATATAAACACGCATATATATATGTATATGACTAGAAACACAAATGTTCAGATTTATGAAATAAATCGCCAAAAAAATATGCAAATCGCATTCACCCTAATCATACCCTTAACCTGCTGAGCTCAATGGGGAGATTATGGGGGAATGCCTCTAATTGCACCACTTAATGTGCAAGCACCCGATATTCGCAATTACTACAACAAAAAAACTGCTCCTCTCAACTCACACTCACTTGCGTCTCGGTCGCACGAAACGCAAGAAAATAAAAATCAAACGGTTATTAACGGTTCCGATGGAAACCGCAATTTTCATCTAACGGAATTTTCCGCTATACCAAAAATTATATCTATATATATACACCTATAATAAAAAAAATAATAAATAACGAAAAACAATATTCGCCACAAATGGAAATTTAAATCCTTAATATAAAATCACAAAAAAAGAACACCGCTATGGCAACCCGACACTTTAGTTCCACACGTCCATCATTAGAAAACTCTTTTATTTGTGTTCTTTTACTTCTCAGCGGTCAGTTCTTGTTTACATTTTCTTAAAGTGCGGTGTATTCAATGTTCAAATATATTTATAAATGGACAAAATAATTCCAGAAGTGGTATTTAAGGAGGAAGATGTATTCATCCGTGCAGTGTAACGTGCGTAATTTACATCTGTTCCTCCAAAGTGCGTGTATTAAATAAATAAACTTAAAACGTGTGTAGTGCCTCCGAAAGTGTTACTCAAACGCTTACAGCGTCGCGACACGTTTACTGCGTTTGTGTCCAGCGCCTTCACGTGACCACGCATCCACTAGGAAAACGCATTCAGCATGGGTAAGTGATTTTGCACTCCATGATGTACATTTATTTCCCTTGCAGGGCGCTGTACACACACACGAACACGGCAAATGATGTCATACACACGCACTAGGAACTGAATCGACGCGTTAACACGTTCATTATGAACTGAGCTGTTGCTTTATCGCCTATACTAGGAGCAGCTCTATGGTCATTGGTAAGACCACAAATATACAAATATATAAAATAAAATTAAGTAAAGGGTTTTCCATTAGGGACATAACAATTTCGTATCTTTATATGAACGCACCCTTAAACTTTTTTAATCAACTGCCAATGTCAAAACGTTAGTTAAAGTCAACATTTTCATCATGGTAAAGTTCACGAAGCCTGGACAATTTCCACCTCGGATGAGCGAATGCTTGGAGTTTTCGAGAGAAAAGTCCTACACAAGATCTTTGGACCTATTTGCGTTGGTGGCGAGTACCGAATAAGGTACAACCATGAGCTGTACGAGCTGTATGCCGATATTTTTTTTTTTTTAACAAGCTTTTTTATTGGATCTTTCTAAAATTACTTAGAAACTAACAATAAGTGATCAAATCTTACAAACTAACTAAAATTATGTGATATTCCCAACGTTCCATCACAATTTGTTGAGTCGCGAGGATTAGCAATTTCACAGCATATTCAGTGTGTCTTTTCTTTTTAATCGACGATGCCCCGTGCTCAGCAACAATTGCCTAGCAAGGGGATTCGGATGACTGTGTAATTTTTGAATGTAGCTTCTGCAGGACATTGCAACTTCCTCAGAAATTGTGGGTACATTTAAATCTCGATGGATGTTAACGTTCCTCATATACCAAGGCGCGTTTACAATAATTCGCAGACACTTGGATTGTATTCGCTGCAATTTTTCGATATTTGAGGGAGATGCGGTGCCCCAAAACTGAATACCATAAGTCCAGATTGGATTCAGGATTGCTTTATATAATAGCACTTTGTATTCGAGATTCAACTTTGATCTTTTGTGTAACAGCTACCATAACTGATTCATTTTAAGCTTGATCTGAGTTTTCTTTGCCTCTATGTGATTTTTCCAGGTCAGCCTTCTGTCGAGGTGAATACCCAAGTACTTTGTTGAGGAACATTGTGGAACTGATTGGCCATTAATTTTAAGTGGGGGACATGTATCTGGCCTTAGCGTGAAGGTTACATGTACGCTCTTTGATTCATTGACTTTTATACGCCATTTTGCTAGCCAGATTTCGAGAGAATCGGTATGAGTCTGCAGGAGTTTAGTAGCTTCTATGGGGTTAGAGCGAGAGCACAATATTGCCGTATCATCTGCAAAGGTCGATATAAATGTATAGTTATTGCTGGGCATATCTGAAGTGTATAAGAGATACAGTAAGGGGCCCAAAACGCTTCCTTGAGGAACGCCAGCGTGAATATCCAATGGATTTGTTGTGTAATCCTTGTGATGTACGAGAAATTGTCTTTTCGTGAGGTAGCTACTAAGCAATGAGGAGACATTTGCAGGCAGTAATAGTTTGAGTTTGTAAATAAGGCCATCGTGCCATACTTTATCGAAAGCTTGAGTGATATCAAGAAAGACAGCTGAGCAATACTTTTTTTCTTCAAAAGTGTTCCTTATCAGAGTTACAATGCGGTGGACTTGTTCTATTGTGCCATGCTAAATCCAAACTGATGTTGAGGAATCAGTTGGTTGAGATTAATAAATGGAGTTATATTCATGACAAGTAGCTTTTCGAATACTTTTGAGAGTAGAGGCAGGAGGCTGATGGGTCTGTACGATGCAACTTTTGTAGGGTCTTTTCCTGGTTTTGCTATCATAATAATTTTTGAAGTTTTCCAGCATTTGGGATAATTTTTAATACGAAGGATAGCATTGAAAATGTGCATCAGATGAATTACTGAAGCCGGAGGTAGCTCTTTTATCATTTTACCGGTAATTTTATCTGGACCAGGTGATTTTTTTGGGTTTAAATCTTTTTAAATTGCTTTGAATATGTCCTTTTTTTAATTTTGAGCGTTATTGAGCAAGGTTGAGAAGTTAATTTTGGTAATGAGGACTGTGAATGTAGTATATCGAAATGCGTTGTTTGACTTGCGCTTTATTACTGATCTATTTTTCTTAACTAAGCTTACAATAGAGTCTCATAAGAGTTCTTATACTACTTATACTATAGGTATAAGAGAACATAATTGCATACATGTCATTCCTCCTAACTTAAATACAATTTTATTATTCTAGTTTCAACTTTTTAGCCATACTTCTTGTTATGACCTGGTTTCTCTGTTCTTCATTTTTATAGTCGTTTACTGTTACATATGATGATGGCTTAGTGGCGTATTTGTTAATTCTTATATTATTTTTTTTTAGCTGATCTATATGGGCTTGTCTCTCTACGTTATTTACTAATATACTATATCGATATGAACTTAACTTTCTTAAAATAATAGCTGGGATCCATTTTACATTATTGTTAAATACATTTCTATATAAGACATGTTCGTTAATTTGAAATTCATACAGTTTCGTTCTGGATGGTTTACTATTAATACAATTCTTTCTACTCTCCTCCCCGGCCTGATTAAGACGTTCATGTTTTATATATCTGTTATTTTTATTATCAAATTTCAATAAATCAAAAAGCGTTCTTGGTTTATATTGGAAAATCATATTTGCTGGAGAAACGTGTGTGATTGTGTTCGGAGTTGTTCGGTATTTGAACAAAAATCTATTTACCTTCAGATCCCAGGAATCCTTTTTCATTTGCACATCCATACTAGACTTTTTAAGACCATTTTTAAAAATTTGAACAGCTTTTTCCGCGCTTCCATTTGATTGTGGATGGTACGGTGGCGATTTAAGGACTGTTATTCCATTTACAGCACAAAATTGTAAAAAATCTTTAGACGAGAAAGGTGGCCCATTATCGCTTACAATTTGATTTGGCAATCCAAATGTTGTAAATAACGCTCTCAACTTTTCGATAACACAATTTGCTGTCGTTGATTTCATTGTAATAGCCTCCATCCATTTTGAATATGTATCATATACAATTAAAACCTGGCGTCCTTCTATCGTACAGAAATCGATATGAACCCTGTCAAAAGGGTAAGTGGATTCTCGCCAACTTGCAAGTGTTGCTGGTTTATCATTTTGCATCCCTTGACATACAACACATTGCTTAGAAAATTCTTCTACTTCTCTATCGATGCCAGGCCACCACACGTATGTACGTGCTAATGCTTTACAACGAACAATGCCCATATGTTGATCGTGTATTAATTCCAACACTTTTCTGCGTAATGTTGTCGGGATCACTATACGATCGCCGTAGAATACACATCCACTTTCTGTGGCTAGCGACGATCGTTTTGTATAATAAGGTTTCAGTTCCTTCGATAACTCTAGTGGCCAATTGTTCGTAGTTATATACTCATACACTTGAAATAGAGTGCTATCTGTTGACATACTTTCGCTGATGTCGTGTATGTTCAACGCGAACTGTGTTGCCTTTAATATGTTCATACTATCAGTCTCAATTTCCGTACTCTCATTCATCGGTAATCTCGATAAGGCATCCGCATTTGCCATATCTTTGGCTTTTTTATATTTTATTTCATATGAATACATGGACAAAAAAATAGCCCACCTCTGTAATCGACTAGCGGCCACTCCCATCATGTCTTTCTTATCGCCGAATATAGCTCTGAGTGGTTGATGATCACTGTGTATTGTAAAATGGAGCCCATAAATATATTTATGAAACTTTTTCACGGCAAATATTATCGCTAAGGCTTCTCTATGTAATTGCGAATAGTTTTTCTCGGCTGCACTAAGTGTACTTGACACAAACATTACTGGCTTCTCGACGCCCCCCACCATATGCGATAACACACCGCCTACGCCATATGGACTTGCATCTGCCGAAACGATTATTGGTTTAGAAGGATCGTAGTGAGTCAAAACATTAATGTTAGAAATTAATTTCTTGCTTTGATGGAAACATTCTTTGTGTTGTTTTTCCCACTTCCATTTTGTACTTTTCTTTGTTAGATCATACAAGCATTGCAATTGCCCTGATAAACTTGGTATGCACTTATTATAATAATTCACCATGCCAAGAAACGATTTCAGTTGAGCTTTATTGCTTGGTTCCGGTGCGTTAACTACTGCTGTTACTTTTCGCTCACTGGGTTTAATGCCTTCCCCTGTGATACAGTATCCCAAGTAATCAATTTGGTTCTTAAAAAATTTACATTTATCGAAATTTACTCTCACATTGTATTCCAGCAATCTATCGAGTACTCTTATTACATTTTCTTCACATTCTTTCGTTGTTTCACCTCCAACTAATATGTCATCAAAATATACATTATCTTTTTTAAGCCCTCGTAATATTCTTTCGATTATTGAGCAAAATATCTGCGGCGCAGTTTTTAAACCGAAAACAAGCCTGGTGAATTGAAATAAACCCATGTGAGTGTTCACTGTCAATAGCTCTCTTGATCGATCTGATACCGCCACTTGTAAATACGCAACCGTCAGGTCGAGTTTTGTAAAAACCTTCCAACCACACATGGAAGCCAAAATGTCATCCACCCTAGGAATCGCACTGTACTCCATCTCGACAAATTTGTTAACCGTTCTCTTGCAATTTACGCACAATCGGATTGACCCATCGCCTTTGTTTACTATTACCAAGGGACTCGCCCAGTTACTACGCTTCACAGGTATTATTACTTTTTCTCTACATAACCGGTCAATCTCCGCTTCAACTTTCTCTTTTAGTCCATAAGGTACAGTATTAGGTTTGCAAAAAATCGGATATGCGTCATCTTTCAATATAATTTCAGCCTTGAAGTCTAGTATTACAGAATCATTTGATTTTGAAAAGATCTTATCGTATTTTTCCAAAAACTTAGGTTTATTCAAATATTTATCTTCTTCAGGCCGGTTTACATCGATTTTATTACAATTATTATAAGTGAAAAAATTCTTCCAGTTTTGAAATAATATTTGTAGTCAATTTCGTCCTAATAGTGAACTAAAGTATACATTAGTGTTCAAAACAATAATTTCAAGTACAAATTGTTTAGATTGGTAATTTACATCTACAATTAATTTTCCAATTGTATTCACATTTTCTCCAGAAATCAATTTGAAAGTTTTATGTTCATATAATATATGTTTCTTAACAAAATATTCCATATAATCAAACTTATGAATAACCGTAGCACAAGCACCGGTATCTATTTCGAATTCCATTGGTTAATTATCTACTCGCAAAAAAATCTTCAAAGGTTTTATTTTAGTTGACCTTATATTGTTTATGTTATTTATTAATTCTTCTCCTAGTTCATCATCATTTTCTACTGCATCATCAAATTTCTTTACTCTACCTCGATTAGCTCGCTCTTTACAAAATTTCTGCACATGACCTTCTCTGCCGCATCGATAACAAAACACTGCTCTCCGCACATTACCTGCTCTCACTGCATTTCGTTCGTCGTCATACCCGTTGCCACTCCACTGTCGTGCTCTATCGCCCCTCGCCCGTGCTTGCCATCTGTCTTTGCAGCGATCATCTTCTATTGTATTGCGAGCTTTTTGTCTTTGATACCCAAAGCTCTTCCGCATTACGTTGATTTTGCCTTCGTCCTCTTTTATCATTTCTACATTATTCGCGGCTATTTCCACTGCGTTTGCCATTTGAATCGCTTTCTCAAAAGTCTTAATGTCACCATCTCCAAGTAAGCGTTGTTGGATTCTCTCGTCCCCGATACCGCAAACAAACTGTATTAAGAGCGCTCTTTCTAGAAAATCACCAAAATCGCATTGCTGTGCCAATTGTTTCAATTCTATAACAAAATCCGTTATACTTTCGCCCGTGGCACGACCGCGTTTAAAAAACCTGTAGCACTCCGCAATTATATTTTTTTTGGCTTAAAATGTTCACACAGTTTTTTTATAAGTTCTTTATAAGTAAATTCATTTTCAGACTTTGGAGCTGTTAGCGACACAATCACTTTATAAAGTTCTGGACCTCCTAGACTGCATAAAAATGAAAGTTTTTCACTTTCTTTAACAGCATTTAGCGTAAAAAGGTGACTTAAACGCCTCACATACAAATCAAAATCCTCATTTAGTACAAACGCTTCAACTGATCCAATAAACGATTTCAATGCGGTCGACATTTTTACTTTGTCTTCTTCTTCAGGCATCCTCGTCGCCAATGTAGTATATCGAAATGCGTTTCCACAAAGAATAGTCTGACGCGTCACCAGGTGTTAATTTCGCTATGTGCTCTTCTAACTCTTTGTTGTTTTTATTTTTTAAGGCTTGCTTTAACTTTCGAGTGCAGTGCTGCAGCTGTGTTTTCAGATTCGGTGATCTGAATTCTTGTCATTGCCTTCGGAGTCTTCTTTTCTGTCTTACTAGCAATTCAATGTCGGCTGGTGTGTATGGGCTCTAGTTTGATTGCTTGCATACTTTTGTGCAGGTGGCTGAGCTGAGAGCTAATGAGAGCAGCTGGTTGAATTTTTCGAGTGCTGAGTCTACATCGTGTCCATTTCTTAATACAGTACTTAGAGGAAGATGGGAATTTATATATTTCTTGAATTTTAACCAGTCTATTTTGTTTCTAACGCAATTGCCTTGGGGACTTGGTGATTTTATAGATATTACCGTGGGTGAGTGGTCAGATGATAGATAATAATTACACTATGTTGAGATATTTTCCATCTGCAAACCTTTGGCGACTCCAAAGTCTTTGAGATCGGGTATTTTCCTCTTGTCCGTCGGACAATATGTCGGTTGACCATTTGAAATAACATCGTAGCCGTGGTTAGTGATGATTGAACATAGTCTTCTGCCTTTTGGAGTTATTAAGCGGGAGCCCCAGTGAGTGTGTTGGGCGTTGAAATCGCCAGCAACCAAGAATTTGCTACCAAGAGTTGAGAAAAATTCATTATATTGCTGTTCGGTAATACTGTATCTTGGGGGACAGTATATCGCAGATATTACTTGCTTAGAGATGTATTCTTCCAGACATATAGATGTTGCTTGCAAGTAGACGCTACTGAAATCTTCGAGAACATGATGTTTTATTCTACTTTTTATCAATATGGCAGTTCCTCCGCGTGCCTTACCATGCGGATGATTTGTGGTGTACAGTTTGTAATATGGTATTTGGTAGCAATTTTTGTCAGTGAAATGGGTCTCAGATATCATCATTATGTCGATCTGGCTGGATTCAAGGAATTAAATTAGCTCCAAACGGTGCTGGCTTAAGCCGTTGGCGTACCAGTGGCATACCTTGAGACAACTCATGGTCTGGATAGCAATGTTTGGAGTAACATCGATTGATTTTTCATCATTTCTTGCATCATTGTTTGCATTGAGTTCATGAATTGGTTCATATTCTGAATTAATGTTTGAAGCAAATGTTCAAGGGTACTTGGATGTTGGGTGGGCAGTGAGTGTTTCTGCTCATTATTTACATTGCTTTGTTGGTGTGGGTTTTGTTTTAATACGCTAGCGTATGAATTGGTTTGATTCTTGTTTGGGATTGCAGAGAAGAATTGTGTTGCATCAATATTTTGTCAATCAATTTTTGTCTTGTTTTTGAGGTTGATTGCTAGCGGAGAAATTTAGCTTTAGGGTTGTATATACTGGGCAACCTCTATAATTTGCGGTGTGATTACCTCCACAATTGCTGCATTTTTCCATGCTAGCATCGCCTTTAGATTTTGGGCATATGTTTGATTTATGGAGATCTCCACAAATCACACAAACAGCTGGCAGGGTACAATATGTCTTAGTATGTCCATATTCTTGGCAGTTACTGCACTGAGGAGGTCCAGTTCTCTTATGGGGTTCTTCGATTGTGATTTTGCGATGCAATAAATATCGAATTTTATATATGGGGTGTACTTCACCTTTTTTTACGGGTTTTGTTTCAGGCTGAAGCTCAATACGATATAACGGTTGAGGTATATTGCTCTTGTTGAGAATGTTGAATACTGTTTTGGCTTGAAACCCTTCTTCCTGAAGGGCAAGTTTGATTTCGTTAATGTCAACGTTGGGTTCGACGCCTTTGAGTACAACGATTAAGCCCTTACTACTTTGTAGCTGATATGTGTAGTAATTCTTTTTTGCAGCATCAAATTCCGCAATTACTTTGCGATAATGAGTTTCGCTGTAGATTTGCACTTTCGTTTCCTCAATTTGGCCTTTGCGAATAGGAATAACGTGGAAATTCTTTGGTCCTATAAGACTTGTAATTCTAGAAATCAACTTATCTGAGTTGCGTTCTCTTAAGAAAATGGGTGGGGGTTTGAAATTTTTCTTGGAGATAATATTTTCGTCACTTTCATCACCTGAAAGCAGAGCGTATCTATTTTCCGAACTTATAGGGCAGTGTTCTGCTTTTGAATTTTTGTTGAATTCATTTGTTTTAAATTTTGTGGACTTCTTTTTCGCTTTACTACAGTAATGTAGCGATCAATTCCAGTTTGAACAGCAACTGGTTCTTTATTAGTCATCGCACTAGTTGCTTTAACTACTGGGTCATGCACTTCAGTAGAAAGACCGTTATTTGTTTGCTTTGACGTTGTAGCTGTTGGTGTTACAGCAGGAGAAGCGCATTGTGCACTCCACGGTATAGAGGGAGATAGTATTCCCGAGAGAACAAATTATTTTTTTTGTCTGTATTTATTGTTGTTGCAAATTTTGATGTAGTGTCAGAGTGAGGAATATGTACAGGCAAAAGATTTGCACTGTTACTTTCACTTGTGCAGTGTGTATCAACTGTTTTTTTTGATAATGCACTTATCGGGGGGGTTTGCGCGGGTGATTGCAAATTATTGTTTACACACACATTAACAGGCGATTGCCGTTGCCGGAGAGGAGAGCGCTGAACACTCATATTACAAACAAAATGTTTGCAAACGATATTATTATTTATTTATTTTTTTTTTTCTAAAAAAAACAAATCACCGAAATAACTCCTTGAGTTTCTTAGCGTCTTTTCGCAAAATATTAAAATTTTTTTTTTTACCGAAAACAATCACTTTTCCGACTCTATCAAACACGTCCACTCTTATTGGTGACTTTCACGGAATTGATGCCGATATTGGTGACTTTCACGGAATTGATGCCGATATTGACATTGTAAAGCCCATCAAAATCCATCGGCTGTGCTGGCTAGGTCATGTCGAGCGAATGGAAGAACACGCTCCAGCTAAGAAGGTGTTATATTCGGAACCCGCTGGAGGACGACGCAGAAGAGGAAGACCAAACCTCAGGTGGAAAGACCAAGTACTGGAGAACCTGACGGCGCTTGGAATTTCTAACTGGCGCCAGCTAGCGAAGAACAGAGATGGCTGGCGAAGCATGTTATTTTCGGCCTAAATCGATATTCGGTTGTTATGGCCACATAAATAAGTAAGTATGTAAAGTTCACGAACCAGCAACGTTTGGAAATTGTTAAAAATTACTATCGAAATTCTGAGTCGGTGGTCGCAACTTTAAGAACTAAAAATAATCTTCAGCGATGAAGCTCATTTCTGGCTCAATGGCTTTGTCAATAAGCAAAATATGCGTTATTGGTCAGCAACAAACCCACAACTGCTTCTGGAGACACCGTTGCATCCGCAAAAAGGTACTGTTTGGTGCGGTTTTCATGCCGGAGGTGTGATTGGGCCGTATTTTTCGTTGATGAAAACCAGAATTGTGGCCAGAATTGGATGAACTTGACATCAGCGATATGTGGTTCAACAAGACGGTGCCACTAGCCACACAGCACACGTCACAATAGATTTATTGCAAGGCAAATTCGGTGAACGTGTTATCTCGAGAAATGGTCCGGTCGAATGGCCGCCTCGTTCATGCGATCTAACACCATTGGATTTCATTTTATGGGGCTTTATCAAGTCACTGGTCTATGCCAACAAGCCAGCAACTTTAGACGAGCTCAAAGACAACATCCAACGCAAAATTGCCAACGTTCCGGTCGAAATGTGTGCTAGAGTGGTGGAAAATGTCCAAAGGATGTGGTCATATAACCGAAATCGAATTTCATTCATAAAATGTAATGCTCTCAATATATCCATAATAAATTTGAACTCAATATCTCAAATATTTATGTGTTTTATTAATAGATAAAATTGTTATGTCCCTAATGGAAAATCCTTTACTTATCTTTTTATTTCTCTCTCCAATTCTTTAAAATACCTTTTGTTCTGCTGCTACTTGCTGCTGCGTCTCCTGCGGATCCACTTTCCAAACGTGCCTCACTCGGATAAATACTGCAACCATATAACACTCACGTAAGTAGATGTATTGTTTCAAATTTTTGTCCAAAAATTAATTACCTATTCTTCTCATAACACACACATCAAAACCATCGGTTATCACTACCACTTCGAATAAAAAAAACACATATCAACACGAACAATACCGGAACATTACCACTCAAATGACTCCAGCACCATCAACTTATCTTCATGCAACCGTTACGTTTTTTTCTACCACCAACAATGACCCAGCGGGCTACCGGTTTGCGCCGAAGTAAGACGATATTTTCCTGTCAGCTAACGGTGAGTATCGCACACACTCGCAACTATACACCCTAATTCCATACAGCAGTCGCCGTGCGACACCGACGTAAGTAGCTTTATATACTACTCTTATAAACGTAGGTACATATACAATTTCTAACATCTTTGCATATGTTACTAACAGCTTTAGTTATTGTTATAACAGAGTTTGCTTATATATTTTTTAATTTTCTTCTTTTCTTTACAACATACATCATATCAACCTACATCAGAAACATATTAACCGATGACAGCTGTCAGACCACACGCAACAGGACTACAGATTTGCAAGTGAAAGCCCGCTGCAGCGACACAAAGACGGTGTGCATAGGGGTCTCATAAATCACTCAATCGAATCGGCTATTTGCATAAATCACTTTAAGATCTCTTTATTGCTCGTTGCTTGATGTGGTGCTGTCCGAACAGAGGGAAGTATGGCGAGCATCCAATCGCTGCGTGGACCGAGCAACGCAACGTGCACTCAATTTCAGGGAGATGAAGGTCCCACTCAATTTGGCCTTTTCAAGATAGGCACGAATACCATTCAATACTGATTGGTTGACACGTTCCGATGCGTTGGCCTGCGGTGAGTGTACTGCGTTCTTGATGTGTGTGATGTGGTATTACTCCATGAGGTGTTGGAATTCTTTTGACACAAACTGCTTTCCGTTGTCTGAATGTATTATCTCCGGCACGACAAACTTCAAAAACACCTCATGAAGCAAAAAATCAACTACACGACTAGATGTGGCCTCCTTCATAGAACGGAGGAAAATGAATTTCGACATGTGGTCCAACACAATGAATACATACACATTCTGCTTCCTTGATCGAGGATACTTTCCCAAGAAATCAATGTACAGCTTCTGGAAGGGGCTGTGAGTGATCTTTTCTTTTCCTATACATGGTCTCAATATCTGATTGATGGACTTTGTTTCTTTGCAGATACTACACTCACGGACAAAATTACGCACCTGCGTCGCCATGCCTGGCCAGTAATACTGCTGCCCCAATAGTTCCAACGTCTTCGACATTCCACCATGTGCAGCCGATGGCACGCAATGCGCCTCCTCTAAGAGCGCCGATGTTATGCTTTTTGGGATCCACAGCCTTCACGCGCTATCTCCAAGTTCGCTTCCCGCACCGCACGCTCTTCCTCATACTTGTCCTGGTTTGATGTCACTGTGTGGATTAGCTTCAGGTATTCTTCTGATTTAAATTCCGTTGTTTCAAAATTAAACACGCTCAATTCCTCCACAGCTCTGGACAACATATCCGCGACTATATTATCCGATCCTTTACGATGTTGTACCTGGAAATCATATGCCTGAGCTGCAAAGACCACCGCGATAATCTACCACACAAATCCTTTAGTGACATCAACCACTTCAGGCTGGCATGGTCTGTTACTACAGTAAACGGCATCATCTCTACATATGGCCTAAATCTGTTTACTGCGAGTGCGGCTCCCAAGCATTCTTTCTCGGTAACACTATAGTTCTTCTGACAATCGTTTAATTTTTGGGAAATGAGCCCGACTGGACTCTCCTCGTACACTAACCTGGTACATCACGGCACCGCACATCAGATGCATCACACTGGACCCAAAAAACGACGGGAAAAATCGGCGTGACTTAGCACGGGTGCAGTAGTGAACACGTTTTTCAGCTTCTCTACCGCTTCAACAGCCTCTGGTGTCATGACAAACTTCGGTTTCTTTTAAAGTGTATCATCTCTCCTTGAACGGTACCGTCCCTTCAACCAGCTGGGTTCTATGCTTTTCCACATGTGTTCTTCCTAAGCCGTGGTTCTCGTAACACCGAAAAGATTGAATTACTTCATCAAGGCGTGATTGTTCCTCTTCGGTGAGTTGATGTTGCGATAATTGTATCGCTGAATTCTCTTGTGGCAGTGATTTAATCCGATTATTCGTCTCACCTACAATTTTTGGTGCAAATCAAACTGCCTCCAGAAGTCAATACCGATATATAATTTTTGCTGTAGTGAAGGACATATGTAAAACAATATCCTCTTCGTCCACCCCGATATCGCACATTCAACCACATTTTACAATTCGAGCGTCCTCCAGCAGTGCGCACATGGGAATACCATTTTTGTGGCAACACTCCAATTTGTTCCAGCATTTCGGAGGCTCCATCACCGATCAAGCTCACCGTTGCTCCAGTATCCAGTAAGCCTCTATAAATTCTATCATTAATACGCACGTTAGCTTACGCACGTGGATCGGTATCCAAGTATTGTTGGACGGACACAAGTATCATCCGGCGTGTGTCACGGCGCTGGTTAAAACGTACTCTCGCTTGCTGAATTCTTCTGGTCACCATCCTCATTCCAGCCAATTGATTTTCATCGAAAATGCGTGCTCTGACCTCCTTATATCTCCTCATTCGTTCTTCCAGAGTAAGCTGCATGTTACCAATATTGTTGTTGTTGTTATTATTTGCGTCTTTTACTTTTGCAGATGTTTGAATTTTGTGACGTTTACTATTTACGGTCTATGTGCCGACATCGCTGGAGTTTGATTTGAACGTGATTCCCCCGCTCGGACTACCACGCTCCTTGACATGTTTCCCAGATTGCACTTTGGATAACATGGAGTAACAACCTCACTGAGGCTACATTTATAACAAAATATCGTACGGTGTGCAGACTGACACTCTGTATACATGTAACTTGCCCTTTTGCAGTTCCAACACACGATGTTACTTGTGGACGTTCGGTTTCGTGCGGCTTCATCTACGCCGAAGCTCTTCCAACTCTCGCAATTCTTCGCCATTATCGTACATTTCCATTAACTTATTCACGTGTTGCCTCGCACCAGGCACATTACGGTTGACAGTTGCCTGTACCACGTTATGCCACTCTCGTCGGGCGTAGCAATACTCAGCGTCCTGACATTGGTCTCGCAGGTACATAATTCGCGACAACCATCTGGCAAATTTCTCTTCAGGATGCGGATCATCTTAGTATCCGATATTGGATTCTTTAGCCTGCTTCTGACGGTCAACCAGATTTCTCATGACGTCAAAATGGGACCAATTAGTTCGATATCTTCGTAATAGAACTTGGCGCAGTGTCTGCCAGTCGTGAATTTCATCGGTTCTGACGTAGAGCCAGTATCACTCCTTAGCCTCGCCAGTCAGCAGCTGGTGGAATTCTCTGATGACCTGATCCCACTCGCAATCATACCGAGCTCGCAAATACTCTACTCGGAACACGAAGTCTTCAACCGAGAGCCTCTCCTTGTTGTCGTCAAACTGTACACACCATTTATCCAGCGATAAGTATCTGGATGTGTTCTCACTCTCACGGTTTCTATTTCTTCTTATTTGTCTTTCAGCCTCTCCGAATGTGTGTTGGCCAGCGGTTGCATCACGTGGTGGTACATTGGCGTTAATTGAATTTTCTGATCGAGCATTTCGATTTCCGCTAGTTTGTTGTTGCTGTATCAGCCGATCACCCAGCTGTCCAAATCCAACGACAATGGTCTCTTGCAACAGTTGATTTTGTTGTACTTGTATTGACAACACTTTTAGCAGCTGCGCCAACTAATTAGTCCGAGGAGCCGCCGAAACAAATGGGGCCGGAGTCGTTTTTGGCAAAGGCTCCTCTACTTTCATTTTGACCATTTGGTGGAAAGATGATGGACTACGACATGCCAATAAAATTTTGTTGATCCATCTCTTTTCTGGATCTCGATGGAGAACGTTCTACCGGCATTTCGGTGGCTAGCTGATCTTCCAATCGTCGGCGAGAGTCTGAATCAATACTCCGTCGCCTTCGTCCGTGTTCAGGCCTCTGAGACGCGCTACTCATCCAATATATCGACTAAGGAATGGCGAATGTCGTATACAAAAAATATTTCAATTTAAATAATTTTCTCAGACCGCCTTGCTGTTAAAAAAAAAACAATAACACAAAAAAAAAAAACGACTTCCAATATATCAGATTTTCCTTAAATACTAATATGTACTCACATCTAAGAGATTTACAATGATTTTAACTTATATTATTTGTTATCTAAATTCTTAAACTATCTGAATACATAAAACGCACACGATTAAATTTTAACTTTTTTATTGCTGAACGTATGTATATCAATGAGACGAATTTAAATTGTATATATACTATTTGTTTATTCTGTATATATATATATATATATATATATATATATATATATATATATATATATATATATATATATATATATATATATATATATATATATATATATATATATATATATATATATATATATATATATATATATATATTAGGGTGGGTCAAATTGTAGGGGGCCGAAAAGGGGCTAAGGGTTAAGGGGCTCATCGAGATTCTTGTTCTACGGGTCATTTGAAGATACTTTTCCAAAGAAACCATAGCTCTAAATTTCGAGCCCCCGGCTTTTTCAAAATAGGTTTTTTCCCCAAATACTCAAGAATAGATGTAAAAAAAAATGCTATTTTCTCTACCCAAATGTGTATGTGGGGGTTTTTGGATCGAGGAATCCATTTTTGAGATCTATTTTTATTTTTGAGCACCACCAGAGGGCGCTTTCGTTCATTTTTTAATTTTATCGTTTTTTTTTTTGGTAAATTTACGAAATTTTTCGTGTAAATTGACGAATATTTGACTTTCTCATAAGACAACCCAAAACTTTAAATAGCCCAGAGTGTTTCGCGTTAAAAATGATGGGGGAAGGGGGGGGGGGGGGGGGTTATTCATTCACGACCTACATATATCGAATTTAAGACAAAGAGTAAACAAAGCATATTTTACTTTATTTTTTTCTTCTAAAATTCAACATAACAAATAATAAAAGCATATAAAATGTAATTAATAAAAAAAATTAATTGAATTCAGTAATTAAGAAACAAAACGAAGAGTTTTAGGAAATAAACGCGAAGGAGTTATTTTTGAAAGTCTTTCTTGCTGTCAAGTCTAGCGAATTTTTCACGACTTTCTAATGTCACCGCCATAACTCCTTCTCGATTATGTTCTAAAACTCTTTTGGATACACTAGCCAGCAATTGAACATGTCTTTCCGTTCCTTGTATGTGTACTGGAATTTTCGGATCAGGCAGCGGTGGATCAATGTCTTCTAAATATTGTTGTAGATATTCATAAGGAATATTTCGAGTGAATGGTGGTTCGAATAAGATTGAATTATCATTCATGTCAATCATATTCGTAAAATCTGTGCAATTGAAGTTTATGATAGGCTTTTTATAAACTCTCAGTAGCATCGGATCTTCCACATGGTTACGGTAGTGTAAAATTTTTTTTAGAGCTAAGTCGCGTATTTTTTTTTCATCGTCGAACAACATTGCCAATAAAATGTTTTCTGAATGAGCATAATACTGGCAGATTCAGACCAGTCAAATCAGAAGACATACCAAAAGCAGGAACATCGTGAGAAGGCATATGTTTCAAACTACTTTCGGTACTTATTGATGTTGGTGCGGCTTGTGATGTTGACGGCAATAGATCCATGTTTAAAATTAAATATTAATTAATTAATTTATAAATATTAAGATTTTCCAGCTAGATTTTGAGGTTTTCTTCCTTCAAAAGCTGGTAAAAATGTGATTTAGGTCTTAGCTTGAAATCTATCGATTTTATTTATTTTTATTTAAGGAACAAAATGTATGGAATATGATTTAACAATTTATAATTCGAGTATGTATTTTGAATATATTCAATACAAAGTCAAAAATTCGTCTATTTCCACAACAGTATCGTATATTTTTCAAAAAAAATGTACGAAAGCGCCCTCTGGCGGCACTCAAAAATAAAAATTAATGTCAAAAATGGATTCCGCGACCCAAAAAACCCCCACATACACATTTGGCTAAAGGAAATAGCATTTTTTTTGCCTCTATTCTCGAATATTTCTAGAAAAAATACCTATTTTGAAAAAGCCGGGGGCTCGAAATTCATTTTAGAGCTATGGTTTCTTTGGCAAATTTGCTTAGAATGACCCATAGAATAAGAATCACGATGAGCCTTTGGGTCGAAAAAATTTGACCCAATATATATATATATATATATATATATATATATATATATATATATATATATATATATATATATATATATATATATATATATATATATATATATATATATATATATATATATATATATATATATATATATATAGTAATGCTTAATGCTTCAATTCTCGAAGTGCTATAATTTTATAATTATTATTTTAAATCCGATTTTAATTGTTTCTCTTTTTTATTATTATTTAGGGGGATTCATTGGAAATGGAACGTAGCTTGCGGGCTCACCCCTGATGTTCACAACCGATCAACACACAATATAATTTATGGTGAGCATATGTGACTTTAAGGTAACTACCTCCACATTAACAAAAAAGAACACTAAACATATACTAACTCGTTCTCTATTCTGAGCAAATTCATCATCATCGATCTTCAGATAAACGACTCAGATCACCACCATACAACAAATGTGTTTCCTACCAGCAACACTTGGACATGGTTACTGGGTATGCCCATGGCATGGTGAATACTCCATGAACTAATCCATCTGGCTATCACCACCCCATATCACACGAGCTACGAATCACTAAGGCATGTGGATGTGGACATTGCTGATCGGTGCAATTAGTATACAGTTAACTCATACACATTAAAAAATTAATATGTGGCACTTAAAGCCCCAAAGGGCTCATTGGCCGAGCTCCTCTTCCATTACTGTTGTGCGTCTTAAATTTGGACAGTATTAGAAGGGACCTACTTATTTCCGGTTCCGAATGGCAGAACACTTGTGGCATCACTTTTTCTGAGCTTTATCACAGAGTTCTTTAAGAAGCTTTTTCATGGCAAGTTGTTACTGTCGGAAGAATTGCCAATTGCTTGCCGACAGGTGGGTACCATTCGAAAGAAAAATCTTATCGATATTAAATTTGTTATGCATCAGCCGGGGATTGAACCACGACCTACAGATCAGAAGGCGAACACACTAACCACTGAGCTACGGCACCCACACATACAATCTACGGCTCATACACATACAATCTACAATTCCTTATAAACAACTCCATAACTAAATCAAATCTTTTGTTGCAGGTACCTGACCGCCAGACTGTATGCACGCATGAACCTCCCATTCTATGTATGCCGCTCCATAGGTACATCACATACAAAAAGGAAACATAAAAAAAACTCGTGTCGTCGTAGTTTATGCCCCACGTTGGGCGTCATTATTGTTATGTATAAATTTAAACTTTTCAAATTATCTAAATATATCGACCTTGGCCCCACGTTGGGCGCCATTATTATTATGTGGAGTTAATCTATGACTTGTTCAAATCATCGAAATATGCCCATCTGTTAAAAGATCGTTATTATTATAAACGACACCAATACATCCGTATGTTATTTCAGTCCTCGTCCATGTACATCCATGTCTGTCCACAAATAAGTACACTCATACCTATATGCACACGTTGCAACACACACACATGCACACTCAGGCCGTCACACCATAGAAAAATATACTCTGTGTTGCAGAACTAAAAACAAAACAATAGCAGGGTTTTATTTTATTTGGGCGCCATTATTGTTCATCTATTATAATGCACCCACAGTGGCCTTGCACCAGCTGGCTACGGTACTCAGGTCGTGGTGCTCAACCCGTCACTGAGAGGCAATGGATGAACAATAATGCCCACCATCATTGTGGACATGGGTAGTCAAACCGATAGCAAACCAGAAACGAAACCACAACCACATACACAAATATCAACAACACGGCATCTCCCCTTATCGTCACGCTCAACCCGGCATGCCTATTGTGTGCTCCCTCCTTACATGGATTGACCATGCACGCCTGTAAAATCGTGGACAATCCCCACAAAGTAAAGGAACCGAAAGTTCAGTCTACATCCATTTCCATTTCAAGATCCCCCCTAATGTGGGAATAGCACTCATACTTTTACCAACAAAAATATGAATTAAACATAATAAAATAGATTTGAATTTATTACAAAAAAAGTTACAGGCAAGTAAGCTAACCTAGGCCTTATTATATTATATCACATGATGAGATACAATATACTAGTATTAATATTGTTAAAGAAGTTTAGAATTGATGATGCCGAAATGAAATAAAAACCAAATGCAATTAATTAATTAAATAGAACTTTAAGGTTGGAACAATGACGTCCGTACTCCAGAGCTAGTAGTAAAAGAAAACAACGGACCAAGAGTGGAACGTGTGCGTACTGTTAGCGCGATATGTTTGGACTCGACATTGTGGATATCAGATGCAGGGTTGCTTCAGTCGCTAACATTCCGTCCACCTCATCCAATACCTCCGACGAAAACTGTTGGCGTTTGCCGCCCACCGTAAGTACTTCGATCGTTGTCCAATGGCAGCACTACCAGCTTTGATATAGCTCGCTTTAGAACTGATGTAGAAGTGCATATGGTGGCGACTCAAATATTGTCATCGTTGCTCGGATGCACTTCCATGTCACGTCCTAGTTGCATTAGGGTAGGGGGAGCACGCTCATGGCGCAGCAATACCAGATCTCCAATCTTTAGGTTAATCTTACTTTGACGCTAATTCCACCGCACCTGTAGTTCTCGCAGATACTCGCAGTTCCATCTCTTCCAAAATTCTTGTTGCATTTGTTGCAGTTGCTTCCATCGTTTGAGCCGATTCGTATGGATATCAAGCAAAGTTGGTTCAGGCATAGCAATAGCATAGCTTCTACTTGTTTGAGAACAGTGTAGAACTCTTCAAAGGTAAGTGTTGAACAACCGATGGTTCGTTTTAGGTGGTATGGTTCCAGAGAAAGATCGTGGTAGCTATCAAACACTGATGGAGACATTCCAAATATGGAAATGAATATAAGAGTCAATTGCATAGAGTGGAATTAAGATCGCGAGTGCAACGGAGTAATGAGAGCCTTCAGGAATTCGCTTCCCACATTCAGCGCTTATGTCATCTAGCGTTCTCTGGTAATTCGGAAAAATTCATCGAGAAAATAAAAATAGAGGCATTCATAGAAGGTATACACGACGAAGAGACTAAGTGTGACTTAGAACAACAGGTCGACGTTAAAACAAATTTACTGGTAAGTGCTTTATTTGCGACAAACCAGGATGCATCGCGCGGGACTGCCGTCTACGATGAAAGCGATCAAGATCAAATTCTTCAGGAAGACAAAAGAAGGAGAATGAGGTGGACAGCGATCGCTCCACTAACACAAATCCATTGTTAAACTAACTCGAGTAGGTTGAGAGGGGCGTGAAGCAACTCCAATAGCTCGTTGCCACATCATTCACATCTTACAATTACAGCGTGTGCCAAGCAGCTTGACTATTGATGAAAAACTGGACAATATGGAGTTCATGTTAACCCTGTATACTGGGGCATCACATTCTATAATCAAGAACAATTTGGTAAAGAGGTTTGACCCTTTAATGGAAATAAAATTGCGTACAGCAACGGGTGAGAATGCACAAATTCTGGGTAAGATAAAGAAACGAGTATCTATTGGAAATTACACGTGGGAACATGAATTCATTGTGGCTGACATCATCGATGACGCAATAATTGGTGTTGAATTTATAATTGACAACGGATTTATGTTAGATTTAAATTAATGGATACTACGCTACGCAAATGTAGTGGGAACATCAAACGAATAGTGTCGTGTCAACGCAAAGAGGTTCCAGCAAAATCAGAAGCGGTGATTTGGGCACAGATAAATGTGGATGATGGGACAGGCAAGTTGTGGGTATTGGAAGCGAATAAACAGATTACGAATAAAAACATCATACTTGGTAGGACGTTACTGAAACATAAAGAAAATGGAATAGTACCGGTGCGAATATTAAATCTAACTTATACATCTACTAGAATACGCCAAGTCCTCTTCATCGGAAAAACTTACCATGAAGAGGAACCGTTCCGAAGATGAGCCGCCAGCAGTGCAACGGTAAAAGCCATGCACTCGCTCGGGGCCCTTCAAACCGACTTTCAGTCAAGTCGTTGGCTGCTGAAAACTCGGCGTTGTTTCGGCCGTAGATTCACGATTCTTGACTCCCGAGGAAAGTGCTCGGATTCAGTACGCTATCATCGATGTCGTCATAGAACAGCCGAAAGATAGAGTAGACCCCGAATTCAAGAGCGGTATCCCTCGTTCTGGAAATGGAACATGCTTGTCATATATCCTAAAAAAGCTCGGTAAATATCTCTACAGTAAAGGAAAAAGATTTTCCCGCGACTCATGTAGTCCGAGGGTTTTTCCCCCACAGCTCCAACATCGACGACGCTAAGATTATTGCGACAATAAGTGAGCAGAATCTAATGTCCACTGAGCATTGGAAAGTGGTACAACGGGTACCCCAAGGCGATATTTTGTGATTGGCCATCGCTATAAATGACGAGGCAATGCGATTACTTTCCGAGCGGAAGTTTAAAATAGCTTACCGCTTCGACCACACTAAACTGGTACCAACTCGTGTCACCGGTGGTACTGAAGAGGGAGTTGATCCTACTGTGACAGATGAAACTGTGTCACAAAATACAGTCCATAAGGATCCTTCTGCCTCCGAAGAGGTTCCGAACTCGGGTTCGCGAAGGGAGATGGACGATCAGCCGTCCACCAGTTAAGGATCCAGTTCTTTACTGGCAAGGTCTGGAGGTGCGAGTTACATACTATAACCAACCACAGCCACTTCCACCACCAAAGCCAGAACGCAGCATCAACAACAAACAACAATAACAACGACAATTAACAACAACAACAACTCCTGGTGCAACGACCCAACATAATAAGCATTTTATTAAATTCATTTCGCAACATAATCAATAATGCGTAATATACATTTTTACTTGTTAATAACTAAATCAATAAGCTATAAAATGTATGTATTTTTAGTTTTAAGAGTTAGTTCTAAGTCAGAAGTAGAGACTTTTCATAATAAATGTAAATTTCAAGAAGACATATATTTTTTTTATTAAGTTCTATGAATAGAACTTATAACTCGCGTCCAGTACTCCTGACCCGAGCGCGGTCGGTAAGGCCAAGCTTATTGCGACCAAAGGGTCAACAAACGTAACAACGCCAAATGTAACAAAAAATCAGCCACACACCAGTCAAGCCACAGGGATGGTTTTAAAATGGCAAAGGCTAGGCTTATAAGCCAAGCACCCCTCCGGAAGCATGCCATCTGACACTCAGGCCATTGGGCATGGTGGAAGTCTAAATAGGCCACAGGCTATCACACTTCCTGAGGTCAAAAAAGTCAGCCCCTGCAGGGTTTAAGCCTATTTCGCCAAAGGTGGCGAAAGTTAAGGGGAATAGACAGGACAAGAAGCGAGATCTTGTCCAACGCTCATTACAGAAGGATCTATGAGCGCCATTAGGGTGATCCAGGCAAATCAGCAAAACGCCAAAGCCGCGTCGGCTACCGCCTGCAGACTCTTTGCCGAAAGATCTTTCGATCTAGGGCTTTTTCAGGAACCCTGGATCATATGTGGCCAAGTCCGAGGACTCAAAACGAGCGGAGGTAAGTTGGTCTATGATAAGTCAGAGGCTGTGCCACGCACAGCTATCTTAATTGACGAATCAATCAATCACCTTCCACTAACAAACTTTATTTCCAGACACCTCACAGCGGCAAATATAGAGCTCGCTGTTGACAACAGGACCCAGGAAATTGTTCTGGAGTCCGCATATTTTCCGAAATTCCGAAATCGTTCCGTCCCATCAGTTTAACTTCTATTATTCTGAAAACAATTGAACAATTAATAGATCTTCACATCAAACAAGGGCTTGAAACTTCCACCCCGTACACAAGAATCAATTCGCCTACACCAAAAACAAATCATCGGAATCTGCATTACATTATCTCGTATCAGAAATCGAAAAATCCTTCGAATCCAAAGAACTAGCCCTTTGTGCTTTCTGGATATAGAAGATGCTTTCGACAATACTGGGTACGTGCCAAAGCTCTATCACTAGAGCTTTGGCACGTAGAGGTATTGATGAATACTCAGTGATTTGGGTAAAAGCTATGCTGGAAAACCGAGATATTTCAGCAAATGTAGGAAATACCAAAGTAAAAGTCAGAGCTGTTAAAGGCTGTCCCAAAGGAGGCGTTCTTTCCCTGCTACTATGGTCTCTAGTAATAGAGGACCTTCTAGTCAAACTCTCTTCAACCGGTTTCGATGTAATCGGCTATGCAGACGACCTTGCCATCCTTGTTACAGGAAAAAGTGGTAGAACGTTATCAAATCGCATGACGTGCGCTCTTCAAATTACTGAATTACTCTTCAATTACAGAAAGCCTCCGTATAAATCCACAGAAAGCGGTTGTTGTTCCTTTCACAAGAAAGTACAAACCCGATTTCGGCGTAGTGCGTCTTCAAACCACTACTCTCGAATTCTCAAATGAAGTCAAATATCTAGGCATCATCCTGGACAGAAGACTAAATTGGAATTCCCACTTAAGGTACACGCTAAATAAGGCGTCTAAAGTTATGTGGACTTGCAAACGAATTTTTGGCACAACATGGGGTTTATCATCAAAAATAGTTTTCTGGATGTATGCCGCCATGGTTAGGCCAATTGTAACCTACGCTTCAGTGGTGTGGTGGCCAAAAGTTACCAAAATATCAGCAATCCGTGAATGCAATAAACTTTAAAGACTGGCGTGTCTATCTCTAACCGCGGCTGTGAAATCTTATCCCACGGCTGCACTAGAGGCTCTGGTAGGACTCCTACCGCTTAACATTCATATTCAAAAATCAGCAGCAATTAGTGCCATTCGAATGAACCTTTTCCACAGTTCAACTTTGAGTTCAAGTGGACACGAATCAATCATCAAAAATATACCAAATATAGAAATATGTTCGAACTCAGATTCTACGCCTCAAGAACTATGCTATCGCAAGCGCTTCTCCACAATCGTCCCAGACAGACTGGAATGGAAAACGAATAACAGCTTAATACCCTCAAAACATAATTACGTTTGGTTCACAGCCGGATCGAGACAGATGAAGGTACAGGCGCCGGGATACACCGTCCTAATACCCGCATATCTGTCGCAATGGGCTCGTGGCCAAATGTCTTTCAAACAGAAATACATGCCAAAGAACTTTGTGCACCTCATATACATACCAAAGGGCTCAAAGGAGCGCGCATTCTTATTTGCTCAGCCAAGCTGCCATCAAATGTCTCTCCTCATGGGAGTTCTCCTCAAAACTAGTTACCGAATGCTTCCTTATCCTACAAAAACTCTCTATGCGAAACAAGGTCGCATTGTGTTGGGTGCTGGGGCACAAAGGCATTGAGGGCAATGAAGTGGTGGACGAACTAGCAAAAGCTGACTCGTCTTCTCCATTGACGCTCCCGGAACGTTTCTGGCGGGCATCGGCCAAAGCTATGGTAGAAAAACATTACCACCACAAATACCTTCTACAATGAACAAATTCGACGGGTCTTCGCCAAGCGAAAGCTCTCATCAGCTTTCATGCAGCTTTTGACAGAATTAGTCTTAGCAGAACAAATGTCTAATAACCGGCTATCTCTCAGGACATAACTGGTTAAATTACCACCTACACAAAATGGGACTATCCTCTGACACGGAGGATAGGGTAAATGGAGGATGTGGAGGATGAAGCATCAATCCACATACTCTGCGAAGGTCCGGCCCTCGCCAGACTACCCCCCAAACACTTTCAGCTGAGTTTCCCAACACCAGCTTCAATCATCAGAATTTCGACAAGATCAATTCTATCCTTCATTAAAAAGGTAGAGGAGATTCTAGTGTCGTTTATTGGGCTTGGGTACAAAAGATCTCGTTTGGTCGTAACACTTGTGGTTGGCCCTCAGAGATATCAGCTATAGGACTCATATCCTCTAACAGACCTTGCTCTCGTTTCGCGTAGTCCACTTGATGAACAAGGATTATGCCCTTGTTCCAACGTAACGCTCTCTCTTGATTGATTAATTGAATACATCTACAGTTGTAAAGAAAGAAATGGTGATTGGTCATTGCCAGGAAGTTACTGCCGTAGTAGACTGCGAAAAGGGTTCGTCGATAAAAAGTGGAAGATCAGGAAATGTTAGAGCGGAATTAAAATCACAGATGGAAAAATGGACAGGTGTGCTTACTAAACAGCAAAAAGAAAAGGCTTTACAACTATTGGAGAAGTACAGTTCAATCTGTTCTTCAAATGGAAAAACTTTAAGACGAACAACCATCGTGAAACATCACATTGACACCGGCGATTTTAGTCCAATTCGTCAAGCACCACGACGAGTTCCATGGGCGAAAAGAGATGACGCCATTAAACTGATTACCGATAAGCAGAAACGTGGTTCTATTGAACCATCAGCAAGTCCATGGAGTTCACCAGTTGTGCTGGTAAGGAAGAAAAATGGAAGCACTCGATTCTGTGTAGATTACAAAAAGCTAAATGATATCACGAAAAAAGACAGCTATCAACTGCCAAGAATCGATGACACTCTGAACACGCTATCTGGTGTGAAGTAGTTCTCAACTCTTGATCTGCAAAATGGGTACTGTCAAGTGGAACTTGGTAAGGAGGACAAGGAGAAAACAGCTTTTAGTATTGGCGATAGTCTATGACAATTTACAGTGATGCCATTTGGCTTATGCAATGCACCAGATACTTTCGAAGCGTGTACTCAGAGGACTACACTGGAAAACGTGCTTGGTGTACCTGGATGACATTATCGTGATGGGAATAGATTACGAGAGGAGAAAGTAGCAGCAGTACAAGAATGGCTTACTCCGTCAAATCTTCACGAGTTAAGAAGCTTCCTAGTCTTATGTACCTACTATAGACGATTTGTTCCTGGATTTACAAACATCGCCAACAGTCTGCATGAGTTAACAAGAAAGAACAAACCATTTGTATGGGGCAAGGAACAACAGAAATCATTCGGACAGCTGAAAGAAAGACTCTGTTCAGCACCAGTATTAGCGTATCCAGTACCTGGTCAAAAGTTTGTGTTGGACACACATGCGAGTGGCTATGGAATAGGTGGTGTGCTCTCTCTGATCATACATGGGCACGAAAAAGTAATAGCATACTACAGTAAAAGAAGCCAGAAAGAAGCTACTGTGTCATTCGAAGAGAGTTGCTCGCAATACTGGAATATGTAAAGTATTTTCATAAATACGATCAGTCATTTCATCTACGAACTGACCACTCAGCATTAAGGTGGTTAATACAATTTAAAAATCCAAAAGGTCAATTGGCGCGATGAATTGAAAGGCTGCATAGTTATGATTTTACAATCGAGCATCGTAAAGGAGGACATCAAGGCAACGCAGATGCTTTATCTCGTCGTTCTTGCAAAATAGAATGTAAACATTGCTCTCAAGTGGAAAGCAAGGAGCACATTGTTGACATACGACTTACGAATATCTTGCCGAAGGAGTCATGAACAACCGAACCGAGCGCAAGGGGATCAACGGAACGACGCGGGTCTCGTAAAGATTATGGAATACAAGGAGCAGGGCGTACGTCCAGATTGGCAAGAAATGGCTAATGAGAACGCAATAGCAAGGCGTACTGAGAAAATAAGAAGCAGTTTTATTTGGTTGGATGCCATGACCATGTCGGAAGTATGAGTAATGTGCAATGGCCAAAGGTACCAATAAGAAAAGTCGAGGTAGGATTTACCAATACACCGTTGGTGCTCCATTTGAGCAAATTGCTATGGACATAGCTGGACTATTTCCAACAAGTAACGAGGGAAATAGGTATGTTCTGGTGGTCATAGATTACTTCGGTAAATGGCCTGAAGTATACCCCATTCAAAATCAAGAAACTAGTACAGTTGAGAATGTATTCGTCAACCAATGGATTACTCGTTTTGGTGTAGCGATGGAGTTACACTCAGACCAAGGTCGAAATTTAGAATCGGTTGTATTCCAAGAGATGTGCCGAATGTTGGGTATATACAAAACCCGTACAACACCTTTGCATACTGAATCTGATGGCATGGTAGTACGATTTAACCATACCTTGGAGCAATATTCGAGAAAAGTCACAGATAAATACCAAAGAGACTGCGATGTACATATACCAATGTTCCTCATGGCATATCGATGCGCACAACATGATACGACGGCTACTACACCGGCAATGGCAATATTTGTGTCTACGCCAGAATATAAATGTCGCGCACTGTCTGTCAATAAATAAATTTATATAGTTTTAATTTTAAATTATAATATTCATTGCGTTGGCAACCCACAGCAAATTTATTATTTTCGCTATTTGCTTCTCTCTCTCTCTCACTTTTTCTTCTTCTCCGCTTGTTTTTGGTTTTTTCTTTTTTTGTTGGTTATTATTATTATTATTCTGATTTTCATCACGACAGTGCGCGAATTTTTATATCTCTGTAGTTTTTTCTCTATTATTAAATATTTCATTCTAAACAATAAGTTAACTAAATTGTGAATTTCAAATTAAAATCAAAATCGAAAACATTAAACAAAAAAGTGTTTACTTAAATTAAAATTGAAACTAACTCCCTAAATCAAGCTAAATTAAACGTGCGTGTGTGTGTGTGCTCCCAGCGCGCTATCATTAACAGCGGCAAGGTTTGAACAAGCTTGTGGCCCACCGGCAACCCAATCTCAACTCTACATTTTATGGTCCTTCGAGCCGGATCGGCTCGCAACGTTTGGTAAGAATATCTTGCCACCCAGGTACGTGTTAATCAGCTTATGCACAAGTGGTCTAATTTATACGGGTACATGTATATGTGAATATCCCGATCATTCCCCAATATACAATATTTGTATTCATGCTCCCAAATAAAGTGCACATAAGCACATCCTAAGTATATATTCACATATATATATCTACATATACATGACACGGAAGGCCAATTTTTGTTGGAGACCGTTCACACCAACAAATAAAGGTTATCTAAATTAATTTGAAAAAAAAAAACCATTTGTTGTTTTTCTTTTTTTTCCGCATATATTCACTTCCCGCGTAATTTGTATAAAATATATATATGTATATATATATATATACATATATACATATTTTGTAATTTTTTATATAACATACATACGTACAACAAAGGAACATTGCTTTCATATATCATTTGTGCTTCTTCTCGTTCCACCCGTTGTGTTATTTTCCCAAGTTTTTGTATGCCATTTACATGTAAGTACTTAGTACTTAAATTGGCAATAACAAAATCCCTAATCGATATAAATAACACATTTCGAGATTTCGAATTATACACAAACAACGCTACCGTGTGATTTGTTCATTTTGGTTGTTCTTTTTGCTTACATACTTTATAATATTTGGTATATAAAAAACAAGCATCCTAGGTAAAACGACCCCGAGAAAAAAAAAAGGCCTGTGGACCCCTACTATTTATAAAGTGAAATTTTAAAAAAATTAAATAAAACACTTTGACATATGTGCTTGCTCTCCTCTTGAAAATTTTGCGCATTGTCTTTTTCTGCTCTCTCCCTCCCTAATAATCACTTATTGACTAAAATATTCCCGATCATTTCAGAAAATGTCCAACGTCAAGCGGTTTAAAGCTATTGTGGAGGAAATCCACACATTTGACAGATACTTCCAAACCCTCAGTGAAAATTCCCACAGCACTTTCTCACTGGATATCCACAAAAAGGACTTCGAGACCCTGTGGAATAGTTGCAGGACAGCATGGGAATCGATCATCTCTGCGGAGGAAGATGTAGACGGAATAGAAGAGGTAAAGGAAGCATACCGAGAGTGCCAGGTGGCTTATACTCGGTGCCTCTCTAGCATTAACTCCATTCTTCATGACCTGACCGTTATAGTGCCTTCTCCGATCGCTGCTCATACTTCAACTACTCATAATTCTCCGAATCATAACATTGAGCAAGTCTTTCCCTCTATTCAATTGCCTCCATGCGATACAGCCTGCTTTTCCGGCGATTATGTATCGTGGCCAAGTTTTCGCGATCTGTTTACGGCGTTATACCGCAACAATCCCCGTCTGTCGCCAGTGGAAAAACTATACCATTTGCTGCAGAAAACCCGAGGTGAAGCACATAGCATCATTCAGTCTACTCCCTTGACTAATGATGGCTTCGCTCTTGCTTGGCACAATCTCGAGGAGAGGTATGAAAACAAGAGAATTCTGGTCAACATTCAGTTGAAATCTCTTTTCAATCTCCAGGCGGTAACACAAGAAACCGGCCCAAACCTGAAACGACTACAACGTACGATAAACGACAGCATCACACATCTGACGCTGTTGAATATCGACACCTCTCAGTGGGATGCGATTTTCGTTTATTTGTGTTCGACGAAGATTCCCGACTCGACTCTGTGTCTTTGGGAGCAGTCTTTGAAAAATAAGCGAGAAATCCCTAAGTGGAGTGATTTCGACGCCTTCTTAACCGAGCGATATCAAACGTTAGAATCGGTCTCGGATATCCGCAGTGGTTCTCGGCAACTCAGCCAGCCACAGAATCGGCAATTCCCCCAAACATCGAATCGGCAACCCGGTCGGTTCGGCTCTCGCAGGCGATCGGACAGTCCTCCAACGACTCCCAGGAAAATCAGTACATACCGCAACAACGTTTTAACTCTCGATTGTCCACTGTGTAGGAACACACACCCTCTTCGCCATTGCCCGGATTTCCTGAAATTAACCATAGAAGAACGGTACAATGTTGTGAAAAAGCAGAAGCTCTGCAGCAACTGCTTTGCTAATTCTCACGACCGTAGCAATTGCAAAAGCATATTCACGTGTTCGTTTTGTGCGAAAGCGCATCATTCTTTGCTTCATAGGACAGAAAATGCCCCCAACATTAATCGTGAAGAAACACCCGAAGTAACTCCCGCTGGAACATCTCGCCAGTCGTTCGCGTCTCAGATGCAAACTGTTGCAACCGAGAAACACGATACAGGATTGGTTATTGAAAACCACCCAAAAAGCGATCATACTGTGCTCCTTGGAACGGCATTGGTGCAGATTCGACATCACCATACAACATTCACCACCCGTGCCCTAATCGACTCAGGTTCAGAAGCAACATTCATTTCGGAACGTCTACGTAACAGGTTGCGCCTCCCTGTTTGTGACGTCCAAACTGAGGTTACTGGCCTGAATGAGGTAGTAACTGCGCACTCATCGAAAGTATGCTCATTGGTGATCGGATCCCCTATTGACCCAAGCGTAGCAATAAATGTGGATGCTTTTGTATTGAACAAACTTACAGGAAAACTGCCGTCACACACGATATCCGCCAACTTATGGAAAGAGCTCTCTGATTTACGATTGGCGGATCAAAATCTACATAAGAGTTCCCCTGTAGATATGATATTAGGTGGTGACATCTACCCGTCACTAATGTTGGGAGACATTAGAAAAGGCATTCTCGGAAGTTTGATTGCTCAAAATACAGTTTTTGGATGGATAGTCACCGGTCGTCTTCCGAAATCGCAGTCCCATACATCGTGCTCGTCTTCTTGTATCCAACCCCCAGAAAGTTCCCCTAATGTACAATGTGATGAGCAGAAAACAGACAACAACGGTAGTAAGGACTCCAATTGTCACAACACTAGCACAATGACTCGACATGTAAATTTATTCAACACTACTCTCACGAAGACATGCTGCCTGTTATGTAGAGGCATGCACCCCGTACGACAATGTGCTGAGTTCTCAAACCGTACAGTTGAAGAGAGAATACTCTTTGTGCGTCAGAACAAGATTTGCATTAACTGCCTGGCCACCTCACATACATTAGCTAAGTGCTATAGTAAGTTTTCATGCCGGCTTTGTGGGAAGCAACATCACTCCCTGTTTCACAGAGCGCGGCATGACCCGAGATCAGCGTCTAAAGGTCGATTTTACAAATCGTACATAACAACGCGACAACTCCCGTCAAAGGTACTTACCACACGTAATACTTCCCGTACAACGATATTCAACGGATTATCGAGTTTTGCGCATCACTCCCCGAAAAAGGCTCGATCAATCAACGAGAGGACTTCTACTTGCATGACAATACATACGATCCCGCCTAATATTGGCCCCCCGAAATTGTTGTCACGTAAAAGGTGATTTGAAGATTGTGGCTTGAGCCTCTGATGCCACACCCGTATTATGTAGCAACGTTTTGTCAGATTACACGATACTGACCGTCATACGCATCCCTCTCTCACATGGTTCAGTTCACTGTAACTGCCCGATTTAATTCCCGAGCTTCTACGAAGCTTCGATGGAACTATGCACTGGCATAGTGTATATGCGTATGAATAATCCCATGTGTTATTTTCACATTATTTGCTACATATTCATGAGCTGAGTCATCATGAACCCAAGACACGCAGATTCTATCCGAGTTTAGAACGTGTCACGAGCATTATATATTATGGCACTCCCAACAAGCTGGATTTTTTAATTTTGCAAGTGCTCTACGAGCTCGAGGCTTGTCAACTAAGTTGACTTTTCGAAACCCTTGATCTGGTCTACGACCAGCCCTTATAGAATCTATCCACCTGAGATGGAGTGATACAATCCCGAGAAATACACCAATCAACATTGGAAAGCACTCTACAATCAACATTTTTCAGCAATCAACATTCATCGATCAACACGGAACAGCAATCAACATTAATTTCCACATCTTTTCCCCGAAAATTTACGATTTAAACGTGAATATTATTCAATCTTCTACCCACGTTTTATTCACACATTTGAACAAAACCACTTCGGCTTGTCCTGTTGAACGCAATAACAATTACATACTTAAGATTTATGGATTAAGATTTAATTTAAGAATAGAATGAATTGAATGTACTATTATTAAGTTCCCTCTTTTTACTTCATTTAAACATTTCTTCTTCGATGATTACTACTATTCTTAATTGCTTTTCTTCATTAAGTTTACTCGAATTTCTGTTACTACTTTATTTATATTGATTTTTTTTATATTCACTCTCAGTTATATTTCTCATATTAACTTTAATTTAATTTCTTTTGATTTGTGATCTTCTCTCTCTTTCTATCTATCTCTCTTACTCTCTCTAATCTATTTGACTGGTTGAAGTTCCGTCTCTTTTGCAGTAACCCTGCAAGGGGGGCGGAATGTCTACGCCAGAATGCCGATGTCGCGCACTGTCAATTTATTAATTTATTTAATTATATTTTAAATTATAACTTTCAGTGAGTTGGCAACCCCAGTCGCTTTATCACGTTTCGTTTCTATTTGCCGCTCTCCCTCTCTCTCTCTGTCTCTTCTTCTTAATTTTCCTATACTCTTTTTCTATCGTTTTGTATGATTATTCTCGTTTTATACCCCAAAAAAGACAGTGCGCGAATTTTGTTAATATTACATTTCTATATTTCTTCTCGTATCTATACTCTTATTTATATTTACATTATTCCCTATATCGAGTGATTTAAAATTGTGAATAAATTAAAGATTACACTAAACTACAAATAACGAAGTGTTTTTCAATTGTACAACAAATTGGTTCAATTATTTGCATACGATAATATCCTGCGTGTGTGTAGCAGATGATTTTGTCATCAACACCTCTGCCACCAACACGACTTGTAGGCAAGTGCACCACATCGCAGCAAGCCCACCGGCATTCTCACTCGCTCTGCGCTGAAACAATTTGGAAACTAGTTAAGACTGCCAGCTGATTTAAAATTTGAAGTCGTAACACCAACGAGATCAACCGAAGGTAACTATACTAGCGAAAAGAGGAAACAGTTGGATGAAGTACATCGGTTCATCAGAGAATGGTCGCAGATGACAAGCGATAAAATGAAGACCCGGTATGACTTTAAAGCAAGTTCAAGAGGGTTCTATGAAGGAGAGCTTGTAAATAATACACAACAAAAGAAAGGCCTGTCCCATAACCTACAGACTCATTGGGAAGGACCATATGAGATTATAGCAAAGATAAATGACGTAGTGTATCGTATTCAACGTGCCTGGAACAAAAGAGCAAAGTTTAAAGTAGTTCACTTGGAGCGACTTGCGCCATATCGAGGGGAAGTATAAAAACTTGTTCGGGACGAACAAGGCAAGACATTTCATCAAAACACATTTTCCGAAAATAAAAGTAAATAATTGATTTACAAATCAATTACTTTTTAGTACTTCGAGCGTAATGTTGAATGTAAAATGTGAAATATTTGGTCGACAACTAAATATTTGCTGATTGGAATCCAAATATCAAGCTTTTTAACGAGTTTTATACGCTCTAAATGTTTCTAAATCACTGTATGTGAAATATGTGAAATTAAATTTGTCTAACCAACAATAACAAAATGGTTTTCAAACGTGTTTAAACAATAATGATATTCATCTAAATGTTTAAATTTACGAAACGCTGAAGTTTAAGCATTTACCTCGTGAAATATTTGTGTAACAAAAAGGGTTAAAGGGGGTTGTTTTCTGCATTCGCTTAAAGTTATGCACTGAAATCTTCGCTCAAACTTATCAAAGTTGTGTAAACCTCTTCTCACACAAAATTTGACAGCTGTTCTACGAGCTCGTAAATTGACGAGGTTTACGTGGTTTACTAGGCATTTAAGCGTTTAGATGAGAACCCCTAATAAATAATTATTATTGGCGTTAATAATCCTAGATTTATTTTATAACAGTTAAGGTCAATTTCACAGAAATATATTTGGTTTTTAAGTTCATTACGATTCCAGCTTCCAATCAATCTATCAAAGGGGAATTTAAGATGTTGTCATCGTGTCTGTGACTCTTCCATCTAGTGGCCTGTGAACTTCTCAGGTGCCGCAAGCCTAACAGAAGTGTTATGAAAAGAAAAGAGGACACCATAAACCATTACGTCGTAGTTCAAACCTCATGTCATATA